>VONZ01000207.1:400000-727500 GCA_012976165.1 Labeo catla | reverse complement strand
CAGCCTGCTTTTATCAATGCTTGAATTACTAAGCAATGCTGCTATCGTTATTTAAAATTACAACTATAAAAATTTAAATATCATTACAAGTCAAGAAAATATAAATATTAAATATATAAATGTATTTATTTTATTTTAAATAAATATATAAATATTAGATAAATATGAAATTAAGTATATAATTATACATATTAGATGATAAACTAAAACAAAAATTTTCAGTTAGAACTGAAATACATACGTTTTAATTACAAGTTCTAAAATTTCAAAAACAAATATAAATACATTAAAAATAAATGACAATATTAAAAATATATTAATGTATATATTATATGTATTAAAAATGCACATAAAATTACAAAAATCACATAACAAAATAACTAAAACTTACACTAAAATTAAAATAATAATGAAAGCTTATTCAAAAAAGGAATAAAAACAACAACAGTATATAAATAATATTGTTACTAAGCAGAAAAAAAAAATAAAATTGATGTTACAAGGGACATAAAAAAATCCAAATAATGGAATTAAAGTTATTTTACTTAGAAAAACAGCACTATGTCTAGAAGACAACCTTAGAGCTCAAAAAAAAAAAACATTATTGTATTGAACAATTAATATAAAAAATAGCTGCGTAAAATAGAGTGTGAAAAAGCTTGAGTTGTCATAAGCTGATGTTTTCAGCAGGGCAGAATTTAATTGGCTCATTAACTGGTTGTAAAACACCCAAAAGTGGACCTTTAAAGCAGAAAAAGTCCAAAACATGTTATAAGGAAGTCTAAATTGGACACACCAGCAAAATGTCAAATAAACAAAGCCAGTGTGAATCACTACTTTTGATGGATTTCTTTGACCAAATGAGTCAATAACCTCCATCCAAGTACAGAGATTACCAAAAAAAAAAAGAGAGAGAGAGAGATTTTATGCTTTTTTTTCTTTCCTGCAGGAAGCATTCAGTGAGGTTGGTTAAATCTGCTGAGATTTCCGTTTCAGACTGACCAGATCTGATCGTTTGTTATTCCAGCCAATTATCTGACAGTCGTCTGCTGTGAAAGCGCTGACAGCTTCATTGCTACAAGACTTACATCTGCTGAAAACACTGTCACTCGTGTGATATAAGCGCAGGTTGCCGTGTTGCCATGGTGACACAATCCCTTATACACCGGGGTTGCTGTACCACCATAAGGAGTCAAACAAATAAGCTCTTCCTGTTTAAAAGTGTCTGCTTTATTGATCTGGTGTTGTGTCTGAGATGGATGCAAACTAAATCGATGCAATTTCCTTTTGAAAAATGCTCGGTAATGCAACCAGCTTTTGCGGTTTGTTCACTGCATAGAGACCTGTTTATTCTTAATATATATACACTATTTTTATTATTATTAATACAAACAAAATCGCAAAATCCAGTCTTTAAAATGGAATTTACTATATAAAACACAATGTCATAGAATTCAGAAAAAATTTAAATAAAGCAAAATGTACATTTAATTTTTAGATACACAAAGAAACTCAGTGGTCTTCAATACAATCCCCCATAATAAAACTTTTTTAACTTGTATTTTGGTTTAACTAATAGTAACAATAGTTTATTAAAACATTATTTTTTAATGAATGCCACACAATTCCTGATCTGAATCAAATGCTTCACAAACCTGCAACAAAGTCCCAATCTAAATCAAATGATTCAGGATACGTGATCCGAAGTCACGATTTGACTCAAACGTTTTACAAACCTGGACCGAAGTCCTGATCTGAATCGAATGATACGCGATAAATGCTCCGAAGTCCCAATCTGAATCAAATGATTCATGAACCCACATCGAAGTCCAGGTCTGAATCAAATGATTCACAATAAATGCTCCGAAGTCCCGATCTGAATCAGTGATTCAGGGATATGTGATCCAATGTCACGATCTGAATCAAATGATTCACAAACCCTCTCCGAAGTTCCGATCTATATCAAATGATTCGTGATCCACACTCTGAAGTACCGATCTGAATCAAATGATTTGTGAACCCACTCCAAAGTCCCAATCTGAATCAATGACTCACAAACCCGCATTCAAAAGTCACAATCTGATTTAAAATGATTTGTGATATGTTTCAAGTCCCATCTGAATCAAACGATTCATGAACCTGCACCGAAGTCCTGATTTGAATCAACTGATTCTGAACCTGCACCAAAGTCCCAATTCGAATCAAAATGATTCATGAACCCACATCGTCCCTAATTGATTCAAATCATTTGCGAACCCACACATCAAGTCCTGATCTGAATCAAATGACACACGATAAATGCCTTAAAAGTCCCAATCTGAATCAAACTATTCACGACATCGCACTCTGGAAGTCAATGATCTGACTCAACGATTTCAAACCCAAGAATAAATCAAATGATTCATGAACCTGTAATCAAGTCCAGATCTGAATCAATGATGCAATAAATGCTCCGAAGTCCCAATCTGAATCAAATTATTTACGATACGTGATCTGAGGTCACGATCTGAACCAAACATTTCGCAAACCCGCAACAAATCAATTGATTCATGAACCCGCAACAAAGTCCTGATCTGAAT
Source organism: Labeo catla (assembly GCA_012976165.1). NCBI lineage: Eukaryota > Metazoa > Chordata > Actinopteri > Cypriniformes > Cyprinidae > Labeo > Labeo catla. Next base: position 724,921 of record VONZ01000207.1, on the reverse strand, counting down.
CAAATGATTCGCAATAAATGCCCGGGTCCCGATCTGAATCATCGATTCATGACTCAGGATCCTAAGTCACGATCTGACTGGTTATTTCGCTAAAACCCCGCTAAACAAAACCCAATCTGAATAAAATGATTCACTTCCATACATGCTCTGAAGTCCCAATTCAACTAAATGATTCATGAACTGGTTCCAAAACCATCTGAATCAAATGACTCACAAAACCCGCACCAAAGTCACAATCTGATTTAAATGATTTGCGACATGTTTCGAAGTCCCAATCTGAATCAAATGATTCATGAACCTGTACCGAAGTCCTGATCTGAATCAAATGATTCATGATACATGCTCCAAAGTCTCGATCTGAATCAAAAGATTCGCAAACCCGCACCAAAATTCCAATCTGAACCAACAGATTCACGAACCCGCTCCAAATTGAATTGATTCTGTTACCAAATGAGTGTAAACTGACATAATTCACGCTTGGTCAGATCGCTAAATAATAAATAGTTATTTGACATATAAATATAAATGGTCATGTGTTAATGAAATGAATGCTTTGTGTTGTGATTGTTAGAGTATGTCACATAGCACATTAAACTGTATTTCAAAAGGGCAAGAAAAATCCTGCTCCTTTCAAAGCTAGCTGTAATGTTTTACCTTTATAACCCTGTTCTGCCTCCCTTAGGTCAATCTTGGTGATGGGTTTGAAATCCACATCCCACAGCCTCACACATCCATCCCGCCCACCGGTGGCAAAACCTTCTTCACATGAATGCATGCTAAAGATCCCTGCCTGCAGAACAAATACATGTGCAACAGGTCACATATGTCACCAATTGTATAGATGCATAGACACAAATAGCAAATGCATTGAATATCAGTTCACAAATGGCATGCATTGCATTACAACTTCGTTGAATGTCCTTTAATGGAGATGCTATAGCGCACAGCTGATGTGTATGTGGTGGGAGTGATGGTGTAGGAAGTGTGATGAGCTTCACTCACTCCGTGCGCCGCCTGTATCGTTCTCGTCAGGTTGAGTCCCTTCCACACGTAAATGTCTCCGTTAAGAGCGCCCGAATACGTCACTTCATCTTTGGCCGTCGCCAAACACAGGATGGTTTGCAAGTCCCCCGTCTTTCCAAAAATCCCTCGTTTTGGCGTCAATGCGTTGCCACATAATGTCCAAAACTATAAGACAAAAGAGAAACTCTTTTGCTCATGCAAATCTTTTGCATCAGAAAACTTACAATATTGTGCATCCAATTGACGCAAGTTGACTAAATGAGACAGATTTTGATTTGTGGCTGAACTGTTCCTTTAAATGATATTCTTCTGTCTCAGTTGTTCATTATGTTAATGCATTTTCTGAAGTGTGTGAAAAAGCACTGCATCTGCAGTAAAGATGAAAACAACAAAGGAAAAAAGGAATAAATTACGGCATCTTTTCCGCTGATGCCTCATTTATTTGTTTCCGAGAGCGGGTTCGAATGAACTTTGTCTCAGGGGTTTGACTCACTTTAATGTGCTTGACTCCGCAGCTCACCAGCCTGTGCGGCAGAAACGGGTCCCAGGAAATATCGAAGATCTGAAACGGCAGCACAAACAGGTGGAATAAACATGTCAACTGTTCCACAACATCTACAGCCAAAACCGATCACACTGAATTAAGAACAACTGTCTAAAATTATACACAGTGGAAATTACAATGCAAATACCTGCACATTATGTGCTGGATAAAAATAATACTTGTTTCTTACTCATTTTGAAGTGTTAATTCAAAAAACAGATCACACTTTCTCATAAAATATGATGCATTTTGCAGCCATTTCTAAGGTGAAAAAGCCTTGCATCATCACTTAATTAGCAGAAAAACACCACAAAGACACGATTTCTGTCTGAATCTGAGCCAGATTACAATGATTTGTTCAATTCTCGTCCAATTTTCACATGTACAAACAACTCTGACGACATTCATTTTATGCACAATCCTGATTTTCACTGTTTCCACTGCTTTCCAGACTGTAAGTTAAATGATCTATTTTGAACTTTTTGTCATTAAAAACCAAACTTTTGGCATTTTACTGCTTTTGTTATTTTGATTAATGTATTAAAGCTGATAGATACATATATAATTTGAAAAATATGAGAAAACTGCATGATGTAAGTTTTTATTGTTATTTTTTAACTCAGCATCATCAAATGCTATTAGTATAATTGAGATACTAGTATAGTTTTTTAGTCATGTTTTGAATAAGAATCAGAATTTTATGTTAAAAATTGTAATTTTTTACTTTCATTAGAATTAGGTTTTTTGTAATATCTAAATGTAGTTTTTATTGATTTTATTTTATTTTTTAGTTATTTTAGTGCACCACTAGCTGAAAAAAAAAAGTTTATTATTAGAATTTTTTTTGTAAATCATTACAAATTTATTATTGATATTATTATTATAGACCAATGTATATAGACAGATTATTTTACACATTATATATATATATATAAGCTGAATATGAGCTGATTGTAATTTTTTTTCTCAGCATCAACTTGAAAATAAAACAAGATTAATAGTAAAATGTTTTTTTAATTAAAAATTGTTAAAAAAAATTATAATTAAAAAAAGTTTTAGTTTCAGTTAACTATAATAACCCTGACAAACACAGAGAGAATTATAGATTCAACAGACATACATACATACATAATATCTGTTATATAATCTGTACTTATTACTTCAGACAGAACAAAAAAAAATGTATAACTCTTTTTATTTTTTTTTTTTTATTTTTATCTATTTTTATTTTAAATATAAACATTTTTTTATGCAAATCTTTTTTTTTTCAAGATCCAGAGCTGTGCACTTATAGGCATGGTTGCTAATTATCTAAAAATTCACCAAAAAGAACAATTCGTCATTTTTCTTCTTTGCTTAATTCTTCATTTTAAACCATGCATTTCAGTCTGATTATTTGCATGCATTATCTGCAAATAAATAGCAGATCATGCCACTAGCAATGAGTCTGATATCCAGGGAGCGCATGAACCGACGTACCTTGAATTCAATGCAATGCAACTCGCTTTGGATAAAAGCTTCTGCCAAATGCATGAATATAAAATGCAAAAGATATAAACTCTAAATTGCTTTATATTCCGTCGGCAGTCATGGCAGTGAAGCTGTTGAGCTGGAGCAGCAGAGAGACACACAGAGAGACAGGAAGAGCTGCAGGGTTTTAATGGCACCTTAGGGAGTCTTCTGGTGTCTGTGGTTCTTCACTAAGCTGCTCTGTCATCTCCACTGTGCCTTCAGACTCCCTCGACACTGAGCGTGTGTGCGCTTGTGTGAAACACACTCTATCTGTCAGTTCATGCATTGAAATGCTCCTCTGTACAACACAATAACTTTTTCATAACGCTCTTAACGGTTATTCATTCACATCATGAGGTGTAGCATCTGTTGCTATGGAAACAGTCCTGCCATGTGTGGACCGGACGGGCGCGATCTGTGTTTTTCACTCCATGCACTGGAGTCGAAATCTTTAATCTGGCGTTATGAATGAAGCGCCGGACTCGGCAGTTTTTGATGTAATTAGCTGTCGGTAATAAGGAACAGCGCGTTCCGTTCTTACCCTATCAGAATGTCCCGTGGCGGTGGCTAAGACACGCCCCTTTTTCCAGTCCCACACGCACACCGTGTTTTTGGCATCAAGTCCCACAGACGCTAAACGCTGAACGAGACAGGAGAAAAATAAACTGTTAGATGAAAGCATTTGCAAACACTGATTTTAATAACAATATTACTCAGGGTTATTATTAAGTTGGCTTGAGAAAGCTATATAAACTTACTATTATTCTTTTTTCTGAGACTAAACCGTTGACTGTAACTCATCCTAGAGCTTTAACTCTACAAACTCCAAACTCAGCCCAGATCTTCAGACTGATCTGAAGTTAGTTGCTTAATCTTTTGTAACTGATCGGATTTACAGTTTTCCTAACAGTGACGATTAAACCTGGGAAAAATCCCATTGAACTTGATGGTTCAAATGAGCCAAGACTATTCAAACTCCAACTGTCAAAACTATTTCTAATCTATTTAAACTCATTCACATTAATTGTTAATTATAACATTCTAGTAATATGCTAATCATACTAAAATCATGCTAGCAACATGCTAGTAACTTGCTAATTATGCAAAAATCATGCTAGTAACATGATAATCATGCTAGAATCATCCTATAAACATGATAGTAACATGTTGTTTGCTAACATGCTATGTTAGCAAAATGCTAATCATGCAAGAAACATGTTAGCAACATGCTAGAATCGTGCTAGTATAATGCTAGTAACATGCTAATCATGCTAGAAACATACTAGCAACATGCTAGTAACTTGTTAATCATGCTAGCAACATACTAGCAACATGCTAGTAACTTGCTAATCTTGCTAGCAACATGCTAATCATGCTAGTAACATGATGGTCATGTTAGAAATTATGCTAACAACATGCTAATAACATGCTAATCATGCTAGTAACATGATGGTCATGTTAGAAATTATACTAACAACATGCTAATCATGCTAGAAAAATGCTAATCATGCTAGGATCATGCTTGTAACATTAGTACCATAATGATCATGCTAGAAATTATGCTAGTAACATGCTAAGTAACATGCTAATCATGCTAGAAACATACTAGCAACATAGTAACTTGCTAATCATGTTAGAAACAGGCTAGCAACATGCTAGTAACATGCTAATCATGCTAGAATCATGCTAGTAACATGATGGTCATGTAAAAAATTATGCTAGCAACATGCTAATAACATGCTAATCATGCTGGAGACATGCAAATTATGCTAGAATCATGCTAGTAACATGTTAGTAACATGCTAATCATGCTAGAAACATGCAAATTATGCTAGAAACATACTAGCAACATGCTAGTAAATGCTAATCATGATAGAATTATGTTAATAACATGATGATCTCGCTAGAAATTATGCTAGCAACATGCTAACCATGTTAGAAGCATGCTACCAACAGGCTAGTAACTTGCCAGTCATGCTAAAGCATGTTAACATGCTAGCAACTTGTTAATCATGCTAGCAACATGCTATCTATCTATCTATCTATCTATTTATCTGACAGACTGTACTGCCTTCAAAACATTCAAGCTTTAAGCTTTGAAACTACTTTAAACTTCAATCTGTTTCAGACTGAAACCCATCAAACTTTTAAAATCTTTTAGAACTTTTTTAAACTTTTAAAGCTTTTTCAAACTTTCTGGTCAGGCTTTCTCAAGCCAACTTCAAAGTTTGTCTTAAACTTTTTAATCTAGTTGTTAACTAAAATTAAAAATATCACATTACTTAAAATAAACATGAACAGGAATAAAATACAAAAAAAAAAAAAAAAACTTTCATTTCAGTTTAACTTGATGTACTAAAATAACAAAAACTCCATATATACTTTAATCTACTGATTATGTAACTGTCATTATTTAAAAATATTTGAGCAGCCAATCAGAGTAAAGTATTCCAGAGAGCCATGTAGGGAGTCACTGTAGTGATTGAAGAGTCACGTGACTCACCTGTCCATCGGCGTCGAAGGCCAGACAGGCCACGCCGTGAGTGTGAACGTCTCTCAGGATGGAAACGGTGGTCAGCGCGTACGAGTCCCACACGCAGATATACGGATCCTTCCCAACCTGACCTGTGGCCACCTGGATCTTATCCGGATGCAGCGCCAGACTGAGAACAGAAGAGAAACACGCCGTGAGTCACACTGAGAGAACAGAAAGACAGGGAGAAATAAAAAGAAAAGCAAAGAAAATAAAAGTGAAGAAAAGTAAAGGGAAAAAAGATTTTTAATGTTTTTACAGAAGTGTCTTCTACTCACCAAGCCTGCATTTATTTGATCCAAAGTACAGCAAAAACAGGTAAATTTTGAAATCTTTTTAGCATTTACAATAACTGTTTTCTATGTGAATATCTGTTAATATGTAATTTATTCCTGTGATTTTAAAGCTGAATTTTTAGCATCATTACTCCAGTCACATGATCCTCCAGAAATCATTCTAATATTCTGATTTGCCTTTTTAAAAAACCTTTATTATTATTTTTATGATGTTAAAAACAGCTTAGTAGAATTTTTTCAGGTTTCTTTGATGAATAGAAAGTTCAAAGGAACAGCATTTATCTGAAATAGAATTACTTAGTGACATTATAAATGTCTTTATCATCAATTTAAAGCATTCTTGCAAAGCAAAAACTAATGCTAATCTTTGGATCTTTCCATTTAAAAAATCCTGAATATAAATATTAAATATTGATAATAATAATAACAATAAAAAAATGTTCTTTGAGCAGCAAATCAGCATATTAGAATGATTTCTGAAGAATCATGTGACACTGAAGACTGGAGTAATGATGCTGAAAATTCAGCTTTGCATCACAGGAATAAATGACATTTTAAAATATATTCAAATAGAAAGTAGTTATTTTAAATAGTACAAATATTTCATAATATTACTGCTTTTGCTGTATTTTGGATCAAATAAATGCAGGCCTGGTAAGCAGAAGAGACTTTAAAATGATGAATCTCATTAAAACAGTTTCAATCCAAAGTCATACATAAACACAGAAAACTGTGATTACGTGACTAAATACTAAAATTAAACTCAGTGTGGGAGAGACGCGCCTGAGGAAACCACAGCAGGATCAGAACATACGAGACCACTGACTTTCTCTACAGTTCAGCTCCGACAGGAAGATGATGTCACAGACGAACCGACTTTCTCCACGGCAACAGCTCTGCCATGGTGACGGACGACGAGAGGCAGAGCTCAGGGACGCTTCTGATGCAGCAGGTGCAAAACAAACTCTAAACCAAAATCACTAAGCTAAAATAATGACAAGCCAATGCTGAAAGACCATAAATGCAAATGTTGTTCCTGTGTGGACGTATTAGGTCCGTACTGTGCAACACATTGTCAACAGACAATAGTAGAGACATATTAAGCAAGATATTTCCAAAGCAGTTTGCTATTATGTATACTATTATAGCATTTTTTTAATATTTTGAAAGTTTATTTCTTATGTTCAGTTCTCATTTAAATTTCAGTTTAAGTTTTTTAAGTAATTTTATGTAATTAACTTTGTGTTTTTGTCATTTTCATTTATTTTAAAAATCTATATATCTTTCTTTTTAATTTATATGTAGTAATTTTAGTACCTCAAACGTATTTCATTTCGTTGCCATGTAATGAAATATTGCATGTAATATTTATATTTTATCGCAGCTTTATTTCACAATATTACTGATTTTGCTGTATTTTGGATCAAATAAATGCAGGCTTGGTGAGCAGAAGAGACTTCTTTAAAAAACATTAAAAATCGTACTGTTCAAAAACTTTCGACTGGTAGTGTTTAAAAACGATAAACATAATAGCAAAAAAAAAATATATATATATATATATATATATATATATTTAGTATAACAGACAAACAGTTATATTTTAATTATATATTAATATATATATATATATATATATATATATAATATTTTTCATTTTAGTTAAAGTTTTGGTAATTTTGTAGTGTGCTTTTCTGTCATTTTTATAAGATTAAATTTTTTAATGTCTCTTGTTATATTAGTACATCACTAGCTGAAAACTAAAAGTTTATTTTTTTTTTACTTTTTTAAATATTTTGAGTTTTTTTATTTTTCAATTATCATTTAAATTTTATTTAAAGTGTTTTTTTTAAGTAATTTTATTTAATTAATTTTGTGTTTTTGTCATTTTCATTCATTTAAAAAATTCTTTTAAATTTAGTTTAATACCTCAACTTAAACCTATTTATTTAATTTAGTTGCAAAAGCAAAATTTCTATTTTATTGCAGCTGTATTTCAATTACTGAAAATGACATATATAGCTTCTGTTATTTTTATTTCAGTTTTTGTAAATGTAGCACCTCAACTTAAACCTATTTATTTCATAGATGGCAACGCGACATTTTTTATTGCTTATCAAATATTTGTATTTTATTTCAGGTTTATTACAATTACCAAAAATAACTTCTATACCTTTTCTTGTTTATTTTTCATCCAATATTTTTATTTTATTTTGTTGCACCTTGATTGCAATAAACAAAAATGACTGAACCTTACAATAATTTGTTTAACATTTCTGACTTTTTTCCATCTGAAATGATGAAATTTGATGAAAATGACACACACACACACACATACAGCTTTATTTCAATTACTGAAAATTACTTCTATATAACTTCTATTTTTATAGAAGTTTTTTATATTTTATTATATTTATATTTACTTTTTATTTTATTATATTCTATTTATTAAATTATAAACAATGACAATATATAGTTATATTATAGCCATATATAAACATTTTATTCAGTTGGTTTTTCCAATATTATATTTTGTTTTATTTTGACCAATATCACTTCTATATTGCTTAGTTATTTTTTTTTATTTCCGTTTTAGTTTTAGTAATTTTAGGACAACATTTGAAAATTTTGTTTTATTTATTTATTTATTTATTTTTGTTGTTTTAGTTTGTTTTGCTATCTAATATTTATTTTATTTCATTTTATATTATTACCTAAATTGATTATTAACAGTTTTAGTTTCAGTTAACAATAACATCACTACAAACAACACCCCTTTATTGTGGTGAATTCACTGCCGTGCACGGCCGCGGGCTCTTTATTTCTTTACTAAACATAATGCATGATAATTGCATCATTACAGTGCAGCGTCACAGCGATTTACTGTAAGAGAGCGAGTGACATTCACTCCAGTCCCATTAGAGCTCTGATATGAACACCCTCATCGCCTGCCATCAGGACCAGCAGGAGCAGCGGCCAGGAGTTTCCTCTCAAACGCAGATCAAAGGCAGATTAACCAGGGCTAAATGCCCTCAGCGAGTGTGCGTGTGTGTGTGTGTTTCAGAGAGCTTGCAGAACGATCAAAGTCTCTCCATGTCCACTGGCATGAAACCCAAGCCAGCAGCTGTGCCGTGTGCCAATGCGGTTATAGCTACAGATGTGTGTGTGTGTGTGTTAGCACATATGGGCAAGTACCAATCTGCAGGAAGGAAAAATCACTAATGAGATCGCTTTAATATCTTAATTGTTATTCCTAGACAGCAATGACATTAAAGTTAAACTAAAAAAAAGGACACATTCACTTTATATACAGTATATTAAATGCATCAAAACCAGCTTTTTAACATCCAATCAATTCTTTATACATAGAAAATGTTTTGAATATCCAGTTCTTAGTATTTATTGATATTTTGAATTCATTTTTATTTATCATTTTTATGATTTAATTTTCATGCTGCCAATAGTAGAGATATTTTATGCATGCTATTTTGAAAGCAGTCTTCTGCAAACTATTATTTGCATTGCTATATTACATTATTTACATAAATATTATTATTTATCCATACCATTTATAAGATTTATTAATATTTTTAAATTTATTTTATATTTTTATAGTTTCTGTGCTTTTTAATAATTATTTTTATTAGTTTTTTTTAAACATTTATATAGCTTTAGTTAATTTTATTTCTGTAATTTTAATTTTTATATTAGATTATTAACATAAATATTATTTATTCATACTATTTATAAGATTTATTAATATTTGAATTAGCTTTTTTATATTTTCAGTTTTTATTTTAATTTTAGTTTAAGTTTCAGCAATTTTCTGTGCTTTTTAACATTTATTTTTATTTGTTTTTTAAAAATGTATATTTAGCTTTATATTTTTGTTTCTGTAATTTTTATTTTATATTACATGATTAACATAAATATTAATAATTCATACATGTATTAACATTTTGAATTAGCTTTTTTATATTTTCAGTTTTTATTTTAAGTTTCAGCAATTTTGTGTGCTTTTTAACATTTATTTTTATTTGTTTTTCAAACATTTAAATTATTTTTTTATTTATTTTTAATTTTATTGAAAATGGTTTGCCTAAATAATAATTTATTAATTTATTTATTAATATATTTTTTTTTTTCATAATTTTGTCATGTGTTTTGTTCTTGTATGTATTCAATATATTTCTATATTGCTTTAATTTATTGTTATTTTTATTTCAGTTTAGTCTTAAAACTTAAACCTAATCTCAAATTTTTTTTAGAAGTTTTAAGATACATTTTTTAAATCTAATATTTACCTGTTATTTTTGCTTTATTTGAATTACTGAAAATAGTTTGTAATAGTTTTAGTTAACAATACAGAGTCTAAAACACTGCTCAGATTTGCTCAAGAAACCAAAGAAAAAAAAATCTCAATATGATCTCAAACATTTCTCATCAAATGATCTGTAACTATCATCTGATGTATCAAAAGTAACTCATCCCACTCCATCTAACAGACATAATAAACACCTAGCAAAACACCTAGCAAACACCTAGCATACTCACAACACCTTGATCACAGTATCAAACCACCTTGGTAACCAAAAAGAAAAAGCTGCTACTTAAATGAATCATAACAGAGCTCCATTAAGCATCCTGAGCGATGAAAGAGCTAATTCTGAGACATAGGGGAGAGTAAGATGTGGAGAGAGGAGAGAAAGACGAAACACTGACCCTGAAGACGGAGTGACTTTGACATCACTGATAGCGGCTCTGAAAGCAGCACAGCTGCATCTCTTTTATTGATCGAATCAAGGCTTTTCACACCTTGTGTGTGTGTGTGTGTGTGCACGCTCATAAAAACATCAGATATCACAACAAAATCTAATCCTGAATGCTTTGGCACCAAGGTTTTGGCTTATATAGAGCTGATACAGAGAGACAAATGAATCCCGCAAAACAAATATGAGACACAAAAATATTAGATTATGTTTTGCATAAAACAATTAAGCCTGTTTTAGCATGAGTTCGAGATAAAAATATCTAATTTCTGGCGAAGGCCATTATTTTTGCCATTGTTTCGTCGAAAAAAAAACAAAACAAAAAAAACAAAATTTTGTTACTTAAAAAAATATTAAACTTTGACTGAAATAAAAGAAAATATACAAAAACTTATTTCAAATACTAAAACTACTAAACTAAAATAAAAAAAACTATATAAACAAAAAAAATGACAACAAAATTACTAAAACTAACTAAAACTAAAAGCAAAATATAAAAATAAAAACTTACTAAAAATATTAGTAAAAACTATAATACAAAATACCACTGTAAACAGCAAGTACCACATTGAATTAAATAAAAAAAAAAAAAATTCGGTGTAGTTAATTAAGTAAAAATGTAGGTAATTTAATTAAAAAGTTTTAATTAAGATAAAAAAAGACCGAAATAATATTTTTTACAAGATTTTCATCTAATATTTACATTTAATTTTATTGAAAATGGTCTGTCTTAAGAATAATATTATTTATTAATATTTTTAAATCTTTTTTTCCTTCATAATTTCGTCATGTGTTTTGTACTTGTATTTATTTAATATATTTTTATATAGGTTTAATTTATTGTTATTTTTATTTCAGTTTAGTCTAAAAACTTAAACCTAATCTCTAATCTCTCATTCAGAAACTGGTAGCAAATTTTACAAATAATTACACAGAAGCTAAACTAAAAGTTGAAACTAAAAAAAAAAAAATTACACTTTGACTGAAATACAAGAAAATCTAAAAAAAAAAAAAACTTATTTCAACTTATTTAATTTCTTTTTTTAATTTAGGTTAACGTGATGTACTAAAACAACTAAACTAAAATAAAAATAAAAAACTACATAAAAAAAGACAACAAAATTACTAAAACTAACTAAAATTAAAAGCAAAATATAAAAATAAAAACTTAAAAAAAAATATTAGTAAAAACTATAATACAAAATACCACTGTAAACAGCAAGTACCACATTAAAAAAAAGACTGAAATAATATATTCTTTTAAAACATACTACAAATTTGTTTTTTTTATTTATTTTTTTTAAGTCCAATAGTTTTTTGTTTTATGTACAACTTACAAAAATCATGTTTTATGGTGTTGATGATGCTAAAAATACACAGTGCAAAAAGAATCGAATGATAATCACTACTAAGAATCATGAAAATGACAGTAAAATCAAAAATAAATTTTTAAATGCATTACAGAAATTAGAATTTGGAGATAAATGTGACCCTAGACCACAAAACCAGTCATTAGAGTCAATTTTCTATAATTTGAGATTTACACATCATCTGAAAGCCAAATAAATAAGCTTTCCATTAATGTTATGGTTTGTTAGGAGTGCAAAAAAAATCAAAATATCACCTATATCACCTTTAAAGTTCTTAGCAATACATATTACTAGCTTTGCTATATTTATGGTATGAAATTTACAAATGTTCTTCATGGAACATGATCTTAAGTTAATATCCCAATGATTTTTGGCATAAAAGAACAATTGATAATTTTGACCCATACAATGGATTTTTGGCTACTGCTACAAATATACAGTACCCGTGCGGACAGTCGTGTGTTTGGACGCCCGTGGGCGTTTACTCATGACCCTCTCTGGGTTTTATGCCAGACCCCTGTGAGTCAGTGAACAGCTGAGGGATTCTGGGAAAGATCTGCAGTCAAATGAACACCAGTGACTGTAGGCCTACAGGGAGGAAGCTGAATAGAAAAATGAAGAGCGGATGATAACCATGCCAGAAAGAGCGCGAGCGAGTGTATGTGTGAGTGTGTTCCTCCGCAGATGTGCTGAAGTCTTTGTGCAGTGAAGTGGGACGTCTGACCGCTGTCGTGACAGAGCGGGTTTGGAAAAGCCTGAAATAATTCCAGCTGCCTGCTGAAGGTTTGTGAACGATGCTGGACTAAAAATACTAGCCCAAAAATGGAAATTTTCACTTGCTCACCAACAGATACATTGCAGTGAATGGGTGCCGTCAGAATGAGAGTCCAAACAGCTGATAAAAACATCATCCACATCACTACAGACCAACAATGAACATCTTAAGAAAACAAAACCAGCGTGTTTGTAAGAAACAAATCCATCAAGGCATTTTTATCTTATGCCAGCCAAAATACAAGTCCATAATAAGTGAAAATGTTTTGTTCTACAATTAAAAATAGCAGGTTTTTTTAAACAAGTGCACATGTAAATGTAAACAAGCAACTTGAGATTAGAATTTAAATGAATTTATACCACAAGACTCTAATTAAGGTGTTGGTTCATTTTGATTTTAATTTTGATGTACTAAAACAACTAAACTAAAAACATATAACTATATAAACATATAAAAAATGAATAAAAATGACACAACAAAATTACTACAACTTTAACTAAAATTAAAATGAAAGCAAAATATAAAAATAAAAACTGATTCAAAATATTAGTAAAAACTATAATACAAAATAACACTGTAAACAGCAAGTACCACATTGAATGAAATTTAGAAAAATTACAATTTAATTAAAAAGTATTAATCAAGATTAAAAAAAGACTGAAATAGTACTTTTTTTTCTAAAACATAATACAGTTTTTTTTTTTTTTTACTTTTTAATTGTTTTCCATCCCAATAATTTTTTGTTTTATTTATTATTTAACTTACAAAAATCATGTTTTATAGTGCTGATGATGCTAAAATTACACAAGACTCTAATTAAGGTGTTGGTTCATTTTGTTGAATAATTCAGCCATTAGAGCTTCATATCACCTCGCCACATTCTCAAACGGTGATACGGACTGTTTAAAAAACCTAATCAGTGACATAAGAAAGTATTTCTACTCACAAGAATGATTTATAACCATTTATTTATACATTATAAGTGGAATAATTGACTCTGCTCTATTGAATTTCTGAATATTGCATGGATCTTTTAAATTCTTGATTCTGATTGGTCAGTCGAGTCTCTGAATGTTCACATATGTTTTTGCATAATGACCATTATAATGTATATTTGACCTTTGTCAAATGACTTCCTTAACTATCTAATGGCTAAAAAAATGGATAAAAATTACTTAGGGGAATTTTAAAATTAATATCAATAAGTGTATAAAGCCGTAAACAAGTAGCTGTGCAACAAAATACTGGATATGGATCAAAGACGTTAAGATGTCCACATCAAACAAAATTTACAAAAGATACCCATAGAAAGCACATTAAATGTAAGTGTCTACTTTTAAGGTTTCAAATACATTTTTGGAGAATAAAATGTCAAAATTTGATTGAAATAATGTTACACCGTCATTTAGTGTAACACATTTAAAAATTCAAACAACGTGCTTTAATACATGTTAAAATAAATAAAAGAATAAGGGAGAATATGAAATTTTAAATGAGTAAAAAATTCTTACTGACAAATGGGCAAAACCTAAGATAGCGGCAAATTTTAAAAATGTAGAATTACAACTAATTAGCATTTGGGGTGAAAGTAATTCATCTTTTAATATGTCATAAATTGACTTTTGTTGTAAATATGCCTGGCAAGATTTTAGTGGGTGTCTCCTGTAAATTAGGGGAGAAAAACATTGCAAAGAAAAACAAAAACAACATTAAAATTGATTGCAAAAAATTCCAATTAAATTAAACAGAAAACTTTTAGATTGTTTTGGGAAAAAAACAACAATTTAAAGCAGTATTACACTTATCGTTTTTATGCTTAATTGCATATATATGCAATATTCCAACATTTATTTACATATTATTATGAATAATTATTTCTATAATCATTAAACATCCCTTGTTCTTTTGAGCAATGTTTTAATGTTTTAACTGACCAACTACCAAAATGTTATGCGCTTTCTGAAATTAATTTTGAAGTAATTTTTATATATTTTTAAAGCCATTAGATAGATAGGGAGGACATTTGACAAAGGTCAAATATACATTATAATGATCATTATGCAAAAATATATATGTACTATATGAACACTCAAAGATGCAACTGCCCAATCAGAATCCAGAATTTAAAAGAGCCATGCAATCATTTTCAGAAATTCAATAGAACTCAATTGTTCCACTTATAAAGTATAAATAAATGGTTATAAATCATTCTTGTGAGTAGAAATACTTTCTTATATCACTGATTAAGTGTTTTAAAACAGTCTGTGTCACCGTTTGAGAATGTAGTGAGGTGATATGAAGCTCTAATAGCTGAATTATTCAACGAAATTAACCAACACCTTAATTAGAGTCTTGTGGTATAAATTAATCTAAATTCTAATCACAAGTTGCTTGTTTACATTTCCATTTGCACTTGTTTAAAAAACTGTGCTATTTTTAAGTGCAGAAAAAAAAAGCAATGACTGAGCAGGGTCTGTTCATTAGAATAATGCAATTATGAACGCATCTCCGACGAGAGCTTTAATGAAATGAGTAGTCAGATTGTTCTAGTCCTAATGAGCTCTCAAAATCATGCATATCTGAAACCGCGACAAGACAGAAACAGGGAAAGCAAATAAACATGTCCTCGGCTGTCGGCACGGGACAAGACGGCACAGAATTTGAGCTTACAGTAATTCCACGGAGCGTCTGCCCTCGGTTAAGAGCTCAAATGTTGGGCTAATCTCGCTGTGTTCGGGGTCAGACACGGGCTGATAGAGCGACCCCAACACCTGCCCTTCATGCTGAGAGAAACAAGAACAATGAATGCTTTGATTCACCAAAAGCGGATAATCTAGACGACTCAAAAAGGCTACAAAAATTCAATTTAAAATAGAAAGACTGACATGGCATTTTCTCGTAAAACAGACTCCAATAATCTTTTTTATTTTTTCAATAATTATTTTAAAAAATATATATAATTTTTAAATTAATTTTTAAAAAAATTTTTTTATAATGTTATGACGTTAAAATTACACACTGCAAAGAGAATCGAATGACAATCACCACTAAGCATGAAAATTACAGCAAAACTCAAAAATAAAATTTGGAGGGAAAAGTGCTTAATTATCATAAAACTTAATTTTAAAGCAGCTTTGTAGAATATCATAATGTTAATATTTATAGTATCTTAATAAACATTCTGTGATTATATAAACAATCAAACAGATTGCTTTATGTGTGTATACTTTATGTATGTGGCTAAAGTTGGATAAACATATATGCAACTTTACATAAAAAGATGGTCAATAATATAGTTATATTTGGCAAAAAAAAAAAATCAGGCAATATAATGTCATATCATCATATATATCCAACTTTACATATAGACCTGTGTAGTAATAATAATTTACAGTTTCAATTTTTGTAATGACAAATGCAATATTGAATTAAAATACATTTTACTTAAAAAAGTAAAATGATATAAAAATATTTAGTTTTGTATTCTAAACAATATTAAAATAAAGTGACTTTATGCTTAATATCTGTCAGTGAGGTCAGAAAAATTATTTGTGACCCTGGTAGCATGGGTATATTTATAGCAATAATACATTGCATAATACAGCCAAAAATACATTGAATGGGTCAAAACTATTGATTTTTCTTTTATGCCAAAAATCATTAGGATATTAAGTAAAGATCATGTTCCATGAAGATATTTTGTAATTTTTTTCGTAAATATATAAAAGCTAGTAATATGCATTGCCTAGAACTTCATTTGGACAACTTTAAAGGTGATTTTCTCAGTATTTTGATTTTTTTTTTTTTTGCACCCTCAGATTCCAGATTTTCAAATAGTTGTATCTCAGCCAAATAATGTCCTATCCTAACAAACCATACATCATTGGAAAGCTTATTTATTATTTATTAATCTTTCAGATGATGTATAAATCTCAATTTCAAAATACTGACCCTTATGACTGGTGTTTTGGTCCAGGCTCACATTTAAGCAGATATTTGTTGTTTTAGGCATAAAGTCACTTAATTTTGATTTTTTTTTTTTAAACAAGTCTTAATATCAAAGTCATTTCGTTTCTTTATTAGATTAAATAAAATGTATTAAATTAAAATAAAAGCAAAATATGAAACATACTAAAATATTAGTAAAAACTATATTACAAAATAACACTGTAAACAGCAAGTAGCACACTGAATTAAATTTTAAAAAATTAATTCATTGTGGTTAATTAAGTAAAAATGTGGTTAATTTAAAACATTTTAATTAAGATTACAAAAGACTGAAATATTTTCTTGTAAAACATACTACAATACCTTTTTTGTTTTATGCACAACTTAAATCATGTTTTATGGTGTTGATGATGCTAAAATTGCACACTGTAATAATCATATCAATGTAATAATCAAGTGATAATCACCACTGAGAATCATGAAAATTACAGTAAAAGTCAAAAATAAAATTTTACATGCATTACAGAAATTAAAATTTGGGGATAAATGTGAACCTGGACCACAAAACTGTGTCTTTTTTTTTTTTAGAAATTGAGATATATATATTTAAAGCCAAATAAACAAGCTTTCCATTGATGTTTGTTAGGATAGGACAATATTTGGCCGAGAAACAACTATTTGAAAATCTAGAATCTGTAGATGCAAAAAAAAAATCTAATTACTGAGAAAACCGACTTTAAACTTGTCCAAATGAAGTTCTAAGCAATGCATATTACTAGCTTTGATATATTTACGGTAGAAAATTTACAAAATATCTTCATGGAACATGATCTTAACATAATATCCTAATGATTTTTGGCATAAAAGAAAAATGGATCATTTTGACCCATACAATGTATTGTTGGCTATTGCTAAAATACTGTATACCTGTGCAAACTAAGACTGGTTTTGTGGTCCAGGGTCACATATAATAATAGCACACCTCTGCTTAACATGCTTTACTTAAGAAGTTTAATTCTTAGATTTCAAGGCCTACGCAAATCACTAACACCATGAGCACTTGACTGAAACACCTTGAATAATTGTTGCATAAAACACCAGGCTGCTCTAATAGAGCCCAAAATGACACTGTAAGTTCATCAGATTTGGCTCTTCACTGCAGTAAAAGCACATTTTATACCTCAGCGCCACTGGCATCATGTGTGTTTCTGCATAGTACTTTTAATGTGACTTTTAATAGCAAAGTTCCCCTCAGGCAGCGAGATGAACTGGGTTAATATACTCTTCAGTCGACGTAGACCGTGACCGTGTGTGTGTTTCTAATATAATACAATCAGGCAAAAGCCAACAACACTGAATGTCAGAGTTTCCATAAACATAACACGCACAATTACCGCAATAACACAAACGCTGTCCCGTGGTTTCCGTTTATAGGTGCACGTTACAGAGAGACCTGCTAAACGAGGTGACGGGACGCTTGAGACAATTAACGCTAATCACCAAATCCATCAATTTCAGGCTCAGCCTAAAACAAGACACCTCGGCATCCCATAATTCAGCACATATCATGTGACTGTTCGTTCACGGAACGGAACCTGTGCTCTAAATCTAACCAAGCAATTAAACTTCATTCTAAACAAACATGATAGTTATATCTGAGTGATCAGGTTGTTGAGGATCGGAGCAAGATGATAATTGCTGCGAATAGAATCGGATGACAAGAATAGCATCCCATCCTCGGGCGCAAACAGAGCCGGAGCTGTGTGGATTTGACAGTTGGGAAAATGTAAACGGGACTAAATAGTGCTAAATCTGCCTGGCTTTCTGTCACAATGCAGTCCATAAACCAAATGTTTATGCAAACACCACTGAAATGCAAGATGCAAACTAGAAACCAGCATTTTTAATTACTTTTTGGGATATGATCAATACAAAATACACCTTAAAAGCCTTAATCAAATAAAATATTTAAGCTTAAATTTAAGATTTCTATATTTGAATGTGATGCAAAAATAAAATAACATAAAATAACTTAGAAAAAAAGGAAAAAACAAATACGAAAAAAAAAATCATGCACATTTTATTATTAATTATATAAATTTATACGTATTTAATATAAACAAACTAATAAACTTAATGTGATGCAAAAATAAACAAAAAAATTTAAAATTTCAGGAATAACGAAAAACAAAAATAAAAAAAATCATGGCATTGTTTATTACTAATTATAAGCATATGTATTTAATAATAACAAACTAATAAACTTAATACGAAGGAAATAAAACTCAGGAATAAAAACAAACAAACAAACAAAAAATTTGATTTATTATTAATTATATGCATTTAATATAAACAAAATAATAAGCTTAATGTGATGCAAATAAATAAAAATAACGCAAAAATAAAGACAAAACAAAAAAAAACATGGCTAAGTTTATTATTAATTATATGAATCTATATGCATTTAAGATAAACAAAACCAATAAACTTAATGTGATGCAATAAATAAATGATGCAAACTCAAAAATAAAAAAAATAAAAATTAAAAAATTAAAAAAACTATCATTATTTAAATCATAAAACCAGATTTTCAAAAATCTGTGTATTAAAATTGCGTGTGAGCACAAATCTGCTCAATGTAAAAACAACTAATTTTATTCAGTTAAAATGTATGATAATGGTTACAATATGGATAACTATGGTAAAAGCAACATTCAATTAGTTAAAAAAGGATTTACTGATGATAAATATATAAACATGGCTACTGTGTATTTGAAATATGGTGCAGAAACAATTTTCATTTAAAAATAGTATTTTCTTGTACTCCAATAATCTTTGTATTATTTATATTTGAAAAATATTTTTTTACAGTGCATTACATAAATATGACCTGATTCAAATATGTATGACTAACAAATATGCAGCACATTTAGTTTATTAGTTAATGTTAAATATTTTTTGTGGGCTGCTAGAAACACAAGCGTCCTCTTTTACACGAGTTCACCTGGAGGCGAGAATGAGCCAAAAAAAAAAAATTGCGGTCACTTCCTGAGCGTATCGGCCCATCTCTCCCTCCAGGAGAAAAATCGCATAGCTTTGCTGAACATGAAAAGGCTTTTTACAGAAGCGCTGCCCTCCATTAGGGTCATCCTGCTGCCATCTCTGCATGTGAACCCCATTTCACTCCAAAATCCTGCTGCTGCTCAGTGATATAATCAGTATACGAGCGAATACTGACCCCTCGCCTGTTCCAGGGCCGTATGCGATTGTAAAGCATTGATCCGTCCGGGAGACGACAGTCTGATAAATGTGCGGATGGAAAGGCGTGCCGACACTCAGATAGCATCAGGTGTCTCAGATACAAAACGCTTATCAGAGACGAACGATTACTATCAACACCACACAGGCAAACAAACAACAAATAAACAAACTGATGTATGATAGTACCATGATATATACCATTAATGATTATTCACGTACCACGGTATTCACATGATACTTTTTTTTTTTTTTTTAAACATGGTATTATCATGGTATTTTGTCACCCTGCTTGGTGCTGATGTTAATTTATCATGGTATATGCATGCACTTTCATGCCATTTAGAAAATACAACAGCATTACCATGGTAAATGTCCAAAAAACATGATATCACCAATGGCTTTGCCATAGTATATGTCCAAAAAAATTGTGATAACATGGTACTCCAAGAAATACCATAATAATACCATGGCACATATTAGAAAACATAGTATTATCATGGTATTTTTTTACCATGATTATGCATATATATTAATTTACCACAGTATATGTATGAAATTTCATGCTGCTTGAAAAATATAATTGCATTAACATGGTAAATATCCAAAAACATGGTTTCACCAATGGTTTTGCCATAGCATTTGTCCAGAAAACTGTGATATCATGGTTCACCAAGAAATAATATGACAATACCATGCTACATGTTAGAAAGCATGGTATTATCATGATATATTGTTATCATTATTTGTGCTTATATATTCATTTACCACTGCATAAGTATGAAATGTCATGCTGCTTGAAAAATCCAATAGCATTACTATGGTAAATGTCCAAACAAACATGGTATCACCAATGGTTTTGCCATAGTATGTCCAAAAAAATTTTTTATATCATGGTTCTCCAAGAAATACTATGGAATTACTATGCTACATGTTAAAAAACATGGTATTAACATAGCATTTTGTTACCATGATTGTGCTGATGTATTAATTTACCATGGTATATGCATGCAACTCCTTGCCATTTAAAAAATACAACTGGCATTACCATGGCAAATGTCCAAAAAACATGGTATCACCAATGGTTTTGCCACAGTATTTATCCAAAAAAATGTGGTGATATGGTATTCCGAGAAATACCATGAAATTACCATGATACGTGTTAAAAAACATAGTATTATCATGGTATTCTGTTATCATTATGTGTTCTTATATATTCATTTATCAAGGTATATGCATGATAAATTTCATGCCATTTAAAATATACAATTGTATTACCATAGCAAATGTCCAAAAAACATGGTATCACCAATGGTTCTCACCAATGGATATCATGGTTCTCCAAAAAATACCATGAAATACCATGAAATTGCTATGGTGCATGTAAAAAAACATGGTATTATCTTGGTATTTTGTTACCTTGATTGGTGCTAATATATTAATTTACCAGTATATGCATGAAATTCCATGCCATTTAAAAAATACAATTGCATTACCATGGTAAATGTCCAAAAAAAACATGGTATCAGCAATAGTTTTGCCATAGTATTTATCCAAAAAATTGTGATATCATGGAACTCCAAGAAATACCATGACATTATCATGCTACATATCAGAAAATATGGTATTATCATGGTATATTCTTACCATGATTGGTCCTGATATATTAATTTACCATAGTTTATGTATGAAATTTCACGCTGCTCGAAAAATACCATAGTAAATGTCCAAAAAAACATGATATCACACTGGTTTTGCCGAAGTAGCCGTCTAAAATTGAGATATCATGGTTCTTCAAGGAAAGAATAGAGTGAAATTGCCATGATGCATGTTAGAAAACATGGTATTATCATGGTATTTTGTTACATGCAATGATACTGAATGATGTTATGTTAATTTACCATGGTATTTATATCAAACTTGGTTGCATTTCAAAGAATATAATGGTATTACCATAAAAAATGTCCAAGAAA
This sequence comes from Labeo catla, assembly GCA_012976165.1. Lineage (NCBI taxonomy): Eukaryota > Metazoa > Chordata > Actinopteri > Cypriniformes > Cyprinidae > Labeo > Labeo catla. The sequence continues at coordinate 702,923 of VONZ01000207.1, read as the reverse complement.
ACATAATATCATGGTACTCCAAGAAATACTATGACATTACTATGGTACACATATTCCAAAAACATGGTATTATCATGATACTGATACAAATTCACAACGCAAACTGTTGTAAAGAGCATCATCATACCTAATGATGTCGTCGTTGTGTCCCAAGTAGAACTTCTGTGTGTGTTCTCTGGTGTTGTAAACCACTCCAACTCCAGCCACGAAATACACGATCTCCTTCCCCGCGGTGTAGTACAGGTTATTCCTGCACTGATGTCCTCTGTATCCATGAATCCACTCCAGCCTCAGCTGACAGCGGGGAGCCGTCTTATCTGCCATGCTCTCAGGATCTGCAATTGTCTACCATTCACAAAAGTGTCATTTAGCTATCTAACATTGGACGTTCTAAAGGGACGTGCTCTTTGGGGGTCAAAGACACAATGGTGATGGAACCTACAGCCTTTCGGACAGCAGTTCAGATCTTTAACCACTGGGCAACACCAACCCTACGGCACTGCCACCATTCAACGCCGTCTTGAAGTTCATGCATGCAGCACTGGCATCATAACTGGAACACAAGCTGGGTCACCTGTACAGGGAAGGGTGTCTGAAGATCCCAATGGGTGGCATGAAGAAATCAGGCTAAAATGATGGAAAGATGCTGATGTTTGGATCCAGATTAAAGGGAATGCAGTCAATAAAAGTATGAAAGCGTCAAGAGTGATTACAAACGTTCATACTGGAATAGCTAGTCGCACCTACCAGCCAATGCATGACGGTTTAGAGTATAAAAGCCTTTAAAAAGCATGCTAAATCTGTGCATTACCGTTAAAAACAACTCTTAGCAGCTGATCTTGATCTAAAAGCATCTACAACATCCTCCTGCAAGCTGTACACCTTCACCACACTGAGGTCTGGACGTCTTTAAAGGGCTGCAGAGACTTCAGGTCTTCACCAAGGAGACGATCCTCAAAGCCATCGTGCTATTAATCTGCTCTAAAGGGCAAAAGTCGGCGTGTTTGCCTCTGGGATTTGAGAAAACCTCCACGATATCAGCCGTCAGACGATTCTCGACCGCCCTGCATCGCACCCGAGGATCAGACCTTCCCCAAAAACGTCTTCATGCTCTTCAACTTTCGCCTGAAGCTCTTGAATTCCCGGTGAGACTTAAGCAAACTCTTCCATTCCTCGCGTGATCCGGATCACTGAATCATCAGCAACCGGGTCTGAGAAGCAAAAATCCTCATTCTCAAACGAAGGAAAAGAGCCGCGCGAGCTGGTTTAGGTGGATTAATCCCTCCACCGCGAACTCGGCGCAGCGTTGAGGGCGTAAAGGCGATTTGAGTTGAGTTATTGGCGTAATATTTTGGAGAATATGATTTCTGGTTTCTAGTAAGCCATTCGGCTTGGTTACTACGACGCCTTGTGGCCCGTTTCCGATGATGCCGAAGAGCAGAGAGAGCGGCGCCGCGCAGGGAATCATGGGACTGGTAGTTCTAAACGGTCTCCAGTGTCGCACAGCCGCGCGGAAATGACTTCAAATCCCATGAGCGCTCAGCACGCGCTGTCCAACGTGCTGAACATACGGGTCTTCTGCCAAGAACATTCGCAAAACGGTTTTATATTATATTATATTATGTTATATTTTATCATATCAATACATTCATATTGTATTATTTTGCAAACAACATGTATGGAGATACCAAAAGCATATTAGGAAAAGGAGAACAGTATTGTAAAGGATTTTTATAATAATTTATACAACATTAAAAAACGAATAAAAATTCGAATATATTTTATTTTAACAATAAAAATAAACCTTTTAGAAATAAAAGTAAACACTTTTACTTATTTTTATTGTTTTTAAATGTATAATGTTAATTATTTGAATTTTTAATTATGTTTTACTTTTATTTATAACAATTAAATACAGTTATTATATTTTTAATCATCATTAAATAATTTAATTATATTATATTTTTATATACTTATTTATGTTTAATTGTATAAAATAATTATTTAAATGTTAAATTATTTGAATGTTATACTTTTTAAAAAATATTTAATGAAAAATTAAAATTATATATATATGTGACTTTTGGTCATCCTACATTATATTAATTTATTACTTTTTTCAGTTAACCTGGCAGCACAATTGTACATTTTCTTTCTTTCTGTGTTTTGTTTTCATAAATGTACTGCCTTAATGGTTTGATGTTTTGTACTGTTTAAAAAAGAAAGAAAGGAAAAAGATTTTAAAAAAAAATAAATAAATAAATAAATAAATAAATAGCGAGCTCTGAAGTTCCGATCTACATCAAATGATTCATTTGGGGCGCCTCGAAACAGTGAATCATTTTACGACACAATGGTTTAACTGAATCGGAGCTTCGAAAAGCTTAGTTTCACCCATCACTACGTGCTTTTAAAATGCTTATAAGCGATGTCTTTTGATCTGTTTTTTGCTAGTGAACCGCTTATAACGAATGAACTAAGTTACGAGTTTGAATCAATCAGAGCCGTTCCAGCGTAAACGACTCACTCAATCGAATCGTTTTGTCTGTTCCTCCGCTTTTCACGCCTTCAGTCATTGTTTACACGACACTGTTAACTCACTAGTTTTATGACATTAACTAAAAATAAGAGATTTAGCATTTAAATATAACATTCGAATTATATTTATTGCGATTTAACAGATTTAGTTTTTATTTATTTTATTTATTTTATAAACGGCGCCCTATATTAGTCTATACAGAGGGATAGTCAATGTAAAAAGAGCAAATGAAACACAAAACAGGTTAAATGTGTTGATTCAAGAGATTGATTCAGTTGTGTGTTTTATTCCAGTGCTCGTGAATCGGTGATCTGGTGTTTGTCAGATGTACAGTGCTGTCTGTTCATTCTCTCCTCTTCTGCTTGACAGGATGTGCTCATTAATTACTACGTCGCTGGAGATCTGCTTACGTTGCTGAGTAGGTTTGCTGATCGTATCCGGAGGACATGGCTCAGTTCTATATATAAGGATATAAGCGCCTATTGACATTACGATATTATGACTAATTCAAAATGAATTGCATGCTGCAAATGTGCTAGTATGGGTTAATGCTGTGCTTGCATTTGGATGCGAGACGTGTTTGAGTGTGAGTGCACATGTTCACGGTCACAGAGAGGACGCCGGGAAGGGCATCCCCAGCATCCCCCAGCGGAAGGAAATCCCGAGACCAGTGATGCTGCTTAAGACGGATTCACGTGATTTAAGAGCTCAGCGCGTCTGTCACGATCTTAATAAATGAACGACGCCTTATCTTACATTTAACCATCTGAGACTTTACAAACATGTCCATATTAAGCGTTCATATGAATTAGAATAAAACGCTTGACGTTTAATTATCAGTATTTTGTTTTTTAAACCCTACATTAGCCTTGAGAACACTTAAAATGTGCTGTAGAGTTATAGTCTGTAGCGCCATATTTATTTATTTATTTTTGAAAGCTTGTTTTAACGTCTAAATAAGCGTTTTATTTCAATTATAGGGGTTTATGTAATTGCTATAATCAATGCTGAGTAATCTAGTAACTATATAGATTAACAGTTTAAAATCTATGGAATAAACCGTGTTTTAAGTGTAAATCAGAGTTTGCACTGCTTACCACATACAGACATCATGACAGGCTGTCAGTCTTTTGGTTTGGGAAGAGTCTTGGTAAAACCTGGATAATATATATAATTCTACTGCCTTAATGGTTTGAGGTTTTGTACTGTTTAAATAAAAAAAAAAAGAACGAAAAATAGATTTGAAAAAAGATATGCACTCCTAAGTTCCGATCTGAATCAAATGAGTAGCTATATGCATGCCGAAATCCTGATCTGAATCAAGTGATTCATGATACGCACTCCTAAGTCCTGATCTGAATCAAATGATTTGCAATCTGCTCTACAAAGTCCCAATCTGAATCAAAAGATTCACGAACCTGCTCTGAAGCTCCGATCTGAATCAAAAGATTCGCAATCTGCTTTCTGAAGTCCTGATCTGAATCATAAAAATTCACAAACCTGCTCCGAAGCTCTGATCTAAATCAAATGATTCGCGATCCGCTCTCCAAAGTACTGATTTGAATAATGATTCACAAACCATTATTCAGATCAGGACTTCAGTTCACGTCCCGATCTGAAATAATTTGCAAATCGGCACTTTGAAGTCTTGATCTAAATCAATGATTCATGATACGTGCTCCAAAGTTCCAAACTAAAGCAAATGATTCACAATCCGCTCTCCAAAGTCCCAGTCTGAATCAAAAGATTCACAAACCCGCTCTGAAACCCTGATCTAAATCAAATTATTCGCAATCCGAAGTCCCGATCTGAATCAAAAGATTCGCGATCAGCGCTCTGAAGTCCCAATCTGAATCAAAAGATTCTTAATCTGAAGTCCTGATCTGAATCAAAAGATTCGCAAACCTGCTTGGAAGTCCAGATCTGAATCAAATTATTTGCGATCTGCTCTTCGAAGTCCCGATCTGAATCAAACGATTCACAAACCTACTCCGAAGCTCCGATCTAAATCAAATGATTCACGATCGACACTCTGAAGTCCTGATCTGAATCAAATGATTTGTGATCCATGCTCCGAAGTCCCAGTTTGAATGTTGATTCACAAACAATGATTCCCCATCTGAAATGATTCGCAAATCGGCGTTTTGTAGTCTCAATCTGAATCAAATGATTTACGTTATGCGCTCTGAAGTTCCGGACTAAAGCAAATGATTCACAATCCGCTCTCCAAAGTCCCAGTCTGAATCAAAAGATTCACAAACCCGCTCTGAAGCCCTGATCTAAATCAAATTATTCGCAATCCGAAGTCCCGATCTGAATCAAAAGATTCGCGATCAGCGCTCTGAAGTCCCAATCTGAATCAAAAGATTCTTAATCTGAAGTCCAGATCTGAATCAAATGATTTGTGATCCATGCTCCGAAGTCCCAGTTTGAATGTTGATTCACAAACAATGATTCCCCATCTGAAATGATTCGCAAATCGGCGTTTTGTAGTCTCAATCTGAATCAAATGATTTACGTTATGCGCTCTGAAGTTCCGGACTAAAGCAAATGATTCACAATCTGCTCTCCAAAGTCCTGATCTGAATCAAAAGATTCACAAATCTGCTCCGAAGGTCCAATCTAAATCAAATAATTCACGATTCGCACTCCGAAGTTCTGAACTAAATCAAATGATTTGCGAACCTGCCCTGAACTACCAACCTGAATCAAAAGATTAGAAATAATTCACTTACATTTCATTCATTTCAATTCTAGAGGTTTATGTAATTTGCTGTAATCACAGGATTGTGTAATGCTGAGTAATCTAATGATTCTACAGATGAACAGTCTCAAATCTATGGAAAAAAATGTGTTTTAAGTGTAAAATCAGTGTAAAATATCAGGGTTGCACTAATACCACACAGACATGATATTAGTCTCTTGGTTTGGGATGAGTTTAGGTAAAACCTGGATTTAATTACACTGACCTGATCTAATCTGATTACTGGAGTCTAACTAGCAACAAATGCACTGCAATATAAAATATACTTTGTTGCCTATATACACGGTTTATCATCTTACTCTTTAATCTGTACGATTTCTAATGGATTGTTTATGTAACTACACCCTTCGTAACACATAAGAAATGATCGATTGTGTAACAGCCCAAGAAAACTTGGCTCTGAGACTTAGAGTCTCCTTTCCTGGATAATTTGAGATATTGAACAGATCTTTCCCAGCGGGTTAGAGGATGTGAGATGCTCTTTTAGATGAAGCTTAAGTCACAAGACAGGAAGTCGTGCTGATTGTGAGTGTTCTGGCGTGAAGGTTGTGCTGGTGTGTGAGATGTTGTGTTTTGTGTCCTTCGCTGAACCAGCAGGTTGAAACTTCATGAACTAATCACGGACATATGGAGATCACAGATGGTGTGTGTGTGTGGCTTTACAACTTATGAGGTGTCACCCCCAAAAGAATTACAGCAACACACACACACACACAGGAAATTAAAAAAAATAGCAAGATCTTATTAATGTCCTGATTGTTTCTCCTAGGCAGCAACGAGATTAAACAAAGAGCATATGCAGACTTTTGCTTCCATTCAGAAGTTTAGGATCAGTAAGATTTTTGAATGATTTTGCACAGTAATAAATACAGTAAAAATTGTGAAATATTATTACAATTTCAAATAACTATTTTCTATGTAAATGTGTTGTAAAATGTAATTTATTTCTGTGATCAAAGCTGAATTTTCAGCATCATTACTCCAGTCTTCAGTGTCACATGATCCTTCAGAAATCATTCTAATATGCTGATTTGCTGCTCAAGAAACATTTCTGATTATTATCAGTGTTGAAAACAGTTCTTATTTTTCATTTTTCAGGATTCTTTCATACACAAAAAGATCAGAAGAACAGCATTTATTTGAAATACAAATCTTTTATAACATTATAAATGTCTTTACTGTCACTTTTGATCAATTTAATGTGTCCTTGATGAATAAAAGTATTAATTAATATAAAAAACCCTACCAACTCTAAAACCTTGAAATGATATATGTAGATTATTAAAAATGTTACACTACCATTTAAAACATTTCAATTTTCAAAAAAAATAAAAATGTCATGTTTTTTGAGTTTCGAAGGAAGTCTCATCTGCTCATAAATGCCCCTATTTATTTAAATAAAATTAAAATAAAATCTTAAACATACAGAAAAATTTGTAAAATTATGAAATATTATTACAATTTCAAATAACTGTTTTCTGTGTGACTATATTGTAAGGTGTAATTTATTCCTGGGATGCAAATCTGAATTTTCAGCATCATTACTCCAGTCTTCAGTGTCACATGATCCTTTTAGAAATCATTTTATTTTTCAGTATTCTTTGATTCTTTGAATCTTTTGTAGGATTGTAAATGCATTTACTGTCCCTTTTGATCATTTTAACGTGTCCTTAATGAAAGTATTAATTAATAAAAAATCCTACCAACTCTAAAACCTTGAAATGATATATGTAGATTATAATTAAAAGTACCTACCATTTAAAACTTTTTTAAAAAAATTGAAAATGTCATGTTTGTTTTGAAGGAAGTCTCATCTGCTCACAAATGATCTTTTTTTGATATTTTTGTGGAAACCGTGATGCATTTTGTTTCACAGTAATTTTTTCAGTATTTCTCAGTAATTCTCATCTGCTCACAAATACTTGATTTATTTAAATAAAATTAAAATAAAATCTTAAAAATACAGAAAAATCTGTAAAATTATGAAATATTATTACACTTTCAAATAACTGTTTTCTATGTGAATATCTGTTAAAGTGTAATTTATTCCAGTGATCAAAGCTGAATTTTCAGCATCATTACTCCAGTCTTCAGTGTCACATGATCCTTCAGAAATCATTCTAAGACGCTGATTCGCTGCTCAACAAACATTTCTGATTATAAAAACAGTTGAGACTAGCTATAGTAAACCCACACAGAAGGACAGGACACTTGGTAATGTTTAAAAGCATTTAATGACATCGCACATATTTAACAGGGCAGGGAGGTTAAAGTCTACAGGTGCGGTTTCATACATCTGAGCGTCGGGCCGGAGGATCTATACGCGCTCAGGACGCCCGACACGGCGAGGATTTCATTCCTATAATGATGCTTTTGATTGTGCAGTAGATGAAAATCTCATTACAATAGATACAGTGACGGAGGGGGGATGCGCACTATGTATCAAAGAGAGCAGGAGAGCGGGATGAAGCCCGAACGAGAAAACAAAGAGAAAAAAAGATAATGCTCAGTGCTATAGCCCACAAGCAAGTAACCGTATTCATATTTATTTATTTTTTTTTTGTCTTTTTGTAGTTTTTTAACTGGAGTAACATTACCTTTTTACCAGTAAATGTTGCACTGTTCACTTAACATTGATGCTTTAAAGTGTTTATAATACATCTAATTTTATACTCTTTTGTACTAGAATTATTTGAAACATATATTATGATAAAACCCAAGAGAAATGACAATTAAACGAAGGCGAAAGAAAAAAACCAAAGCGTGACGTCAAATGATTCTTGAAGGTTATATAGCGTTCTTACAGCTCGGCCAATGTTAATCTAGGTCGGTATTAGTGTATCGGCTTCTAGTCGTTAAAGCGGAATCGTTTCGAAGCGTCACTGTCGACGAATCTCGTGAGACAGCCTCATAAAAATTGAGGAAATGTTTTAAATATCCAGACCCCTCAATGACACACAGTTACAAAAACCAGAGATAGCAATAGTCAGAATTCAAAATCAAGCACGATAGAAACGTAAGAGCGTAAAAAAACGGGACTGCCGTCGCCCACGCTCCCGAATCGCGGCACACTCTCGATTTTTCCGGGCGTTTTTTTGTACAACTTTGGACCCAATTGGCGGGGTTTTCAGGCACAGAGTGTGGCGTCTTTATGAGCGTCGCATGCTGGGACATCACCGGTGGGCGGACACGAACGGAAAGTCGGAAGTAAAAGAATCGAGGGAATGAGCGAAACGGAACGCGTCGAGACGTCTACTGCTTCTTCTTGCTGAAGAGGCTGAAGCGCTTCTCCTTGTCCTTCTCCTTGTCTTTCTCGCGCTTGCCGGGGCTGGATTCGGTCGTCAGGGTGACGGTCGCCGGGAGGGTGTGGGCGCGGCTGGAGGCGGGCGTGCTCTGGTTGCTAGGCGTGATCTCTGATTTCTCAGAGGACGAGGAGCCGCTGCCGGCGTTCTGAATGGCCTGGATCCATGTGTTCATCTCCTCCTTCAAACACAAAACACACACACAGCTCATCAGTCACATTCACAAATATGTATATGTGCTGGACATGGTGTGGACAAATTCATTTATTGATATTTGCCCACTGGAGAAAAGTATGTAGAAACAATTTTCACTTTTGAATTAAACGAGAAATTCTGAAGTGGAAAAACTGAAATTTTCTCGTAAAACTTATCTACAACGTATTTTTTTTTTCCTGGGGCATCTTTATGAAGGACTTTTTCCTCAAGCCATACAAAAACAGCATTTTTGTCAAATACTTTAATTAATTAGCTGAAACAAATTCTCAGCCTAATCAAGTATTATGTAAGTTTATGACATTTTTCAATATTTTTCATTATTTTTTTATATTTACAATGTTTTAAATGTGATTCTGTATTTTTTTTATTATCTATACTTTCTATAGCTTTATTTTGTTCTATTTATTGTATTTACCTTATTATTTTATTTCAGTTTAGCTTTTAGTACTTTTGTAATGTGATTTTGCCATTTTTGTGTTATAATATTTCTATAAACTTTTATTGTCCTTTTAATTAGTTCTATTTATGTTAGTTGGACTTTCAGAAATTTTGTAATGTGATTTTGCCTTTTTAAAAATTATTTTTTATTTTGTATTTATTTTATATTTATTTATATTTATTTTGTTCTATTTATTCTATTTACCTTATTATTTTATTTTGTAATGCCTTTTTTACTTTTTAATATTTCTATATACTTTTATTGTTCTTTTAATTCATTCTGTTTACTTTAGTTTAACTTTCAGTAATTTTGAGAAGTACTTTTTTCTATATAGATTTATTTTGTTCTGTTTGTTCTATTTACAAACAACAGAAATTAGTTATTTTGCCTTTTTTACATTTCTAGCTCTATATTGTTCTATTTATTTTAGTTTAGCTTTTAGTAATTTTGTTATGTGATTTTGCCATTTTTTTTTTACATTTCTGTATACTTTTATTGTTCTTTTGATTAATTCTACTGACTTTGGTTTAACTTTAAGTAATTTTGTAATGGCATTTAGCTTTTTTTAAAAATCTATATAGCTTTACTTTGTTTAATTTATTCTATTTATCAATTATTTCAGTTTTAGTTTTAGTAAGTTTGACATTTCTGTTAGTTTTTTTGGTCAATTTGACGTTTTTTACTTACTTTTTAATATTAATTTTTGTTTTTAACTTTAGCTTAGTTTCAATCGCCAAAAATGATTCTTAATACTTTTAGTTAATCCATTTTTAGTTAATAATACTTGATCTATCAGTTGATGAACAGTGCAGGTGAATTAAATATCTGATTATATAATCTAATAATGTAGAGTTATTGGATTGAGGGTTAAATTTAACTCCGTTAATTCATTTAAATATTAAAAGTGTTCATTCTCTTCCTTTTCGTCTATTTTGTCATATAAAGGTTCAGTTTCTCATGTACCACAAGAGGGCGCTGCTAAACAGCGTGCAAAAGTAAATCATAAACTCCAAACATTTGCTTGTGGTGTAATACCGCTTGATTTATGATGAAGTTCTTATGATAAAAGCAGACTTACATCATCTTTGGCTTGGAAGAGATACTCGTTTCCATCAGTAACTCTGTGAGGGCAAACAACAGCAGGTTCAGTCACAGTACAAAAACACAATTAAAACAGCAATCAAATCACTGGAGCGCTCGGATCTCCTCCTCACCTGAGCTTGAAGACGTGCTTCTTCTTCTTGTAGTCGACGGCCACCTCGCAGACGGCGTCCTTCAGGCTGATGGGGATCTCGCTGTGGTACGGGATGCCCTGAGCTGCGCTCTTGTTGTCTTTGTAGAAGCCCATCTCGTGGTTATTGATGACGCAGTACACGTTATGCCAGGATCTGACGAGAAACACAACACACGCACATCAGCACATCTGGATCCGTTTGTCATTTTAATGAAGATGTTCCGTCAATCCAGAAACGAATCCAGATGCTCCTGCATCAACTGACAATTCTACGACGGAATTTTCTCACACGACGGCTTTAAAAATGCTGATTCATGCGACGTGATCTTGATTTGCTGCTTGACTTCAAAGCCACTCAAACTCTGACGTTATTAATTATGTCCATATGAGACCCGCTTATTTCCAGATGTTCAGGGAAAGTATTATAAATATAAAAAAAATGCATGGCAAAATACATGGTTTTAATGACATAGTATGAAGGATAATCAGAGTCACAATGATTTAAGCGATCTAAATATATATCAATATTATCAGCGTTGAAAACAGTTGCACTGCTTCATATTTCTGTGGAAAACATGTTTTATTTGATGAATGGTAAAGTTAAAAGAACAGCATTTATTTGAAATAAAAATCTTTGGTAACATTATAAATGATCAATTTAATGCATCCCTGATGATGATTAATGTCTTTCGTATAAATTTCTTAATTTTTTTGAATGTCAGTGTAGTGTTATTTTAATACTTTATATATTTGCAGTTTTGTAATTTTGTATTTTCCTTTTTATTTTTTATTCTGAGTTGAAGTTTTAGTAATTCTTTTGTGTAAAAATCTTTTTAAACATATTTAATAGTGTTTTTAAATGGTATTTTCTTTTTAAACCTATACCAATAATCTTTTGTTTTTTGCTTTTATTTTACGTTTTAATTTACAACTTCAAACATGTTTACAAATGTAATTTATTTTTACAGTGTAATTGATATATGTCATTCTTTTACAAATATTTAAATAATATTTAAATAACAATAATTGAATTAATTCATTTAATTCTTAATGTTAGCTATTTTTTTGTAATTAGGTTTTTGCAGTTTCTGTCTGCTTTTTAATTTGAATTTTTTAGTCTTTTTACTGTTTTTCATCATATTTTATTGTAATCTGTCTAGCTTTTATTCATTTTATTGAATTTTTTTGGTGCATAAAGCACCAAAATGACATTTAGAAATGCTGTTTTAGCAACTAGCGGAAATTAGATAATGTTTATTTTATTTAAAGTAACATTTTTATGGTTTTAGTAACAGTAATATTTTAGTTTATTTTTTATATACATATATATATATATATATATATATAGTCATATTGTATTTTCCATTTTTTTTTTATTTTGAGTTTTAGTAATTCTGTTGCGTATATACAAACAATAAATAAATTTACATTTTTAAGGGTTTTCAAATTGTATTTTCTTTTAAAACCTATACCAATACATTTTTTTTAAGTTGTATTTAATTTTTTACAATGTCATTTATTTTTACCATATAATTGATTTATGTGAATCGTTTATGTCAAATATTTAAATAATACGTAAATAATAATAATTGAATTAAATAATTGAATTCTTAAATGTTAGCTTTTTTTTTTTTACATTTTTAATTAGTTTTTATTTTTGCATTTTCTGTTTTCTTTTTGATTTAAATGTGTTTTAGTCTTTTTTAAATATATTTTTTCGTTTTTTTTGTGCATAATGTTAAACTAAATGACAATTAGAAATGCTGCTTTAACAACTAGCTAATTTTTTTATTCCAGTCTTATGTGTATTTCAAGTAATGAAAATCTTTTTATGGGTTTTCGTTATTCATAATAATCTAGTTGTACGTATAGAACACTCATTTTGATTTGATCTTTGACAGAGTGAATTTTGCAGTGTGATAATCATACCTGCTGGAAGCTTTTTTGTTGTGTCCCTCCCACTCATGTTTGCGGTGCAGCAATCCCTCCATCTGCGCAGACGGCGTCTCCTGACCCTTCGCCGGCAGTGTGGCCGACTGACTGCCTTTGCCCCGTCTGTCTGCGCTCGGTGACGGGATGGGACTCGGCTCCTTCGAGCTCCTCTCGGCCACTCCGTTCATCTCGCCGTCCACTCCATCCTGCCAACACACCGCCATCAGTTAACAAACACTTCACCGGGTTACAACAAATTATAAAGTCAGTCACACAGGATGAATTCTGAAAGAGTCATTTCAGAAACCGTTAAGAGGAAAACAGTAACAGCTGCTAATTCAGAGATCACAATCTCATTAAAATGGAGTGAAATGGCGATTAAGCGAATAAAGTCAACATGAACTCAATACTAAATCTACTTAAACTGATTTTTTGCATAGTATTTTTGCCCCGTTTTCAAGCAGAAACATGAACAAATTCTTAAACCAACATACATTTACTTTAGAAGAAAAATTACCTGAGATTTTAAGTCTAAAAATATATATTACATATATATATATATATATATAAAGCAAATACATATCATTTATTAACATTATAATACTTTTACATTTTTTGTTTTAAGCATAAACTATAAAAATAAAAAATGTATTAACATACATATATTTAACTAAAAAGAATTCATTAAATATATTTTAATATTTGAATATATTTAATAAATTTTAATTATGTATATTAATAAATCATATTTATTTATATTAATTTATACTATATATATATTTTATTTATTTTATTTTATACATATATTTATTTTTGGTTAAATTATTATTATTTTTTAAATAATATACTTAAAATATTGATATAAAGACATTACTAATATTGATAAATTATACTAAATTGTATTACTAATCTTAAAATATTAAATGTATTTAATTCATTTTATCAAAATAATAATACAAAATACATTATTCATATAATATAAATATATTATTTATATGAATACATTAATTTTAATATTAGTTTCTAAATATTCTTAACATATTAAATGTGTTTAATTTAATGTCATTATTTTTTACTGTTAGTTCTTATTTATTAAGTGCTTCATTTTGCATCTCAAGTAAATATATCTTGATTTAATAATGTTTAGATATCTGTACTGAAAAACAGGACAAAAACAAACAAGTTAAACACATTGTTAATAATTCTTATATCAATAACTTCCTTCTTTTAGCATGTGACATCATGCAAGCTATTGAATATTGTTATTAATGTCAGATAACACTATAAACACATTATATAACTAATTAATAAGGTGTTAAACGCCATTTCATGTTGACTTTAGAGGTAAAAAGATCATGCGAGATGGAAAGCTATCGATCTACAGTCACGGCAGAAGGTCAGGAAACATCACAGATGTCTGAAAATCAATCAGTTCAGTCGTTTACTGATTGAAAAACATCATGCTTAAAGCAACAGCACACAGAATTCACTCCAGATGTGTTACTGTACCGCAAAACCCGTCTGACGGGACCACAAGCGGCGTCCTGCTCCGCTAAAACGGCTTTCAGGAACTCAAACAAAACCTCTTTAGTGCATCTTTACTAAAATCTGTGCTTAAAAACCTTAAAAACTCCCATAGAGAGCCAGTGAAGTCTGATAAAGGAAGGCTGAGGTGCATTTAAACAGACAGAAGCAACAATAATCACGTCACAGGAGGTTACAGACAAATATATATATATATAAATATATACAGGACATACAACATACAAACTGTGGAGAAAGATTTAGTTAATTTATTGTTAGTGAACTAGTGACGAGTAAAGAAAGTCTGTCCACACGGATAACACAAATACTGGAAGTACATGAAAACATTCATCTTTTCAGATCATTTTATGGTAAATCACCTCAAACGGACACAAAAAAGGAGTCTATTGAACGGTCAACACAAAACAGGTTTCAATTTCACAAGCTCACGTCGCAAACACCACAAACAAAAGCAAAACCAAACTATCAAAAACATGGCAGATCATTTGCGCTGAATTAAATATCAAAACTATGGTTTTAAAGTTATGCTTTCACTATTACACATACTGTCTGTTAAAACTGAAAATAATGTCGAGAGGAGGAAGCACACTTCTCTTTTACAGTAAATAACAGTAATGCACTTACAATGATCTATAACTATTCATAAAGCACCATTTATATTGAGAAAAATTCACTGGCAAAAATCATGTTCTTCCTCAGTATTTCTGTCTTATTTTTCAGTACAAATATCAAAACATTGTTAATTCAAAATACATTTACTTGGAACCTTATTTCTTGCATAAAACAACAAAAATACAATTTTTACATTAGTTTACATTAGTTGTTAACTAATCTTAATATTAGATGTATTTAATTTTTTTTAAATAATATATGTATAATTAAAAAAAAAAATTAATGACATTTTTATATAAATATATATTATTTATATTATTAAATTATATTAATTTTATACTTTATTTTAATATATTAAATGTAATTATACAAAAATTTGTATTACAAAAATAATACATGCAATATATGACAAATATTTATATTAATGCATTACATTTTTTTTATGAAGTCTTGTTTCTGAAAAATGTTCAAAATTTGGTGACTATGCTTAAAAAAGAAAAAAAAAATCTGCCAAAAAGGTTAGAAAAATAATCTTAATTTAAAAGGAAAACAATATTTTTTATATTAGTTTACATTAGTTGTTAACTAATCTTAATATTAAATGTATTTTTTTTAAAATAATACATGTAATAAATAAAATGCAAAAAAAGGATTTTTCTTTATTAATATAAATATATTATTTATATTAATAAATGATATTAATTTTAGACTTTATTTTAATATGTACAATTTTATCATACAAAAATTAATTTACTGAAATAATGCATGTAACATATGAACACAAATACATTATTTATATTAATACATTTTTTTTTCTATTAAGTCTTGTTTCTGAAAAAAGATCAAAATTTTGTGACTTTATGCTTAAAACAAGGGGAAAAAATCTGTCAAAAAAGTTAGAAAACTACTTTTTAAAAGGAATTCATATTAGTTTACTAATATTAACACTCATATGAACTAATATTCATATTAATTTATATTAGTTGTTCACTAATCTTAATATTAAATGTTTTTATTTTTTTAAATACATGTAATTTAAGTAAAATAAAAAAAGTCTTTAAAGCAATGACTTTTCTTATATATTAATATAAATAATATTGTGATACATATATTATTTTATCCTTTACCATAATATATTAAATTAATTTAATTATAATAAAACAATACATGTAATGTATATTATCTATATTAATACATTTAAGTCTTATTTTCTGAAAAATGCTCAAAATTAAGTGACTTTATGTTTAAAACAAGGGAAAAATATCTGCCAATGAGGTCAGAAAAATAATCTTCATTTAAAAGAAAAACAAGAATAATTTTCTGACCCCATTGGCAGATATTTTTCATTATTTTTAACCGCAAGGAAACTTCATTTTTTATCATTGTATTTTAGAAAACAATACTTCTCATCTCATGTCGTTTTGCTTCAGTAAATGTCTTTTGATTTAAGGATGTTCAGACATTTGAACTGGAAAGCAACACAAAAAGACTGAGGAAGAACATCAATTTCTGCATTGTAATAGTTCCTGTTTTTCTAATCAATAATCAGAAGTTCATCCTCCGAAAAAAGACATTCAACTTTAAAAAGGACAATTAATATTAGTATGGACGCATTCATATAAGTGCTTTAACTGCTCCATATTTCCCATAGGCTTCCATTGAGCATTACTGTGTTTTTTTGCTTGTTTCTAATGATTTAAGCTAGTGTTGAACTGGATCATTTCATCATCATCACTTATTTATCTGCTGATATCTTTTTAAGGCACAACATGTCCATTAAACACACCAAAGTTATTGAGATACATTGTCATTAGCCTTCATAAAGTCCACTGATAACCTGTAATGAT
The DNA here is from genome assembly GCA_012976165.1 of Labeo catla. NCBI lineage: Eukaryota > Metazoa > Chordata > Actinopteri > Cypriniformes > Cyprinidae > Labeo > Labeo catla. Next base: position 686,493 of record VONZ01000207.1, on the reverse strand, counting down.
TATGCCTGTCGTTAATAATCAGCTGACAAACAGGTTTGTATCACGTCAGCTGGTGCAGAAGTGTGTGTCACTGATCTGGGATCATCAGAGAGCATTATGGGAGCTCTCAGTGTCCCTGACCGGTAGTTCGTGGTGTCTGTGGACTGCTAGTGTATTGTGGGTAGGTACAGGAGCGGTAACTAACCCGTGGAGAGTCTTGGTCTGATGGCAGTCCGTTCTGGGCAATCTGCTCTCCTTCTCTGTACACACAAACACACAAAGAGACAAAACGTCACTTCTGAACAATTGCATTAGCTTCAAATTCACTGACAGTGCTGCCATTGAAAAATGCATATTTGTAATAAATATTGCAGAATGTGTGCTTTTGCATTTCTACTAGTTCATGTAAATCTCATTTGCTGTCATTATATTGTATTATGTATATATTTTTTTATTACATCAGCGACCCTGCTCTCATATTGATAAACATTGATACTTGTATTATACTAATCTTAATATATTAAATGTATTTAATTAGTTTTATTACAATAATACAATATACATTATTAATTTATTATAAATATATTATTTATATTAATACATTAATTATAATATTAGTTTTGAAATATTCTCAATATATTAAATGTATTACATTTTTATTATTTCTTATTTATTAAGTACATCTTATTTATATATAAAATAATTAAATGAATGTTTAATATACTAATAAGCACATATGTACTTACATTAGTTTTATACTAATCTAATTATTTATATTAATTTATTATTTTTAATATTAGTTTAAGCATTCTTAATCTATTAAATGTATTTAATTTAATGTCATTATTTTTTACTATTATTTCTTTTTTACGCACATTTTATTTTTATATATAACTTAATAAATATATTTAATATAATAGTAAGCATATATGCACTTATAAGTTGTATACTGATCTAAATATATTAAACATTAATTTATAAAATGATTTCTTAAAATAATACACTTTATATATAAATATAATACATTATCTTAATTATATTTTTAGATTTATTTGATACTAATCGTGATATATTAAATGTATTTAATTACTTAATACATGTTATATATTAATACAAATATATTAATTTATTAATATTAATACATTTTGTTACATATTAGTTTAACAAATCTTAATATATTACATGTACTATTTTTTTTTTAAATAACACTTAATATACTAATATATGCATATTATGTTAAAACACTATATTAATTTATATTCATTTTATACAAAATATTATATATACATTTAAAAAATATTTTTAGTTAAATACATTTCATATATTAATATAAATAAATTATTTATATTAATAAATTATATTACTTGTATACTAATTAAATATATTTAATGTAATTTTTCCTAAAATAATATGTTAATACACTACTATAAACAAATATATATTATGTTAATACATTATATGTATTTATATTCATTTTATACTAAATATTATGTCTATTATACATATATTATTTATATTAATACATTTTATTACTTGTATACTTATCAAAATGTAATTTAATTGATGTAATTATATTTACTAAAATATATTAATATAAACAAATATACATTATGAGAATACATTATATGTATTCATATTCATTTTATGCAAGATATTATGTCTATATAATGAAGTTATTTTTAGTTAAATACATTTAATATATTAATATAAAAATAAAATAATTTATATTATTAAATTATATTACTTGTATACTAATCAAAATATATTTATTAATATAATTATTCTTACTAAAATAATAAGTTTAATATATTAATATAAAGAAATATATTAAATATTATTATTTAAGTACTCTTTTAAAGAACACTGCTTACACAAATCTAATGAGAAAATGAAACTGCACTGTGTATGAAGTAAAACACATTACCTGATAGTGTAGAAAAACATCCGTATGGCATGACGTGTGTTTTCTATTACATCTACAGGTCTGTGCTGTGGTGAGCTGTGGTGTGCTGTGGTCTGTATGTGTGTGTGTGAGGTTTTTACCTCTGCTGTGTTTCTGCGTCCTGCGCCTGGACCGGCTCCGGCGTGGGCGGTTTCCTCCTCCTCTCTTCCTCCTCTTGCTGTCTTCTCACTTCCAATAACTCCAACTACCAGAATCAACAGAGAAGTTCAACAAATAGAGTCGCGGTGATGTCCCACTAACACACACACACACACACACTTCTGGCTGTTTCTACAAACTCTCTCTCTCTTACCGTAGTCAGTCGTTCCAGCGCTGAGAAGCGTTCCTCCCAAGTCGCGGCTGATTTCTCGAACGCTTCATGACGCTTGATCAGCTTCTCCACCTCATCCACACTCTGTCCCAACTCTCTGCTGGACAGGTACGGCTCCTGTCCCAGCAACCACGCCTCTGCCACGCCGGCGTCCCTTGAAAACTGGTGCACTTCCAAAACTGCACAAACACAGCGAAAGGGGGAAGTCAGTGTCAATGATTTAAAGCACAGGCTGCCCACATCCTTCTACATACTTCCCATTACAAGGTCAGAAATAAGTATATCAGAGTTGCTAAGCATCATAGGAGAAGACGCCCTCGGTCGCAAAATGCCAAATAAAGGGCAGCTTCAATACATCATTTCCTATCGTACTCACTCAGTCTAAGCCACTCCCATCTGTCCTCCCACTTGTCAATCATATCTTTCCTCTTGTCCGTCAACTGCAACAACTTCTCTTTGATCTGTGGGAGAGGTAAATGCACATGAAGGAGTAAAAAAAGAAATATGGTTCTTCAATGGTTCTTGAATTCCTTTCTTATCAAAAAGCTTGTCCTGAACCTCTCCACTTGTTCTGCGGATGGTACCCACCTCTTCTGATGCATAGTGTTTTCGTGCCAGGAGAGATTTGCCCAGCTCGATGCAGGCTGTGAAACTGTCATTACGGGCATCGATTTCAGCCTTGATACCCTGGTGGTTGTTCATGAGAAGCTCCACAGACGACACGTCCCTGAAGAATAGCACAAAGAGAACACGGAATGACCTCCATCATTTTGTTAAACAAACATATTTTAATTTGTTTAATATACATTTTTTATTTATTTTGTACTTAAATAGCACAATTACATATATTAATAAATTACAAGTAAATCAAAAAATATTTATGTCACTGCTAAGCAGATGCATAAATATTAAGATATTAATCAAAGTGTGAAAAAATGAAGAAAAATAAATAAATAAATAAATACAATTTTAGCTATACAACCAGTCCTAATTTAAAAAAGACGAACCCTAACTCTGAAATATTTTTATTTTATTTATTTTTTAATAATAGTAAAATATTATTTTAATATATTAATTTATTTGATTAAATATATTTGAATATATTATATTTAATATACATTTTATATACTTATTTTGTACTTAAATTTTACATATAACAATGAGTAATAAAAAAAACATCTTTATGTCTCTGCTAAGCAAATGCATAAATATTTATAAATCAAAGTGTAAAAAAAAAAAGAAGTCTGAGGTACAATTTTAGCTATATAACCCAGTCCTAATTATAAAGATAAGGCCTAGCACTGAAATAATTTGACATTTTATTTTTTAATAATAGTATGATATAATTTTTATATATTTTATTTAATATACATTTTATATTTATTATATATACATATTTTGTACTTAAATAGTACTTGTGTTCTATACACTGACTCTAATCTAATGTAATATATTATTAATAATTAAAAAAATAAATTATGTCACCGCTAAGTGACAAAAATATTAAGATATAAATCAAAGTTTGACCAAAAAAAAAAAAAAAGTAAAACAGTTTGAGGTACAATTTTAGCTATACACCCCAGTCCTGATTAAACCCTAACACAGAAATAGACCATTTATTTATGTTAATAATAGTAAAACAAATTTTATCTACTTATTTTTTTACTGTAATACCAGCATTACTTGTATTTATTTGCATTATATATATATATATATATATATATATATACACATATATATATATATATATATATATATATATATATATATACACATATATATATATATGTGTATATATATATATATATATATATATATATATATATACACACACATATATATATATATATACATACATATACATATACATATACATATATGGCGATTAAGTTGATACCTAATCTAATTTAATTTAAATACTAAATACAATTTTAGAAATCAAATGGTAAGAAAGAATGAGATTTACTTCTAGCTTTATCGCTTAGTCCTAAATACCAACAGAATAACTCAGTATTTTAACTAACTGCAAAAGCTAAATAATTGATCAAAACCTACTGATTAATTGTTAAAATAATCAATGATTAGTTCACTAATCACTCTAATAATTGTTAGTTTAATCGAAGTCCAAAACAAATATTTGTTGCAGCCCTACCATGGACTAATCTATTTATTTACTTTAAAAATTACTAAGTTTAAAACTATTTTTTTAAATAGTTTTTTAAATGGTTCTTGTGAACCATTTTTTCTTTTAAAACTCCACATTTAATTTTAAAATTCAGGCACATTATTAGCAATGTTGTCCCATAAAGCATAGCCAGGTCAAAATCACACACCTGGGCTTCTCTTGTGTCTCGATGAGGCGGATGACGTCCTCCATCCAGAGCATGAGGTCCCGCACCATACTGAAGAAGCGGAACTTGTCTCCGGTGTCCAGCAGCCGTGCCCGTCGGCCTTCACATGCCTCCAGCAGACTCCTCCAGGCCTCCAGCACCTCGCCCTCACGCCGCTGGATGTCGTCGGCTTTGTCTCCAGCATACGCTGACTGCAGGCGCACGGCGTCTTCCTGCAGCTGCCTGACCTGAGGATGCAAGCAGGGGGCAGCAGTGAGTAAAACACCTCCTTATGTAGCACAGCATTTGATGGTTAAAGGAATCATTTAGTGGAAGACTAACTGTGAGAATTCAAGAGACATATAATTTTAAGATCCATTAATTAAGTGAAGTGTCTTGGACAGTGCAGTTACTCAATAAAACTGGTTAATTTACTTCTTTGTTGTTCAATAATAGTCTTGTAAAGCAGGATGTTCACCTTCAGAGGTTAACGATGCACAAACGAAGGCTGCGGGACAAATCCACATTGTGTCATTTAAGAAAGGGCTTTACAGACCAATCAAATGATCTTATGTAATTCGTTACAGACAATTTTAAATATAAATGATATTTCAATTTATATAAAATTTTAGAATAATTTTGTTTTTGAAAGTCAAAAAACAGATGAAATACATTAACAAAAGTAACTGCAAAATTTACTATTATATTATTTATTAAAATATTAAATATAATTAAATATTTAATTATTATATTTATTTTGTATTATTTTGTACAACTTTATTTTATATTTTAAAAAAATCATACTGTACGTATCTATTTTTTAAAACTATTATTTTCTCCCTTTTCCCCCCTTATATATATATAATTAAACAAAAATAAATAAATATTTTCAAATTCTGAATTGCTCTAAAATATATATATATATATATATATATATATATATATATATATTTATTTAATTATATATAAAATATAAATTTTAGAATAATTTTGTTTTTGTAAGCAAAAAAATATCTCAAAATACATTAACAACAGAATGATTGCAAAATAATTTAAAAATTATTTCCATAATATTTTTGAATTTTATTTATTTTTTGTTGATCAAATAAATGCAGCCTTGGTGAGTAAGAAATCTTAATTACTCCCAACTACATATGATGCATTTATATATATATATATATATATATATATGCATTATTTTTTTTTTTTTTTACATTTTTACAAATATTTTTATATTTTAGAACAAATGTTTTTAATAGTTTATATATGTTTATTACACATATATTTTTCTTGTATTTAATCAAAGTACTTGTTTTCTGAACAGTGACAAAATAATTTATTCTATATTCTGCAAAAAAAGTTTTTTAAATTCTACATGAAAAATTGAGATATAAATAAAATGTTTTATAGCATTAATATAAAAATAATTACATTTTTTGACACACACAAACATTTATGTTTTTTATTCTAGCTAAATTACTTTTGTGTATTAATATCAGTGTGTGTTTCTAGATCTGACCAACGCACCTGCGTCCCAAGAGCTTGAATGTCGTGTTCAAATGTAGTGTGCATCCTCTGCAAGGTTTCCACTGTGTTCTGGTCTCGGCCCAGCTCTTCTGGAAGCTTCTTATGTTTGTCCAGGATGCGGCCCAGAATCTCCTTGGCGTCGTGGTAGAACTTGTGCAGCTCGTAGGATGCGGCAAGAATTTGCGTGCGCGTGTCGATGAGCTCCAGCAGATCGGCCCAGGCCTCGTTCAGACCGTCCTTCCACTCGGCCACAGTCGCGGCGTCGGCATGGCCGGCGTTAATGAGTTCATCCGCCATGCGGTTGACGCCGTCCACGCGCTCCTGACCGATGTTTCCTGTGTCGCGAGCAAATTCACGGAAGCGCTCCTGCAACATCTGCGGTAGAGAAACACAAATACATTTATTATATGATAACATTTTGTATATTAACAAAATTTACCCTCATTTAATGATCATAGTCTAGTTCGATGCAGGTCAAAGAGTTCGAATTCAGTTCTCAGACTCACAGTGACGTGTTCGTAGTCCTGTCCGAGCTCGTGAGATCCAGCCACCACCTCTCTCTCGGCAATCCACTGCTCCAAATCGTCCACCTCCCTGTTGAGCTGGAAGAGGCGGAACCTCTCCTCCAGTTTGCCTCTCCTCTCCTCTGATAGGTCCTTCAGTCCGGCGTACAGCTTATCCACCTGTGACTGACGCATGCCGATCCTCTCGCTACAGCACAGACACGTAAGAAGACAGGGTTGATCAAGATCATAAACAAAAATGTTCAGTATAAGATGTTAATGGAGTAAAGATAAAATCAGCATCAAAGTTAAAATGTTTCAAAATGAGATTCAGATCCAGGTTTAAAATTAAAGTCAGTTTCAAAGGCAAAATCAAACCAGATTAAGATTCAAATCCAGATTTTAAATCAAAGTTAGAGTTTCAGAGTCAGGGTCAAAATTTTAGAGTCCGAATCTGATTCAGATCCAGATTTAGAATTAAAGACCAAGTTTTAGAGTTAAAATCTGATTAATATTCAAATCCACAGTATTTTTTTTTAGAGTTAGATTAAAAATCGAATTATTATTCAAGTCCAGATTTAGAATCAAAGTCAGTTTTAGAGTAAAAACAGATTCAGATACAGATTTAGAATTAAAGTTTTAGAGTCAGAGTCAAAATCAGATTAATATTCAAATCCAGATTAGTGTTGTCACGATACCAAAATTTTGACTTCGATACGATACCTGACTAAAACGTCACGACACTACTACTGAACCGATACTACGAAAAAACATAGAACAACAGGAAAGTAATTTAATAACAGATGATCCAAGTAACAAACTAAAGGACAACTACAAAAAAAACAAAAACACAAATGAAATAAAGAGGGCCCTACTAAATGCGTTTTATTTTTTTCCTAAATTCCATTTTAATTTTTCTATTTTCTAAATTATTTTATTAAAAATATATATTTATCAAAAAGCATGTCTAATTAATTGAAAGAATGAAACTTGCAGAATTTAACAGCAATTTATTAAAAGTTTTACAAAATTACATGTTTTTAAGGCCCTATGAAATACGTTTTATTATTTTTCTCAAATTCAGTTTTGTTTTTGAATCTGTTTTCCCATTCTATTTTAATCGTTTCATTACATTTTAATAATCAAAAGCATGTCTAATGAATTTATAAAGGATAATTAGATTTGATAAAGAATTAATTTATTATAGGCTATTTATTTATTTATTTATTTATTTAAGAAATACTGTGTTATGTATTTACAATTTTCTGGTAAATAAATTCTAGTAAATATTTTTTTCTGGTAAAAATCCTTTAAACATTGTTTAAATAATATTTTGTATTAGTAGTAGTAGTACTACTATCTTTACATTAAGTAACATATTAATATATTTCTAACTGTCAAGTTAAACCGAACTTTTATTTTGACAGGTTGCTGTGAAGACTTTTAGGTTCTTCATTATATGACGATTTCTGAAAAAAAAAATAAAAAAATAAAAACTGTAAAATGCTCATGAAGTGACTCTAAGAGAAGTTCTAGAGATTATGTTCATGTGTTCATGTTCTCATATATTGAGGCGGCAGAGGCTGAAAACACAGCAAGTGTCACGCGTATGTAACGTTAGTAAACAAAACGCCGCAACTGCGCCATTTACTAACACAGACACACAGAAATATGGCTCTTATTAAAATACATTCTTAAAGTACCGGTACTAGTAAAATGCGGAATCGTACCGGTTTTAAAAGTTTTGAAATACCAGTATATCGTGCAACACTAATTCAGATTTAGAATCAGTCTTTTTCAGAGTTAGATTAAAACAATATTCAAATCCAGAATTAGTCAAAGTCAATTTTAGAGTCAAAATCAGACTAAGATTCAAATCTAGATTTAGATTTGAAATAAAAGTCAATCTCAGAGTTATAGTCAAAAGCAGATTTAGATCCAGATTTAGAATGAAAATTAAAGTCAAAGTTAGATTTAGAGTCAAATCAGATTAAATTATAGATTTGCATTTTAGATTTAAATTTAATCAGTTTCAGAGCAACAGTTTGAAATCTAAATACAGATTTAGAATAATTTAGAATCTTCTAAATGAATTAAGTCAGAGATGTCAGTTTCCGAACTTAAATCAGATTCAGATTTAGATTTAGAATCAGTCGGTTTTAGAGCCACAGTCAAAATCAGATCAAGATTTACTGTAAAAGTCGGATCCATTTGTAGATTTAGAACAAAGGTCAATGTCAATAGCGGATTCAGAGTCAAAATGAGTTCCAGATTTAGATTTTTATTTAGATTCAGATTAAGTGTGTAAGTGTGCGAACAGTGTGTGTTGGTGTTCTGTACCTCTCGGGGTGGTTGGCGCCCACCAGGCCTCGGCTGGTTTTGGACAGTTGGTGGACGGTTTCAGCATAGTCCTCCACCGCCTGCTCCAGGATCTGGTGTTTCTTCAGCATCGCCACTGAACTCTGCTCATCCTGATAAGGAACAAGTGTGACATTTCAGAAATGCAGCATGCATTGCATATGTAATGCAATTGAAATTTACAGACAAAATGTATACAGTGTAATAAAATAAACACTTAAATGTGCATTTTGGATGTTTTCTTTCCACTAGTCCAAAATATGACATGTTATGGAAGCAAAATAGCCTAGAATCTCAAAACATTTACAGATGTCATTCACAAGAATGTAACAGACCTTGGCCTTCTCTTCCGACATCATGTAGAGCTCTTGTTCGCTCATCCAGGCTTCAGCTTCAGCTGCGTCAAAGTAGTACTGCTGGGCCTTATGGGCCTCCTCGAGTCTGGTGTGCCGTTTCTCCGTCTCCTGGATGATTAGGCTCCACAGCTGCTGCAGGTCAGACAGACGGGCTCGGATGGCTTCCACATTGGGACTGTCGGCCTTCAGGATGCTCTGGCTGCGCTCGAATATATCGTCACAGCGCGGCTGATGGCCCTGGATCTCCTTCTGTAATGTCTGTGGATAAATAGACATTTGAGTAATGGTGTGTTAAAAACACACTACATAATTATGTACATTCATTAAATAAAATGTGCAATAATTATCATGACAACACACAGCAAGCAGTTTTGAAGTATGGGGTCGGTAAGATTTTTAAAATGTTTTTAAAATAAGTCTCTTTTGCTCACAGAGGCTGCATTTATTTAATTAAAAATACAGTAAAAACAATAATATTGTAAAATATTATTACAATTTAAAATAGCCGTTTTCTATATGAATATATGTTAAAATGTATTTTATACCTATGATGCAATGCTGAATTTTTAGCATCATTATTCCAGTCTTTAGTCTCACATGATCCTTCAGAAATCATTCTAATACACCGATTTGCTGCTTAAGAAACATTTCTGATTATGAATGCTGAAAACGGTTGCGCTGCTTCATATTTTTGTGGAAAACATAATTGTTTTTATTTTTAAGGATTCTTTAATGAATAAAAAGTTCAAAAGAACAGCATTTATTTGAAACAAATCTTTTTTTGTAATATTAGCAGTGTTATATAGTTTTTATTAACAATTAACATTTTTATTTTCAGTTTTTGTTTTAATTTTACTACCTTTTTTTTTAAATGTCAGTACTTATGTTGTATTTTTGTCATTTTAGTAGTTTTATGTTTATATAGTTTTATTAATTTGTATTTATTTATTTAATTTAGTTTTAGTTAAAATTTAAAGTTATTGTTTAAATTAAAATTAGATCCATTAGATCCATAAATCCATTTTATTTTTTTTTAAATTTAGTTTATTTCAAGTAACAAAAATGTTTTTATAATTTTTTTTTAGGTTTAACCCAAATTTTTGTTTGTTTTTTGTTTTACTGACCCCAAACTTTTGAAGAGCAATATATAAATAAAAATAAATAACCCAACACATTTTACATAATTTCATAATTTTCCAGGTCATTCAGAATGAAGCTCTAAATGATCTAAAACATCTCTAATTTGTGTATGTTTTGAAATATTATTATAAAAATGAGTTAACCTGTAACACATTACCTGGTTCTTCTTGATAAGCAGTTGAACAGTCTGTAAGTTGTGGCCATGGTCTGTTGACGTAGCAAGAGGCATTCGCTCCTCAACCCAGAGCTGTAGAGAAACAACAAGTTAAACACATGAACAGGTAAACATTGACACACATATATAAACCCAAACTTACAATCTCATCCTCCATGTCGCGGTTAAACTGATGAATCTCACGAGAGGCCATGAGAAAGTCCTTCCGTTTCTGCAACGGTTCCAGCAGCTCCTTAAACTTCAGCTCCACCTCCTTCCGACGTCCATCCACCTCGTCCGTGTCCTTTCCTTCCTGTCTCAACACGTGAGCTTGAGACTGAAGCTCCTCCACCTCCCTCTGACGCACCTCCACCTGGTTCTCCAACATCTGGACACAAAGGAGAAGAGTTAGTCTCGTCCTTCACGACATGAACCCAGCCGTCAGCTCTGATTATCTCAAACCTGTTGTTTCTTGAGCAGGATGTTGACGCTGGTCAGATCTTTGCCGTAGTCGTCCGATTGGATCTGACCCTCCAGACCCACCAGCCATTTGTCGAGGTCGGCGCAGCTCTGTGTGAACAGCTCGGCTTTGTTGGCGTCAAACAGACATTGGGCTTTAGTCTGAGTCGTGGTTTCCAGTTCGGTCCACATCTTCTGCAGCGCCGCCAGCTTTTCCTTCACTATGGCTTCTGTCTCCGGCTTCTCCGAGACCAGCTGCTTCCCTTCCTGCAGAGAGACAGAGAATGACATTACATTCAATGTAATTCAATTTCACTTACATTTACGCATTTAGCATACGCTTTTATCCAGAGAGATTACAAAGATGAACAAAAGCAGTTTGTCACAGAGCAAACAATATTTGTGATATACAATCCCAGGCTTATTAGACAACTAGATTAGAAAGCAAGCAAGCCAGAAAGAGGATGCAAAAAATGCAAAAAAGGTTTAAAAAAATGCATTGGTTTCACTTAAATTTGAAAAATATAGTAGAGGTTAATTCCAGGAATCATTCTTTTATTTGTGACATTTGTTACTTTTAACTTTAGGAATGTTATATTAATGATACATTGATAAAGTATGGAATTCACAAAGGAATATAAATAAATAAATAAATAAAAGGTAATTTTTCTCTCACAATTCTGCCTTTTTTCTCGGAATGGTGAGAAAAAAAGTCAGAACTGTGCAATATAAACTCATAATTCTGACTTTCTTGTAATTTGTGACTTTTTCCCCAGAATTCTGAATTTTCATTTAGTAGTTTCATAAATAAGAAATTTACATTTATGAATGTACACGTCACTATTGAAAAAAACAATAAAAAAAGGCAATTTCGACTTTAAAATTGTGACATATAAATTCAAAATTAAAAGAAAATCAAAATTGTAATATAAAAAGTCGCACTTAACTTTTTTTACATAATATATAGAAACTAATTCCAACAGCTGATCATTAAAAAAGAAAATAATAATAAATAAATAATAAAAATATCTTTATCATAAAAGTCTTGTAAATCTTAAAAATGAAGAAATGAAGACAGACAAAATAAATAAATAAATAAATTATTTGAATTAGGTTTATTTTATTATTTTATTTTATTTATTACGCCACTGGCAGATAGTTTTTCTTGTTCCAAGCATAGTTTGGATTTTGTAAATTAATTAATTAATTTATTATTATTATTATTATTATTTTTATTATTATTAAATACTCAATTATTTATATTTTATTAGCAAACCAAAATTTCTATATGGCTTAGAGCAATTATCATAAAGATAGGTAAACAAAGAAATTAAGACAGAACAAAATATTATAAATAAATAGATAGAATAAAAAAAAAAATGTTAAACACAATTATTATTATTAATAAATACTCAATTATTTTTATTTTATTGAGAAATGTTACAACAGCAATATTTCTTATTTTGTTTTATATTATATTTAGCAAACTGAAATCTCAGTATGGCTTAGTGCAATTATTATTATTATTATCATTAAACACTCAATTATTTTGATTTAATTGAGAAATATTACAATGGTAAATTTTGTTTAATATTTTATTTAGCAAACCAAAATCCCAATATGGCTTAGTGCAATTATCATAAAGATGAGTAAAAATGAAGAAATTAAAACAGACAAAAAAATAAAGAAATAAATAAAATAAATAAATAAATAATTTGAATTAAGTTTATTGTTTATTACGCCACCGGCAGATAGTTTTTCTTTTTTTAAGCATAGTTTGGATTATTATTATTATTTTATTTTTTTTAAATTGAGACTGGTACTGGAAAACAACACAAAAATACTAAGAAAAGCATCATCACACAAAACAACAATGCAATTGTGTCTTATAAGGCATACTGTCTAAATATTAATGCTATAACACAAAATAATTTTAATAATTACTGAATGCATGATGTTTTCAAGGCAAGATTATGGATTCTGTCTAGTAAAGCACTTATGTACCTATTTGATTTTCATCATATCAACAAAAGGCAGGAGATATATGAAGGAAGCAATGCTTGGACAGATTTTTGCGATAAATGGTCAAAAACATACGCTAGTAATATTGCAAAAAAAAAGAGAAAAATGTAATATATTGTGTGCTATTAAATTAAATGCACTGGTAACTGACCTTCTCGATTTTGTCCAGCCATTCTTTGTTGGACTGCAGTTCGGCCATGAAGGCCTGATGTTTAAGCCATTTGCTGTGCAGGTTGCGAGCTTCATCGTAGGACATGTCCTGTGCTGTCAACATCTTCTCATTGATCCACAAAGACAGCTGAACAGAGGACACAAAACAGTCAATGTAAGATATATTTCTAGTGGATTTGCCTTATTTGTCAGCACATAAAAACTAAAGCCATTTAAAAATGAAATAAATACTAATTTTGTACTAATATCAATTTTAATTTATTTTAAATTGATGTACTAGAATAACTTAAACTGAAAAATAAAAATGCTAAAATCTGCACAGGCATAAAAAAAAAAACTACAAAATTACTATAATTGTAACTAAAATGAAAAATAAAATCGAAAATATATACTTAAGACAATTATACAAAATATTAATAAAAATATAATAGTATCCAGATGTAAAAATTACAAAAACACTAACACTAACAAAGTCAATCACTAAAAATTTAACTAACATTAAAATGAAAATATAAAACTAAACTACAGCGCTATTTCAATAATAACAGCTCACCTCCTGGCAATCCTGCAAGAACTTCTGCAGGTCTCTGTTGTCTTTCAGCCTCATGAGCAGCTCCACGGCCGCCTCACGGTTCTTCTTATGCCTGCAGGTTACAGGTTAAAGGTCAGTCCGACTCTTTTATCTGTTATTCTTTTTAGTTTCACTTTAATTGCATGTGTTTTGTCACCGGTCATCGATGGAGGCTGCTCTCTCCTGGATGCGGTCAGCATTGATGTTTCCGTCACTGGCCAGTCTCCTACCGGCCTCCACCACACCGTTGATCTTGTCCTCATTGGCGTCCATGGTGGTCATGAAGTCCTCCTGTTTCTTAATGGCAGCTTCTGCTCCTTCAAGGGTGGTGGGCATCTCGGTATGGGCCAGAACATACTCCTACAGAAAGATATAGAAGAAATCACTCAGATGAAGCTCAAAGATGCTTAAACTTTTAAAAATAAAGGTTTTATTCCCACAGAAGAATCATTTTCTGTCCCCCAAAGAACCTTTAAGTGAAAAGTTCTAAAAAAGAACCATTATTCTTGGTGTGAAGAACTTTTAATAAGCCAAAAATATTGCAGTTTAAATTAAAATAATAATAATAATAATAATACTATACTTTTATTTTACAGGAAATATTACAATAGTACAAATTCTTATTTTGTTTAACATTTTTTAGCAAACTAAAAATCACAATAAGGCATAGTGCAATTATGAAAAAGATGGTTTGAAAATGAAGAAATTAAGTTGGAAAAATATTAGTATTATAATAAAAAAAAAATTATTTTATTTTTATTATTATATTTTTTATACTATTATTTTTCTTAAATATTTGATTTTTATTTCACTGTGAATTATTCCAATAATAAAATGTCTTTTTTAACATTTTTATTCAGCAAATCAAAATCACAAGATGGCTAAGTGTAATTAAATAGTATAGCATAGTTAAAAAAAAAAAACAGTATTGTAATTTTTATTATTTTATTAAATATTCATTTTTTATTTTGTTGTGAAATATTACAATAGTAAAATATATAATTTTGTTTAATGTTATTTAGCAAAAAAAATTCCTAATTATATTTTTATATAATTATACAATAATATATTTTACTGTAAAATATTACAATAATAAACGTATTTTTTACATTTTTATTTAGTAAAACACAATCACAGTAAGTTTAATTATTAAAAAATAGTATTGTAATTGTAAATACTATTATTACTATTAAGTAATCATTTTTTAATTTTAGTGTGAAATATACAGAATAGTAAAATCTCTTATTTTGTTTTAATATTTTTATTTAGTAAACCGAAATGTCTTAAATACTTTATTTTTTATTATACTGTGAAATACTAAAATAAATTTTCTCTTTAAATATTTTTTTTTAGTAAAACTAAATCATAATATGGCACAAAATCACAAAAAGTGTAATAAAAAATGGTATTGTAATTCTAAATACTATTATTAGTATTAAATACTCATTTTATCATTTTAATTTTATTGTAAATATAACAATAGCAAAATCTCTTATTTTGTTTAATTTTTTTTTAGTAAACGGAAATTGCATTATGGCTTAGTGCAATTATTATAAAAATGGTTGAAAATGAAAAATGAAAAAAATATTAGTATTATCATTTAAAATATTTTTTCTTAAACACCACATTTTTATTTTACAATAGTAATATTTCTTTTTTCGTTTGCAGTGGTGCCACATAAGAACCATTTTTGGTTTCCCAAAGAACCTTTCAGTTCTTAAAAGAAGTATTTTTTCTTAGTGTGAAGAACATCTGAATAAGAACTTTTCATGATTCTACGGATGTTAAAAGTTCTTCATGGAACCATCAATGCCAAAAAATGACCTTATATTCAGAGTATACTGGTGCTGAACCAAGTTACCTGGTTGTTGAGGAAGGCCTCGGCTTGTTTGGTGTCTCTGAGGAAGATCTGATAGGCGTGAGACTGCGACAGGAGGTTCTGCCTGTTCTCCCACATCTTGTGGAGCTCGTTCCATCCGGTATCCAGAGCCTGAAGCCTTTGTCTCAGGAACATGTACTGAGCGTCCGTTTGTCCCTGCGTCACCATCTCGCCCATGTCCCTCATCTTCTGGTAGTCTTCTTCGTAGTTGTTAATCTCGTTCTTGATGCCTTCGTGTTGGGCCAGAAGCTTCTCGGCCTCGGCTAGCGTATTCGGCATGTCCTCGGACGCGATGGCCGTCTGCGTGCGGGAAAGCCAGGACTGGAAATCGTCCAGCTCGCGGAGGAACTGCTGGAGCTTGCTGGCTTCCCCGAGAGACGCCTCACGGTTTCGTAGGGTTTCTTTCATCTCCTCCCAAACGGCGGTGATCTCCGCCAGCCGTCCCGTGATGGCTTTGGCCTGGTCGGGATGTTCGCCGGCCAAGCGTTCCGCCTCGCTGCGGAGGTCGCCCAGTTTGGCTTCGATGGCGGCCAGATCGCGCTCCATGCCGGTGAGCTTGCGTTGGAGGGCCATTACGCCCGTCAGGTCGTTGCCCAGCTCCTGGGTAGACTCGATGACTTTGGTCTTCTCACGGATCCAGGATTTGGTCTCGTTACAGTCGAGGTGGTAGTTCTGCACGCCCAAAGCCGAGTTCAGGGACTCTTTCTTCTGGTCGACCAGGTCGCGGAACTGACTCCACCTGCGGATGAGCATCAGGTTGTAGTTTAACAGGTGTTACCTACAGGAGTTGATCAGCCATGCTTGGATGGTTAAGTTAGTTAAGTTGTGTTCAATGAGTAGAGAAAGAAGCTTTTGATTTAACTGCCAAAAAAATAATAGTATTGTAATTTAAAATAAAATTATTATTATTATTATTGTTATTGTTATTATTATATTTTTTCTTAAATACTTGAATTTTTTTTTTATTTTACAGTAAAAACCAAAATCAAAAATTGCAGTGTCTTAATTAATTTTCAAACCATATTTTTGCTAACTGCACTAAGACATTTTTGCAATTCTTGTTTACTAAATAAATGTAAATAAAAGTAAAATAAAATTTAAAAAAAACAAGAAACAAAATGAGAAATATTACTATTGTACTATTCACTGTAAAATAAAAAAAAATCCAAAATTTAAAATAAAATATAATAATTTTATTTTTTAAATTACAATACTAATATTTTTGACTGTCTTAATTGTCGATTTTTGATAATTGCACTAAGACAATATAAAAAAAATATTAGTACTGTAATTTAAAAAATTATTACTATTATTATTATTTTATTTACTTTATTATACTGAAAACACAATATGGCTTAATGCAATTATCAAAAAAATGGTTTGAAAATTAAGGCTTGGGGTAATTGTCAAAAAGATAGTTGAAAAAAAAAATATATATATTTTCAAATAAAATTTTTTTTTTCTTAAATACATTTTTTTTTTTTAGTTTTCAGTAAAATAGTCTATAAATATATAACAAAACGAACTTAAACTTTATAGATAGATAGAAAAATCGTGCAGCCCTACCAATATCCCATGACTAGTATTTAGCAAAATGTTCTGGTGACCAGCTATACTAGTACTTTCAGCATGTATTTGTGCTTTCGACACAGAACAAAAAAATACATTTTGCACCAACATGGAGTGCTGTGACTTGCCTGGTGTTGAGTTTGTCTTGTTGGGCTTTGATGTCTTTCTCGCTCGGGTGTCCGCTGTGTATGAGCTGCCTGGCGATCTGATTGACAACGGCCACGCGTGAGGCCTGATTATTCATTTCAGGCTCCAGACTCTCAAACCTGGAGGGTAATAAATGGTAATGAATGAAGAATGATGTTTTACAATATGGGCCAATTTGTCCTTGAGAAATGGAGAATGTGATGTGTGACCACACCAGAGTGACTTCAATCTGTTATCGACCACAGAGAACATTCAGACGTTTATTTGTACTGCTGTTGTCTAGCGGCGTGACTCAGCATGAACAGCTGCTGCAGTAAACTCTCCTCATTATGCAGGCTTGAGAAAATTCTGACCTACTACTTAAAATTATTATTAAGACAAAAAATTCTAACACTAACTCGACCTAGAGCTTTCAAGCTACATCTGCCAAACTCGACTCAGACCTTTTATACTTAGGAACGCCCTAACAACCACCCAGCAACATTCTAGAAACCACATAGAAAACTTAAAACTGCTTCAAACTTCAATCTTTTCAACTACATCAAACTTAAAACTACTTTTTTTTTTTAAACATTTTTAAGTTACCTCAACTTAAAACTGCTTTAAAATGTAAGATTTTTAAGATACTTCAAACTTAAAATTGGTTCAAAATGCACATATTTAAAATTTCAAACTCAAAACTTCTTTAGGTGTTTAAAACACTTTGAATTCAAAACTACTTTAAACTTTAAACTCCTTCAAACCTTGAATTTTTAAAACTAATTTAAATTTAAAACTAGTTCCAAATGCATTTAAACTTTCAAACTTCAAACAGCTTCAAGCTTTTAAAACTAACATTTTTAAAATCTGGGTTTCAAAAAAATACTTCATATTTAAAACAGCTTTTCACCATTAAACCTACGTCAAACTTAAAACGCCTTTAAACCTTTAGTTTTTAAAATGACATCATATTTCCAGCTTTTTAAATTACAAATGCTTCAAGTTTTTAAAACTACTTTAAACTGCTTTAAAATTAAAGTTTTCAAAAATACTTAATTTCAAACAGCTTTAAAATTTTAAAACTACGTCAAACTTAAAACGCCTTCAAATCTTGACTTTTTAAAACTATTTTAAACTTAAAACTGCTTTAAATTTTTAAAACTACTATTTTACTATTTTACTATTTTGAAATACTTAAAACTCAAACCTTGAACTAATTCAAACTTAAAACTGCTTCAAATTTAAAGCTTTTTAAACTATTCCAAACTATTTCAAAACTTAGAACTACTTAAAAATTCAACCTTATTAAACTACTTTAAACTGTCTGGCTAGATTTTCTCATGCAAGTCCCAACTAATTGGCACAACTGTGTGATAAATACGATTCCAAAGATACAGACTTGACCTCTCACCTGTGCTGAATGACCTCAAGATCCTCCAGTTTCTCTGGGATCTCCATGCTGTTGAGCCACTGCTCCTTCTCGTCAATCCAGAGCTCACATGCGTCCGCCTCGCTGGACATCTTATAGAGTGCCAGGGCGTCCTGCAGGGCCTGTTTCCTCAGCCTGGTGAGCTCCGAGACCTCCTTATAGCGCTCCTCGATGCCTGCCAGCCGTTCGTTGACGTTTGCAGCCTGCGCCTGTTCGGGAGGCAGGGACTGGGCCTGTTCGTGAAGGGCGTCGATCACCGAGCGATAACTAGCGACCTCGGCTGATGCATCTTTGTGTTTCTTGACCAAGGCTTGAGTGGAGAATTCATCGTGGCCGACGTCAGCGGTGGAGACGATTCGAAGCGCGTCCAAAGTCCAGGCATCAACGTCATCTGCGTCAGCCTGGAACTGGTGAAGGCTGCAAGCCTCTTCCAAGCGTTTTTTCCTCACAGCAGCCAGCTGTTCCAGAGCGGCCCATTGGGCTTGGACGTCTGCGATACGTTCACGAATCTTAGCTTCGCCGAAGTGCCCGGCGTCGGCCATCGCTTGACCTTCGCGCACCGTGTGCTGGAGGTGACCGGCGCGGCCGCTCATTTCGTCCTCGAGGGCTCGGTGTTGACTCAATAGACGCACGGCACCCGTCAGATCCTTACCGCAGTCGTCCGAGGACAGGATCTGCTCTTTCTCACGAATCCAGCCCTCTTCCTCAGCCATCTCCCAGAAGAACTTCCACAGGCGGCGGGACTCTTCCAGACGGGCGCGGCGCTCGGCTGCTAGCTGGGTCAGTTCCTGATAGCAGAACTCCATGTGGGCTACGCGGTCACGGATGACCTGAGGGTCACAGGGTTTGTAACCTGCATCGGATAGGAAGAAGATTAAATTAAAAAAGCAAGAAAAAAAAAACCCATGGAAATAAAATATCACTGGAGTGTGTTTGAATTGAAATTTATTTGCAATTTCTGAGTAAAAATTGTGTTTTTTTTCAGTGCAGAGAAAGAAACAGGGAAACAGATGGAGAGGACAGTTGGTTAAGACGCTTTTAGCCACTTTTGACCTGAAGTTCTGTTATTATTCTCCACAAGCTGGTTTACTATTGTTGTGTACAGTGAGCTTGTTGAATTACAATTAAATATGCCTTTGAAAAATGGATTTGCCTCCTTTTTGACCAATGAATTTCCATGACAATTGCAGTATTGCAAAGTATTTTAAAGCTTATTTCAGTTCACTTGTGAGTTTACTTGGGATGATATCAGCTCATATGTTAATATAATATATGTACGTTCACTAAATTTGCATATATGAAATAAATAGTCATATATGAAACTTATCAGACAACAATTGCAACAGTTTCATATATTAACATATATATTGTAGACCAGGGGTGCCCAACCTTGTTCCTGGAGACCTACCTTCCTGCAGAGTTTAGTTCCAACCCTGATCAAACACACCTGTCTGTAATTATCAAGTGCTCCTTCAGATCCTAATTAGTTGGTTCAGTTGGAAGGTAGATCTCCAGGAACAGGGTTGAGCACCCCTGTTGTAGACCATACAAATATGTACATTTTTGGACATATATGTGAAGCCATATATTACATTTACGGATAGGATGTCTATGTCAGGCAGTGTTTTTATTGCTAACTAAAATTAAAATTAAAACTGAAACTACTAACAAACTGTTGTTGTTAATAAAAATAAAGCTTAAATAAAATAAAACAGAAAAATTAGACATGAACATTTAAATAAAAATTAGACGTGCTTCGCAACTAACTAAAATACGTTTAAATACTAAATTTACTAAAACGGAAACAACAGATAAATTAAAGCTAAATACAAATATTAAAAAACTAATAAAATTACAAATGCCCATTAAAAAGTAAATTTACAAAAATGCTCATTTAGTGTATTTGTTTTCATATAATAATAATAAACTATATAAAATAATAATATAAATGTATAAGTAATAATTCATAATAAATATTAAATTATAAATAAACAGTTTTAATAGATAGCTAAACTACTAAAATCAAACTTAAAACTGCTTCAAGCTTTTGCTTTAAAACTGCTTTAAAATTCAAGTTTTTAAAAATACTTCAAATTTAAAACTTTGAAAACTACAACTTAAAACTTCAAATCTTGAATTTTAAAACCAAATTCAAACTTACAACTACTTCAAACTTCAAGCTTTATAAAGTCCTACAAACTTAAAAA
The DNA here is from genome assembly GCA_012976165.1 of Labeo catla. Taxonomy (NCBI): domain Eukaryota; kingdom Metazoa; phylum Chordata; class Actinopteri; order Cypriniformes; family Cyprinidae; genus Labeo; species Labeo catla. Next base: position 665,440 of record VONZ01000207.1, on the reverse strand, counting down.
ATTAACTTTTTAAAACTTCAAGCTTTTTAAACTAAAACTGCTTTAAGCTTTTAAACTACTTTAAACTTAAAAGTGCTTTAAAATTCAAGTTAAAAATATTTTAAAAAAGACAAATGCAGATAACGCAATTTAAAATGCCCATTTAGTGTATTTGTTTTCATATAACAATAAAATATATAAAATTACTACTAATAATAAAATGTATAAGTAATAACAATTCATAATAAATATTAAAATATAAATAAACTATGTTTTAAAAGATAGATAGATAGATAGATATAAGAACATAAAAGCTAATACAAAATATGAATAAATACTATAATAATATATTAAAGCTGATACTAATCTTGGAATTCAGAAATGTAAACAATTATATTTTATATATGCGTGCACACAAATAAAAAACGTCCGGCAGCTGAAATGAGGTTTTGACTTCATTTATAGCATAACCAGAGAAATTTATATTCACTATAAAAATGTTCATGACTTTTCCATGACTGTTAAAATTTATTACATTTCCTTGAGTTTTCCTGGCCCGCAAATCACAGTTAAAACCTGTTATTTCCAGGTTCTCCATAAACGTGGGAACCTTGCAAAAGCCAATCTGGACCATACATATTTCTTCTGAGTAAAAAACAATTCTAAAACCGAACCCAATCTGTCACGACCAGACTGCACAAAACTAGTTTGATTCTATTCTAACAGACTGCAAGTGGTCTCCCTATTTTATATTTTCATTGTCATTCTGAAAGAATGGTTTCTTTGCTATGAATATTATCCAGAAACAACTAAAGTCAGTTTCTAACGAAATAAAGACTAAGGATTACCCTCTTCATCCACGGCAAACTTCTGTGCGTTGGCGTTGACGGCTTTGACGCGGTCGGCCTGTATGCCGATGTCGGCCTCCACCAGAGCGTGTTTCTGCAGCAGATCTTCCACTCCCAGCAAATGCTTCCCGTAATCTTGAGACAGCAGCAGCATCTGTGAAAAACCAGAGACAACATCACAACATCAGGACATGAAACTTAACAGCTTTATCATTTAGATTAGCATTCACTTTGCTTTGAAGATAATGTATTAATCTCGCTTATACAGAAAGTTGGCACCGTGTGCCGCAAATACTGTCGGCTCCAATGACAAATTGCTTGCGATGTTCTTCATTTGTAAGTTGCTTCAGATAAAAGCGTCTGCTAAATGAATAAATTTAAAATAAAAAGCTTTACCGTCATGCTATGTTCTAAACATTATGAAATATTCAATAACATAGGCTTAAGCATCAATAATATGAGTTACTACTTGGATTTTAAAACGGCAGAGGAACATATTATAAAAAATGATTTGTTTTAGTATCACTGAGATTTTGTGTTTTTGTCATTTTTCTTTGTTTTTTTATTTGTCTGTACAGCTTTAATTTTTATTTCAGTTTTAGCTTTAGCTTTATTAGCATGTCAAGATAAACTAAATAAAAATGAAAAATGAGGCAACTTAGCGGAAATAAAATGTTAAGTGTTTTAAAAAAATATATTTTATGTGATTTTAGTTAAAGTACTTTATTTCAAGTAACAAAAACAGTTTTACAGTGTTTTTATTGTGTTTACAGTGTTTTTATTGTTAACTAAGACTCAAACTATTAAATATTGTTTTAGTTAACTGAAATAAGCCAGAAATAAAAATAAAAATAAAAATCTAAAATTAAAAATGCTGCCTTAACTGAAATAAAATAAGTTTAAGTTGAAGTATTAAATGTTATAAATAAATGTTACTTTTACATTTTAATTTAAATTTAAAATTAAAATCCAACATATTAAAAAAAGAGGTCATCAAATAAATAAATAAATAAAAAGTAAATAAATAATATATTATACAATAATACTCTAAAATAGACAATCTAACCCAAACAATACTTACAAACAATACTGTGAACCAAAGTAAGCAAAATACCAAGGTAATACCATGGTATTTATTTGTAAATTAATAATTAATGAATCATAGCCAGTTAAAATTAAAAATCTAACCTACTGAAAAAAAAAGATAAATAAATAAATAATTAATAAATAATATATTATATTTATAAATGTTTTTGTCTCTGTGTGTGAATATAATATTACAAATAATGTAAATGTATAAATATAAAATCTAACATAATATAACAAATACATTTATAATAAATAAAAATAAAATAAAAAGTAAAAAAATCTAAAAATTAAAAATGCTGCCTTAACTGAAATAAAATAAATTAAGTCTATATAGGAAACCGAAATATTAAAAAAAAAAATAAAAATAAAAAGCATATCACAAAAAGATGTAAATAGGTCAGAGGAACCTGTTATAATAGTTTAATATATATTACTATTATTGCAAATACAGAACTGCACCTATAGGACCTCAAACATATAGAACATAAAGTCAATCTAAGCAAATAATCATAATATCTTCCAATTATTACTATATATTAAAAGCTGAACAATAATCTACTTCTACAGCTAGAATTAATTTTCTAAAGTTTATTTCTCTATGAGCACTACTTTGCATCTCTCTAGCTCCCGCTCATTCCTTCATCCTCGTCTTCCTCGCTCACCTTCATCTCGTCCATCCAGTCCATGATGTAGAGCATCTCCTGGAAGACGCGCTGCAGGCCGAGGTTCATTTCCAGCCGCTGTCTGCGCGCTTTCAGCAGCTCCAGCAGATACTCCCACAGACGCAGCACGTTGTCTTTGCGCGCGGCGATGCGCTTGATGTCGTGGTAGTTCTCCGTCTCCAGCTCTCTGGCCACGGCCACCACCGCCAGCACACGCTCCTCGTACGCCGCGATGTCCGTCTCGATGGCTTCGTGTTTTTTGGTAGCTGCCTCGACCGCCTGGAGGTCGAATCCGAAATTGTCCTGCAAAAAAGAAGTGGAATAAAGGATATAAAGTATATAAATATCAATTAAAAACATAATATGAATTCAAAATATCAATAAATATTTTTGTAAATACAATATAAGTGAACTGCGAATGTTTAAAATGTAAAATAGTGCATAAGCAACTGTGTCATTTGAATGTTTGACCACCAGGGGTCACAAAGTAGCACACAATGATGGCTGAGAGTGTATTACACAATGCAGTGCTGGACGTGACACATGTGTTTGTTTATACAGCAAACGCAGTGCAAATGAACCTGGGAAACGAGGCGCTGGTTCTCGCTCAGCCAGGTTTCCCTCATGGCGGCTTTGCGGTCGAAACGTCTGGCGAGCTGCTCCAGCTTCTCCTGTCGAATCAGCTCGGTCCTCAACGCCAACTCACGCTCATGTTCAGCCTTTTCTAGACGCTCCCACGCCTGCGACAACACCACAGCTTCAGCACATCACAGTCACCGTTCAGATTCAAGAGATTTTACAGAGAAAACTGAATAATGATTGGAAAAAAAAAAACGGGTGCAATTTACTCTAAAATACAGAATCTAACCCAAATAATACTGTGCACCAAAGTACCAAGGTAATTAATAAATAATCAATCCTAGGCGGTTAAAATTAAAATCTATAATAAATAAAATAATATGATTAAAAAAAAAATCCTGTCACCGTACCATAGTTTTACAATCTAATACACCGGAATAAGCAAAATACTAAGGTAATACCATGGTATTTATTTGTAAGTGGAAAAATAATGTCTTAACCAGTTAAAATTAAAATCCAATGTATTGAAAAAGATGTAATCAAATAAATAAATAAATAAGAATTAATAAATAATATATTTATAAATGTTTTTGTGTGTATATATTACAAATAATGTAAATGTATAAATATAAAATCTAATATAATATAAATGAGTTTATAATAAAAAAAACAGTGTAATTACAAAATACTGTGATTGTACCATAGTTTTACCCTTTACAAATACACCAAAATAAGCAAAATACCAAGGTATCACATCTAATAAATAAATACATAAATATGTTCGATTTAAAAATGTTTTTGTGTGTGCATATAATATTACAAATAATGTAAATGAATAATATAACATATAAAACCTAATATAATAGTTATAAATAAATGTATAATAAATAAAAGTGTAATCGCAAAAATACTGTGATTGTACCATAGTTTTACTCTTTAAAAATACAAGGTAATACCATGGTATTTATTTGTAAGTGGAAAAATAATCTATCGTAGCCAGTTAAAATTAAAATCCAGCGTATTAAGAAAGAGTAAATCTAATAAATAAATAAATAAAAAAATAATGTTCTATTTAAAAATGTTTTTGTGTGTATATAGTATTACAAACAATGTAAATGTATAAATATAAAATCTAATCTAATATAATAAACGCGTTTATAATAAATAAAATAGTGTAATTACAAAAATACTGTGATTGTAGCATAGTTCTACCCTTTAAAAATACACCAAAATAGGCAAAATACCAAGGTAATACCATGGTATTTATTTGTAAGTGGAAAAATAATCTATCATTGCCAGTTAAAATTAAAATCCAGCGTATTGAGAAAGTGTAAATCTAATAAATAAATAAATAAATAAATATGCTCAATTTAAAAATGTTTTTGTGTGTGTATTTAAAATTACAAATAATGTAAATGTATAAATATAAAATCTTATATTTAATAAAAGTGTAATTACAAAAATACTGTGATTGTACCATAGTTTTACACTTTAAAAATACACCAAAATAAGCAAATTACAAAAGTAATACCATGGTATTTATTTGTAAAAGGAAAAATAATCTATCGTAGCCAGTCAAAATTAAAATAAAGCATAAATAAATAAATACGTTCCGTTTATAAATGCATTTGTGTGGGCATATAATATAACAAATAATGTAAATGTATAAAGTTCAACGTGCATTAAGTAATGTACTTGTGATTTTAATAATCCATTAGTAAATGTTGAAATTAACTATGATTAATAAATGCTGTGAAAGTATTGTTTATTCTTATTTCATGGAAACTAATGCAGTTAACTAATGAACCCTATTATAAAGTGTTACCTATTTATTTGTAAGTGGATAAACGATAAATCCTAGGCAGTTCAAAGCAACTCAGCTGCTCCTAAATTAAAACCTACCGTAGTGAAAATGAGGTAATTCTCACCTTGTTGATGTCTGAAATGAGTTTGCCCTCTCGTGGCATGTACACTTTCTGGTTATTGGCCCTCATCTTGCTCTGAATAGTAAACAGAAGCACTTCCAGGTTGCCTTTCTCAGTGAATCTGTGGAGGAAGAGTTGGAAATGAAGTTCAGTTCATTTTAGTTCTAATATAATGTGTTGTGTGTTTTTCTGGCAGACACTCACTTGGGTGGTTTCTCTACTGTCCTGTAGGTGTTGAAGGCCTGAAGTTGCTGCTGGACTCCGACCAGAGAGTTTGCAAACTTGCGGTTGTTGAGGATGATGATGGTTTGCTCGATCCACTCCAGCAGATCAGACGCCAGAGATTCATATTTCTCAATCATCTTCTCGGTCTCGATGGCGTTGTCGAGCACCTAGTGAAGACCAGCAGATTTGAATGTCAATAAAAGTAGCAAAGCAGCTAAACAGCAGTTAAAGTTCAAGCTTTAGGTAAGTTGTGGTTTTAGACTTCAAATCTGTATGTTAAGTCCACATTAGAGTCATTTACAAATATTTTACAACATTTTCCGCTGACACAAGAATCACCACATAACATGGTATAATGTGGCTAGAAATGGTTAAAAATATGACTAAACTTAAGACTAAACTCATTACAGTTCAGAATGTAAGCTGATGTAAGACAGAAGATTTATTTACAATTAACTTTTTAATATTCAATTTATTTATTTTAATAGGAATATTTAAATAAATAAAATGAATATTTCATTAAATACTTTTATTAAAATAAAAATAAATACTTAGCATGCATAAGAATAAAATAATCAGTCAATAAACAGATTTAAGATTCTAAAATTTGCAACTCAAGCATGTAAATATTAAGAATTTATTTATTTAAATTTTTATTTATAATTATTTTTATATAAAATTATTTATTTTAATCAAAATATTTAAACTTATTGTTCTTACAAAACTGACAAATAAAGAAAATAAATGACTACTTAGCATGCATAAGACTAAAATAATCAGTCAATAATCAGATTTAAGATTCTAAGATTTGCAATTCACGCATGTAAATATTAAGAATTTATTTATTTACATTTTCATTTAAAATTATTTTTAATTTTTTATTTATTTATTTTTTAATAATTTTTAAATTATTTATTTTTATCCAAATATTTAAACTTATTGTTCTTAAAAATAAATAAATAGGAATGAATTTCTTATTTTTTAACTGTTTAATTACTTATTTTTTTATTTTAATAGGAATATTTAAAAAAAAAACTTTATTAAAAAAGGTGTCTTTGAAAACTGATAAATAAATAAATAAATAAATACATGAATACACAGTACACATAAGACTGAAATAAGTCAATAAACAGATGAAACTGAAATTGTGTAAATATTAAGATGACACTATTACTTACCGTTACTAACATCTCAAACAAACACTGAATATTAAATGACCTTAATTTTAATGTTATATAAATATTAAAATTTATTAATTATATTTTTAATATAAAATTGCTAAATTACTAAATTGCTAAATTTTAAAGTAATAGAAACTAAATATTTTCTAAATTAAAATAAAAAAATTTATTAAAAAAACTAATTAATTAATTTACTTGCTGATGTATTTACATTTACACTTTATTTATTTGTTTTATTTAATAACGTTTTAATTTAATAACAGTATTTAGACTTACATTTAAACCTACAATCTTTTATTTCTTAAATAAATAGCATGCATACTCCTGAAATAATAGACGTTTCTAGACACGTAGGTGTTTTGAAGACTCAGACCTTTCCGATACGTTTGCCCTCCACCTTCAGGGCCTTCATCTTGGAGAAATAATGGTAGTATGTGACAACATAAGTGATGACGGACTTCTCATCGGGATGGTCTACGCTGATATCTGCAAAAACACAACAGGTGTTATTGTGTATTTTTATAAGGAGATACGGTGATGGAGAAGCTGTGAGATCAGGGTGGGCTTTTACCTTCTGGATCCAGGAGTTTGGTGAGACCCAGGTGCTGCTCGGCCAGGTTGAAGGCGTTCTGTAGGTTGTAGTGAGCGTTGGACTTCTTCAGTTTGTCGAAATCAATCAGGTCTGGCCTGGAAACATTACAGGAATTGGGAATTAAGAATATTAAGTGTGCAAAACATATTTTGATTCAAGTGAATTGAAATTGGTACCTGTGTTTGTGAATGAGGGCGTTGAAAGCCATTCCATCGCGCCAGCTGGTGGTGAAGTTGTGGATGTTGACATTTGGATAGCTGTGAAACACAAACCAGAACTGTCAGATATCAAGAACTCGAATGCGTTTGTGTCTTTATTCTGGACGTGCACCCACCCTGCCGTCTTCATCTGGCACCACAGGAGCAGGGCGTCCTTAGCGGAGCGTTTCTCTTTATTGTCTTCTGTCTCAACGCTGATGTCTTGGATCTGTTACACACACGATAACACATCATGGATATTTTGTGAATTGTTTATGCACTTCTTTGGCCATAATGTGATAAAAATGAGAATAGTGCTATTAGAGCAGGGGTTTTCAAACGACAGAGAAAAACTAACATTTTAAATAAACAGTAAAATAAAATTTAAAATGAAATGTAAAATGTAACTACAGTACTAGAGTACTATGTCTATGTTAATAAATAAATAAATTAATAAAAATGGTAAAAATTAATAAAAAAAAACTTCAGATTAAAATGAATTATAAAAAACTGATTCAAATAAATAAATCAATACATAAATAAATAAGCAATCTAACAACACAGTACTACAGTAATAATGTAACAGAAACTACAATAAATAAAAATGTTATAATATTAAAATTAATAATATTTTATCAATAAAATTAATAATAAAAATAGTTTATAGAAATACATATATATATATAAATAATTGATCTAACAGTGCAGTACTATAGTGAGCAGGACAAGTAAATATTTTCTAAATGAAAATAAATCAAAACTTTATTAAAAAAAAATAAATAAATAAAAATAAATAAATAAATAAATATATAAATATAAATATAAATACATCTAACCATACAGCATTATAGTAAGAAAAAAGTGTTACAATGTAAAGTAATAGAAACAAAATATTTGCTAAATGAAAATAAATCAAAATTTGATCAAAAAAAGTTTTAATAAATAAATATATACATTTAACCATACAGCATTATAGTAAGAAAAAAAAAATGTAAAGTATTAAAAACTAATTTCCTAAATGAAATTAAATCAAAATTTGATTAAAAATATAAAAATAGGTTTAAATAAATAAATATATAAATAAAAATATAAAAATAAATACATCTAACCATACAGCATTGTAGTAAAAAAAGGGTTAAAATGTAAAGTAAAAGAAACTAAATATTTTCTAAATGAAAATAAATCAAAATTTGATTAAAAAATAAAAATAGATTTAAATAATATAAAACGTCTAACCATACAGCATTAGAGCAAGAAAATACTAAACTAACTACTTTCTAAATGAAAATAAATCAAAATTGAATAAAAAAAATTTGTTTAATAAATAAATAAATAAGAAAAAAAGTAACTAAATATTTTCTGTATAAAAATAAATAAATAAAAAATACATAAATTCTATTACATAATCAAGGTTCAAATTAATAGAATACATAATAATATATATATATATATATATATATATATATATATAAAAATTACATATATAAACTGGGTCTTTATACATGAAAATATGCAGCTGACTTTTACATTCTAGGATGGATGTCCTGCACATGTTGATCATCACATTTGGGGGGTCTGTAGCATCTAGAACATGTTATGTACCTGGAAGCGGAGGATGATGGTCCAGATGAGTCCGAGCGTGAGTCGGTGGTTTCCGTCGACGATATCATGTGATCCCATGTTCTCCAGATGCACGCGCTGCTCCTTGAGGAACTGCAGGGCCTTGTCCACATTCTCCAGACAGTGGATTCGCATACGGCCCTTCGTCGGCTTGGGCTGCACAGAGATCAGAACGTGTGTGAATTATACTGCTTTATAATGTGCATGCATGCTCATTTTACAATGCATCTTTATTTGAGCGCTGTAAGGGTTAACAAAGATCTCCATTGCATGTGGAAAAGAGTAACTTGACCCGTAAGACTCAGCGCAGCATGAGTTAATGATGCAGTGGCTTTTGTTCCCGTCGCTCCTGCAGACAGGTTCATCGGCTATTTTTCTTTCTGACACATTTGGGAAGGAAAGAAGGTCTCACAGGAAAAGCTACGTGTCAAATGATATGATATATTAAACGCCTCAAGAGGGATTGTCCTATTTTTTACATTAAGGCCAAATGAAGACCGGAGTGACCACAGTTCTTCATAACTCTTGAAAATAACTTTGCACATAGGGATGTGCATTAAAAGCATGAAGTTTCCTGGAGCTTTTATATTTTTAGGTCATGTAGAAATGGGTAAATGAGTAACCGGGTTGTAAAACAGCATTGTGCTTCGGGTGATGTTTATGACGAGACTTTGAACTGAGGAGCGGCTGTTTTGCACGTCTGGAGAAAGCTCCTGTGAAACTCTGTGTATACTTGTATTGATATAATATTTAGAAAGCTTTAGTAAATAAATACTTTGTAAAATAAACAACAAAAACTGAAAAAATAAAGAAGAAGAAGAAGAAGAAGAAGAAGAAGAAGAAGAAGAAGAAGAAGAAGCAGAAGAAGCAGAAGAAGAAATAATGCTAAATAAATAAATACAAATGTACATTAAAATTAATTAATAAAATAATTTAGATGAATAATAAAAATTGGTAAATTAATAAATATGTCATCATATAAATAAAACATCAAACAGTATGGTGCTACAGTAAAAAAAAAAAAAAGTGTTTCCCAAAAAAAAAAATTATATATTATATATACTATATATATATATATTTAGAATAATGTATTACATATTTTTATATACAAATATATAAAATACAATAGTTTTAAATAAAGCTCTATATACATTAGAGATACTTTAGAGACTTTACAGAAAAAAATATATATATATATATATATATATATATATATATATATATATATATATATAATTAAAAACAAAATCTATAATAAATACTAATAAATAAAACAAATAAATAATATATATATATATATATATATATATATATATATTAGAAAACTGTATTTTAGAAAAAAATATGTATTGTATTTTTGAAAACATATTTATACAATTACATACGAAGAGTTTTTTTTTTTTTTATTTTTTTTTTGCAAATAAACTCTTCATATATCATTTTACACTATATTTTTTGATCTATAAATATACACACAATACATTATTAATAATCTACAGAAAGCTGCTGTGTGATAAAACGGATGAGCTCGAGAGCAGGGGTCAGGCGTCCCATGTCTCTGGAGTATTGCCTATCCCATCATGCTTAGACAGACGGCTCAATCGCCAGCTGATCCTCAGTGGACGCGCTTAAGGTGAAGTGACAGCATTTCACTAATGAGCTGCAGGGCAGCGGGGCAGAACGAGGGGTGGATATCCATCCTCCCTCTGAGACGTGGAGGTGGTACGTTCCTCTCCGAGTGGGTAAGAGGACCTCACACACACACACACACACACACACACACACACACACACACACACACACACACACACACACACACACACACAGAGACTGCAGAGACTGCGGTGCAAAGCATGACATCAGCAGTTTTCTATTGGACGGCTGCATCAGTAATGCTGCTCTGTCTTTCACAGCGATTTCTGTAGGAGCAAGACTGATTTTCCTATTAGCCAATCACACGATTAGATCACAGATGAAAGCCCAGACCCAGAGGCGTCTGATAAAATCCAAATTACAATAATTTCTGCTCGCTGAGGACAAAGCCAGACTAAAATCTTGAAATAGCAGAAAAATGTGACAAAGAAAAAAATAATCAAGAAAAACAATAAAAGAACAGAAAATAAAGAAAAAATATTTGTTTTGATTATATCTGATTTATCTAATTATATAATTATATACAGTCAGAAAATTGACTATATATAAAAAAGTATATATATAAATTTACTTATTTTATATAGATCATTGCATATAAAACAACTATATACAAATTTCAGAAATATGAACACAATATGAAGCAAAAAATTAAATATTTTGAAAAACACTTTATACTTACATACAGCAGATTACACCACATTTAAATAGAAATAAAACGAATAATAAAATAAAAATGGACAGTTATTTAATCATTAACACACACACACACACACACACACACACATATATATATATTATGCAAAGATGTAAAATTTTATTTTATTTTTCCAATTCTAAAATCGGTTATAAAATATAAAAATATTCAGAAAAAAAAAAACACATAATATGAATAAAAAATTTATTAAATGTTTTCAAAAACACGTTACACCACATTTAAATAAAAATAAAATAAATAATACAATAAAATTAACACACATATGTGCGCACAAAATTGGATTTTATTTTTTATTATTAAAAATCTTGACTTTTTTTTTAAACAAATAAAACTGACTAATTATATGGTCTTAATCTAAAGTTTAAATATATTTTTGTAAATCTATTTTTTTTCTAAATATAGATTTTAATAATTGGACTATATAAACCAGTCTTAAGTAGCACTGGTATATTTATAGCAATAGCCAACAATACATTGTATGGCTCAAAATTATAAATTTTTCTTTTATGCCAAAGATAATTATGATATTAAGTAAAGATTATTCCTTCGTTCTAAAGATATATTCCTTCCGTAAATATATAAAAACTTAATTCTTAGTCATATGCACTGCAAAGAACTTAATTTGGACAACTTTAAAGGTGAATTTTTTGATTTTTTGAATCACCCTCAGATTTTCAAGTTGTTTTTAAATCTCTAAAAATAATTTAACATACTATAAAGAGTGGTGTTAACATGCTTTATTTAAGCTTACGGCTCTTTTATTCATTATCAAGCATGTGTTTGCGATGAATCAGTGCTTTGTTTGTATGCTTGAACTTGCTGTATCTGAGAAGACAAGTCTTGACAAAACCAGCCATTCAAACACACGGACAGCAGCCCTGTCATATTTACTGTCTTTAAGATGAATTACGGGTACAGCTATATTTGATCAAACAGATAAAGGGGAAGTTGACACACTTGAAGGAGATTTATGAATGTTTCTACATTAAACGGTTACTATAGTAAATGAAATGGAGCACAAACACAGATCACGGTCAGTGCAGGTATCGGTGCATTCTGGGTAAAGGTTTCTTCCTCTGGACTTGCCCGATACGCTTGTGTAAACTAATCTAGATGGGCCGCTTGACAGGGTTTGAAATTCAAGCTCCGTTTCGAGGGCTCGCCAAAGACAGCGATGAGTTTCACTGTCTTCGACCACGACCGTGCTGTGTCAGTGCAAGACCTTCGTTTCAGGAAAAGACAGAGGAAACTCGAGTGATAGATCACTGAAACGGCTAATTTTAGGATGTGACCCGCGGCCTTGGTGAACAAGGCAGGAAATTTCAAAGGAAGGCGTATCCTTTGTTGGCACAATCTTATCGTGAACCTTGAGAGATAGTGAAAGTATGTGTGAACATAAACGCTGCTTTTACACGTGGCTCTTTCACACACAGAGACACAATCCTGATCTAGTATTCATTACTTCACCCTCATAATGCAAAAATCTGCATACTATTTTATAAAACAGTAACTTAATATTTGTCATCTAAAATCATATTGTATCTGATCAGCAAATGAATGTGAAAACATTTCAAAGTTTTGAATGTTACCATGTTATTACTGCATTTAACCCTTTTTTATTCATTAAAAAACTCAGAAATTCTTTAAAATTTCACATTATATATGAACTACACCAGAAAAACTAGTATGTAAAATAGTTGATGAATAGTATTAGAATATCTCACTGTATTAAATTTATAAGAACATATAATTTGACAGTTATCAGTATTAGCCCCAATTAAATTAAATTCCTTTGTCTTTGCTCAACTCACGATTGCTCAAAAACAGTCCAAATTTATGAAACCTGCATACTTATATTTATCAAAACAACATAAATATTACTCTGAAAAGTTTTCAACAAAATAAATTCATTTTACTTGCATAAACTTTTGCTTTCAGGTGGAAAAAGTGATGAATAGTTCATGCTGCAGTAGTTTGTCAACAGACATACATATTCATGTTTATCCACACAATTCAGTCCTGAAAGTGTGAGAGATATGAGGAAAGTTTTCTAAAACTAATATAACTTCATAATTTGACACCTAATGGTATTTCATGCAAATGTGTAACATAACACAAAAAATGTTATATTTGCAAAGTTTTGCTCCCTTACTAAAATCTTTGCTCTTTTTCATGCATCTCTTCCTAATCAAAACAGACTTTATGTGTTATTCAAGACAGAAATACAAGCTTGTTTGTCAAACTGGTTTTATGTATTCAGCCTCTTATCAGTCTCAGCCTTGTTAAGATGGTTTAACTAACGACCCAGAGCTGTGCTTTAAAACAAAAAGGTCGCGACCTGTTGACACAGACGTTAGAGTTTAACTATGATCAACTCTGAAGGACGAGACGTCTGGCCGTCTGGAATGAAGGCCTGGAAACTTACAACTTACGATTTATAGATGATAATAAATGATAAAGTGACAATAACAGTCCTCAAAATTAAAACTTGTGAGCCATTTCTTAATTTATGCACATTCATTGATTACATTTATTTACATTTTACAAATTCTATTGTCACTTAATGGAGAATAACAATGCAAAAAAAAATCATAATCATCCTAAAAACTTTATTCTTAGTTTTACTTATGCAAAATATTATTGTTTTTGTTTCTTTGTTTTATTCTATTTTATTTCATTATTTTATTTTGTTGTGAAACATGATATGGACATGTTTTAGACAGACTCCAAATTGTTGTCACTCATTCTCTTTGTGTTGGTTTGTTTGTTTTGATCCTATCACGGATTCCACACAGTTTCCATCTGTGTTTTTGTAAGCAGATAAGAATAATGCACTCCTGAAGCTGGAGTTGTAACAGCCTATTTTCTCCAAAGTCTGAGAGTCTCTGGACAGGAAAGAACAGTTTCAGGCAATTAGATGACGCACATGGTTAATCGCCTGAGTGAAAGCAAAACCACCGGGGTCATCATCCAAACGGCAGTGAAACAAACACCGCTCCACAACACACTTATCTGAGTGACGGATTTGACTCAGCACAACCGGCCATCAAAGTCACATTAAATGAACGTCAGAGACCAAGAATGACAACATAATAACACGGCAGGACGCCACACACGCCCAAATATGGGTACTGCCATTTATGTTAATTGCGACGGCCCCGCCCCCTGCCGATGACATCATCAGCCAGACTCACCAGTCTCTCTCCGGACAGAACCTCCAGCAGCTTGATGAGCATCCGTCCATCCCGCAGGTCCATGTAGAGATCCGTGATCCGACACGACACGCGCGCCAGGTGCGAGTTCACCCATTTGGTGAAGGTCTTCTTTTGCACGGCCTCTCGCTCATCTGCAGGACGACAGCAAAGATGTTTAAAGCTCTAAATTTAACACAAGACCGCTGAAAGTCTGAATAACAATACTCTTTATCATGGTTAATGGGGGTTATTAGGCACTGGGTATTTAATTGTGGGAAAATCACTCTTAAACCACAACCTCGAGTGAACTGCAGCAACAGCAATATTATAAAATTCAACAGTGATCAAAGGTTAATAAAATTCTATTTTAATACTTATACAATAATACAATAATAATAAATAGAATTTTCTGAACTGCCGTTTAATTCATTTTAATACAAAATGAATATAAAAGTAATATAAAAATAGCACTTAAATAATGATTTTAAAAAATACTATTATAATATTTGTATAACAACAACAACAACAACAATAATTTGTTTACATTAATTTTAATAAAAATGATTTAACAAAATATAATGTAAATAATAATTAATTGAATATAAAAATATGATAATCATTAAAAAAAATCTACTAATAATACTAATACAAAAAATGTTACATTAATTGTAATAAAAATAATTTAACAAAATATAATTGTAATAATTTAAGTAAATATTTTAAATATTTTCACAATAATTATAATAATAATAATATTAATAATAATACACTTATCTAAAATTCATATAATTTATTAATTTTCAAAGCTATAATATAAAAATATATAAATATGATAGTAGTAATTCAAATAAAATACTATTTTCAGCATACATTTTATAATACATAAAAATAATACTAAAAAATAAATAAATTACTTCTCTAAAATGTGTTTTAATATATTTAAATACAAATTAATTTAACAAAAATATGATGAGAATTAAAAACAACTCATTCTAAAAACAACAAAAACAGTATTTTTTTCAATATAGGTAATCAGCTGTATGCATTTATTTATGGAAATAAAAATATTTCAAAATTTTACAATAATAATAATAATAATAATAATAATACATATCTCTAAAATGTATTTAATGAATTAATTTTGATACAAAACTAATAGTAATTTAAATAAAATACTTTTTAGTATATAAAACAATACAATAATTACTTCTAAGATACAGTATTTTAATGAACAAAATATTATTACTTATCTAAAATATGTTTTAATACATTTTAATATAAATTAATTTAATATAAAATATGATGAGAATAAAAAAACTAATTCTAACAACAACAACAACAGTAATTTTTGTCAATACAGTTAATCAATGTAACTGTTTGCAATAAAAAAAACATCCTCTGAATTATTATTTGCCCTAATTAATAAATTATTTGGAAACAGATTTTACAGTTAAGATTTGTATGTGCTATATTTAGGCTGGTATGAACTAGATCTTCTAGAAAAAAAAAAAACAAGTCGGTTGTAATGATCCACAAACATTGCAACATTTCCCCCCAAAAACATTCCCAAACACTAATGACTGTTTTTCTACGAAGAATCAAATGACACTAAAATGGTCTGTGTGAACCCACACATTCAACCGTGTCGCAACCCGAAACCCAGTCGTTTGCCCCGCCAAATGTTCTTTTGGCCTTTTCCACCATTATCCTATAATTCATGTGTGAGCAGACGATTTCCCCACCAATCAAACGCAGCAAACAATGTGAAGCAGACAAAGGGCCGGCGGTGTGTTTATTTATGCTCCGCCTATGGGTGAGCAGTTCAAGTGCAGATATTTATTTATAATCCTCCCAATTTTCCTGTTATTGCATTCCTCGTCTTCACACGGACGTAAGCGTCTGATTCAATTGTTGCGGCGAGACGACAGCGTTTTTTCCTGGTCGAGCCCTGCGTATTTAAGACGGCAGGATGAGCCCGCCTTCCTCCCCAACACACCAGCCGCTCCCCCACAGCGAGGGTCCGTCTGAGACCGGACCGCGGGACAGAAAATGAAGGAGGAAGGACAAGAATGAGGCGAGAGAGAATGGAGGGAGAGGTCGTGTGTGACAGCTTGACCCCAAATACAACAAACAGAGGAAGAGCAACATCTGCCAATGAAGCAGGACAGAGGCCAAATGCATCCACAGCTGGGACGACAGAAAGACCTGCGCTACGAACGTATTAATTTCAAACTTGGGTGAATCTTACACAAATAAAAAATAAAATAAAACAATGCAAAACATGTCAGGTTAACATAAAAAATAAAAAATAAATAAATAAAATATTAATTTCACATAAACATTCAATATAAACTAAACGAAACAAAAAATAAAATATTTGTAAAAATTAATTTTAAAAAATTAAATTAAAATTAAAAAATAAATATAAACAAAAAATAAAATTCTGTTTTTAAAAAGATTGATAAAATAAATAATAAAATGATGAAATAAACTGAAATGAATAAATTAAGAGCATTAAGAATTTTTTCATTGTGAGATTACTGTCATGATAATAAAGCACTTTTTTTTTTTTCTTTTTTTTTTTTTACCCCCAGCTGATCATTACTGCGCTGTCATTTTATTTTCGAGCTTAATTTTGGCTAACTATCCATTTTGATTCACAATATTGTAACATGAATGTGCTTACTTGCAATGAAAACAATGCAAACCATGTCAGGTCAAAATAAAATGAAAAAATTAATTAATGAGTAAATAAATAAATAAATAAATAAGAATCTCACACAAACAATTAAAATAAACTAAACTAAAATACATTTTTTTAAATAAAATCTCAACAAAAAAATAAAATTCCTTATTACAAAATTGATCAAATAAATGAAAAAAATGATCAAATAAAATATAATATAATTTGTGTAATGAAAATACATTTTAATGAAATTAATAAATTTGTTAGGACCATTAAAAATTTAGCCAATGTTATTAAGAACTTTCTCATTAGAAACTTCTCATTACTATAATATGATTTTAATTTTCAGCCTTTCTCAACATTGTAATTTTTACTGGATTGAACATGCTTAATTGTTATGAAAATAAAGTAAAATAATGAAAACAATGCAAAACATTTTGAAAATAAAATAAAATAATAATACAAAATAAAAACATTTTGCATAATGAAGATGAATTTTTATTAAAAATTTTTTTTTTTAGAACCATTAAGAAATTTTGGACTGTAACATTAATTTTTTATAAAATAAAACTTAATTAAATTAATAAAAACATTCTGTATGATGAAGATGAATTTTTGCTAAATAAAAAAATGTTTTTAGGACCATTAAGAATTTTTGCACTGTAATTTAAATCTTTATAAAATTAAATAAAATAATTTTTATTATTTTCTAATAATAATTTCAAGAAATGTTGCACTGTAATACTATTTTTTTATGTTAATTAAGCATATTTTCCCTCCCAGATGCTCATTAATATGCACACTGCTTTTATTTTTTTATAATTCTCAAAGGTAATTGTAATGCTGTAATTTTTATAAATAATGAAAACAACGTAAACATGTTACGCCCCAAAATATGCCTCAGTTTCTTCATGCACAACATCTCTCATTTATATACTTGAATACTTGCAATATTTCTTTCTTCTGATTTGAGAGTGAAATATGACCAGGCCTCGTTTCTGACTGGTGAGAATCATCATTCTGGATTGTGTCATTTCTGCTCATAACACTCTTGTCTAATGTTCTGGAGCTCATGCGGTGAGTATATATGCCTGTCTGCATTATAGACTTCAGCTTCAAACAATGAGAAACACACTTGAACGGCATGTGCAGAACTGATGATTGATTTTTCCATAGGCGACAGAACAGCTATGAAAGCAAATCATACATCGAACCGTCGTCTCACATGTCAAGCTTCATACACACTCCTATACACAAACACAAAAAAGTGCTGACCACACGTCTGAGGGATTTTTTTCTTTCCCTTCTGCTACATGATCCACATGTTAAAAAGCACCTCAGTGCAGTAAACAAAGAAAGAGTCTCAAAAGAGATCTCATTAATATCTCAACTGTTTCTCGTGGAAAGCAAACTGAGAAAGATCAAACTCTGAAAGACACACTTTTCCTTTGAGTTCAGATACACATGCAAATCACATTTATAAACTCAACCCAAACCACAACATTTCAGAATGCGTGTTTTTCCTGGATAGGGAAAAAACTACATATTTTGACACAGTCAGCAAGAAAAACAGATAGCTTTTGTTCCTTCCTCTGCTTCAACATCAGATTTGAATATGTTTTGTATAATGGAAATGCATTTTATTTAAAATAAAATGTATTATTTTTAGGACAAATAAAATAAACAAATATTTGCCATCATGAAAATGCATTTTAATTAAATATCTTTAAATAATAAATTATAATATAATAAATAATAAAATAAAATACTTTCTATCATGATTTTTTTTAAATAATTTTAGGACCATTAAGAATGTTTGCATTGTGACAAAATAAAATAAAATGATGAAATACTAAAATAAAATATTTTCTATCATGAAAATGCATTGTTAATTTTTTTTAAAACAATTTTTAGAATCGTTAAGAATTTTTGCATTGTGATAAATAAAATAGAATAAAATAAAAATATTTTCTATCATGAAAATATATATTTTTTTTTAATTAGGGCCATTAAGAATGTTTGCATTGTGACAAAATAATAAATAAAATAAAATAAAATAAAATAAAATAAAATAAAATAAAATAAAATAAAATTTTCTACCATGAAAATGCATTTTTAATGAAATATTTTTAAAATATTTTTTCGGACCATTAAGAATTTTTACATTGTTAATAAAATAAAATAAAATATTCTGTATAATGAAAATGTATTTTAATTAAATAAATGATTATAAAATTACTGCTATTATGAGACTCTGCTGCTAACAAAGTAAAATAAAATATGAAGTAAAACAAAAATATTTTATATAATAAAAATGCATTTTAATTACTTTTTATTTTTATTTTTTAGGTCAATTAATAATGTTTAGATTGTGAGAAAATAATTAAAATAAAATCAAATATTTGTATAATAAAAATGGACTGTAATTTAATTAATTGTTTAAAGATTACTGACATTATTTTAATTGGAAAATGGCGATTCCTCTGCTTGAAAGATCTGAGAATCTCAAAATCTTCAAATAAATGTCAGAGTGTCTAGGAGAAAAAAATCAAGACATTAAAAAGATCTGCACTTTCTCTTTCAAATAACCTGGTCATGACCTGTTTCTGACTTTACAAGCTCCCTCCTCCATTCGGTCAGACGTGCTGCTGAACTGTGGCTGCATTGTGAGTTGATAACATCGCAACCAATGCCACCAAACGCTACATATTAGCCGGGCCTGCGGATCCTCCCAGAGGACTGTGGGTAGGGCAAACAATGGCGGCAGTGTTCCTCCCCTCGGCCCCGGCAGAAACCGCGGGGAAGGCTGCAGGAATGCAGCAGCATCTGGACTTAGCGTTGGGTAAACACGACCCGCCGTCCAAAACACTGAGCAGAGCAGCTAAATATGTTTTCAAATTGATGGACGTGTTATAAAGTCATCAAACACAGCTCATGGCCACTTAAAGACCAGGTAGCTTGAATATAAATGGCTTTATAATAGTATGCTGCAAATAGAATAAAACAAAAAATGAAATTTATAAAACAATAACAATAAAATAATAAAATGATCAAATGAGTTCATTACAATTTTTAGGAACATTAAAATTTTTAGATTGTAAAAATTATTTTCATGATAATTAATAACATTTTCAATCCCAGGTTCTTATTACTGTATACCATTTTACTTTTGAACTTTTATTTTTATATAATTCTTAATAGAATTTTTTATATTTTTACTTCCGTTTTTATATTTTTACCTCAGTTTACCTTAATATTTTAATTTTTACTTCAGTTAATTGTTATACAAATACTGTAAAATAGTAAAAACAATGCAAACATATTAGGTCCTGAATATGCTTTAATAAAATAAATAAAAATAAAAATAAATAAATAAATAAATAAAATAAATTTTACTTTAGGCATTTGTTATAAAAATAATGTAAAAAAATGAAAAAAAAAAAAATGCAAACATGTTAGGTCCTATATATGCTTTAATAAAATAAAATTCAACTACAATCAAATTAAATCAATATTTAAATTGTTACTTTAGTTAATTGTTATAAAAATAAAATAAAATAAAATAAAATAAAAAATAAATTTTTACTCAGACATTTGTAATAAAAATAATGTAAAATAATGAAAACAATGCAAACATGTTTGGTCCCAAATACACTTTACTAAACTAAACTAAACTAAACTAAACTAAAATAAAATAAAATAATGATTCTCATTATTGTAAATAATACTATTTACGTGTTATAAATACATGGTAGCTTGAAAATAAATGGCTATTTAATACTAAAATAAAATATAATAAAATAAAAATAAATAAATAATATAATAATTTTAAGAAAATAAATTAGAGGGGATTCATTTTTTAGGATGAATGTGCATTACTGTTATGAAAATAACGTCAAATAATGAAAAAAAATGCAAACCAAAAAATAAAATATACATTAATTTAATCAAATAAAATCATTTTGAATAATGAAAATAAATGTTACATTTTAAATGAAATAAAATTAATACATATTTATGACTGAAGAGTATTTTTGCATTTTGACATTATTTTCATGATAATTAATCATATTTTCACTCCCATTACTGTGACATCATTTTTTAAAAGTATATATATTTCTAAATGGCGCTTCTCAGCACTGTCATTTTTACAGTTTGCGTTTTATAAATTCATCCATCTGCCGCTCATCCACCATCTCGAGAGTGTCTATGTAAACACCTGGTAGCTTGAATATAATTGCCAGTTTATTACTATGCCTTTATAACATCCAGAAGCAGATTGTGTACAAGTGTTCTTATGGGAAAAAAACAAACCGTAAAATGTGATTCAATTTATTTTGAGGGCAATGGCAAAGTCAACTGAACGACAGCTGACATTGAGAGTGAATTTGCATGCGGCTGAGCAGCCGAGCCTGTTCAGATAAATCAATACTGGAGTCTGGATTGGTGATCAGGTCAGGAGCTCACAATAGTCACTAGCATTGTGACGGTAAACGCGGATAGGGTTCATACCAGTACATTTCCATATGGAGAAACACCGGAAACACTGCGTAGGTTGAATTGGCTATTGCATTCACCTGCTCGAAATATAGCCACCATCGTCGTCTTAAGTTTTCAAGAGTCACTGAGATGTTCTTAAGCCATAAGTAGGTTGCAATCTGGTGATTAGGATGTTCTCTAAAATTTTTACCCTCCAAAACTCACTATTACATTCAGCTAAGGGGGTTGCAAGGTCAAAAAGTCCAGTGTTAATCTGTATATTCTGCTCAGATTGATTAGAATAGTAATAGTAATGCTTGATTTGGCAAATCAGGGCTGAAGGAACGCGGGTTGTGAGAGTTCAGAGATTGTTGATTTATTGGCGTTTCCTGTATCCTCAAAATCTTTGTTTGCTGACCTCAAACAAACCACACCCTGTCCTGCAACATCCAGATAGTATTGTCTGCATTTGCAGAGGAAAAAATCCCAACAAACTATAGAGAACCAAAAGCAGATCTTGCAAAATAACTAATTTAATGCATGAATTTGAGGAATTTATATGTGCACTAACATGTGCATTAAAGTCTCTTCTGCTCACCAAGGCTACGTTTATTTGTTCTGTAAAAAATGTGAAATATATTGCAGTTCAAAATAACTTGTTTTCTATGTGAATATATTTTAAAATGTAATTTATTTCTTCAATCAAAGCTGAATTTTCAGCATCATTAATCCAGACTTTAGTGTCATGATTTTTCAGAATCATTCTAAAATGCTGATTTGAGCTCAAGAAACATTTATTATTGTTTATTTATGTGAAAAAAAATGTATTCAGGATTTTCTGATGTATAGAAAGTAAAAACAGCATTGTTTCATTTAATATATCCCAGCTGAATAAAAATACCAATTTTAAACTTTTATTTTATAATATTAATGGCTTTATAGTAGCGTGCTGAAAATACATAAAATAAAATAAAATACAATAAAATAAAATTTTTAGTTTGGATTGTAAAATTATTTTCATGATAATTAAGAACGTTTTCACTCTCAGGTGCTTATTACTCTATTCCATTTTACTTTTGAGCTTTTATTTTTAAATAAATCTGAAATGGCAATTCTCATTATTATAATTTTTACTTAATTTTTTCTAAAAATAAAGTACAATAATGAAAACAATGCAAACATGTTAGTTCCTGAATATGCTTTAATAAAATAAAATAAAATAAAACAAAATAAAATGCAAACATATTAGGTCCTGAATATTAATTAATTAAAATTAATTAATATTTAGGACCACTAAGATTTTTGGAAGGTAAAATTATTTTCATGATAATTAAGAACGTTTTCACTCCCAGGTGCTTATTACTGTATCCCATTATACTTTTGAGCTTTTATTTTTTAATAATTCTTAATGACAGTTCTCAATATTTAATTTTTACTGAGGTTAATTGTTATAAAAATATATTGTAAAATAATGAAAGCAATGTAAACATGTTAGGTCCTGAATATGCTTTAACAATAAAATAAAATAAAATAAAATAAAATATTTTTTTCAATATTATTATTGATTCTCAATATTGTAAAACAATAAAAAAATATGCAAACATGTTAGGTCCTAAATATGCTTTGATAAAATATAACAAATTTAAAAAATGTACCAATTTCAAACTTTTGAACAGCAGTATTTTTAATTACATTTTAGGAAAAGCACCCATCTGTATTCCTACATAGGTTCATCCAGCCCTGAAAGCATACAAAAGTAATTATTATAAAATATGAGCTGGACTCAGTACAGCACTGTCTGAAGGTAAATGCCAATGAAATGAAAAAGACCAGAGCACAGCATTCTTAACATCACTTCTATTACTAAATCTCCTGAAAATGATGCTGGCTCTGGGATTCGGCGTTGCGCAACACGAGCCAAACGTTTCAATACGGAAACACGAGAAGGTCAAATATGGGGTCAGAGATAACTAAGATCAGCTTTTTATACAAAACCCTTTTCTACTCTGCAGCAGATGATAAAAGACATCCTGAAACACGAAATGCGAATGAGAAACGCTGCTTTGGGAGGAGCAAGAAAGGTAGCCCATGGGTGGCTTCCTTTTTCCCGTCTGATTTATCTGCTTCCTGTGGCGTGAGCGTCAGCAGAAAGGAATTCCTAAGACTTCCTGTGCGCTGCGGAGTGGACAGGTCTCTGAGGTCACAGTGTGGTGCGTTCAGCTCAGGCCTCAGCATGCAGCTCGAAAATAAACCTAGAATTTCAACACTTCTGCTTCAAACCACAACACTGGGTCCGAGTATTTGAACCGAGGGCAAAAATAATAAAGATGTTGAAAGTTTCAAACATTTTAGAGCCAGTTTATGCGCGCGCTGATGAAAAACACATGCGGCGTAAAACAGGGAACTCATAAAGCCAACATTGGGATGTATTTTTGGGTGAACAGAACATTGAGGGGGAAATACTGAAGTGTGGGATTTTGGATTTTGATTGGAAAATGGAAAAAATATATTATTTTTTATCTTATTTTATATGCATATAATCTGAAAAAAAAAAAGTATTTTATTTTACAAAATATTTTATGTTATATTACTTACATTATATTATTGAGCATATTCATATATATATATATATATATATATATATATATATATGAAAAAAATATTATATCTGTTTTTATATTTCTGTTTATTATCTTGTTATTATACATGTATATAATCAGAAAAAAATATTTGTGAAATATCATTTAAAAAAAATACAATATTTTTATTTTATAAAATAAAATAAATTTTTTTGTTTGGATTGAAAAATTATTTTCATGATAATGAAGAACATTTTCATTCTCACGTGCTTATTACTGTATTCCATTTTACTTTAGAGCTTTTATTTTTAAATAAATCTAAAATGGCAATTCTCAATATTTGAATTTTTACTTAATTGTTATAAAAACAATGCACAATAATGAAAACAATGCAAACATATTAGGTCCTGAATATGCTTTAATAAAATAAAATAAAATAAAAATGTATATAACAAAGTAACATTTATATAACAAAATGCAAACATGTTAGGTCCTGAATATGCTTATAAAATAAAATGAAATAAAATAAAATAATGTATATAACAAAATAAAATTTATATAACAAAATGCAAACATGTTAGGTCCTGAATATGCTTTAATAAAATAAAATAAAATAAAATAAAATAAGATATTTTATTTACTATATTCATATAGATATATATAGATATATTTAAAATCAGAAAATATATATATATATATATATATATACATGTCATCACACCTCTCGTCAATAATACACCTTTAGTCGGTTCTCAAAAGTCAACTTGATAATCCAGTACACTGGTGCTTTCACAGAGATGAGCAATCGCCTCATCATTTCTTACATTTCTGACATTTACACAAACAGAGCAGCAGGGAAACGGATGCATGTTTATCATGCTTCATTTTAAATGATGACATTCCTGTTGTGGCAACCAGGAAAACTCACAGTTCATCCAGTGTTACAGAGAGACAATGATCAATGCCACGCTTCACCAGAAAAACTGTGTCTCACGAGGGAACAGATTCTAGATTTGCAATCCGTGATATTGCTGTGAGCTGATGAGCTGATGGGAAATCAGTCACTTACAACTTGCTGCCTTAGAAGAAGGAATAAGATGGTGTGTGTCAAGCGATCACAAGTGTCAATATCTGACACTGAACTGTCCTTTTGTTTCAGGTTGACTGGTTTAAACCCCACCCTTAGTTTCAAAGTCACATGAAAAACTGATGAGGATGTGCACTAGTGCATCACTCCAGATGTCCTGACACTCGTACGCCACCAAAAGAACAAAACACTAACTCATTTGCATTTGTGCTTAAAGCTGAGTGCTTTTCTAAACTATAGTTCTCAGAGTTTCACATTCATATATTTAAAAAAAAAAATTTCCACTGTTTTTCGGCTTTATAGTGGTCTTGGGTTGCTGTGTGATTCTTTGGACAATAAAAATGCACAGATGCCAGTTAATATTCATTCATTGTCATATAGAGACACTTTTTATTGTCTGATCAATTCCCAATCCTTTTTTTAACTCAGAAATTCATCATATTATTTAAATAAAATTATGCAACCTATGTTTCAGGTTTATATAAACACACCCATAAATACAATTTTCAGTTACTAAAATAAAGCTAAAATAAAATAAAATAAAAATAAAATAAAAATTGATCTTAAAAGCGTATTACTAATATTATGACCAATGTGAAAAATAGTTTTCATTAACTGAAATAAATCTGAAATAAAATAAAATATAAATGGAAAAACTAAAACTAGGGGGGAAAACTATTAAATATTATTTTTTATCATTTTTATGAATTCAAATAAAGCTGAAATAACATAAAACAAAATATGACCATTACCTGAAAAGCATAAACCTAAAAAAGTAAAAGTGTTATACTATTAAAAAGTAATGCTGTAAAAAGTAATACTATTAAAAATCGTTTTTAGTAACTGAAATAAAATAAAATAACAAAACCAGGGAAACTATTAAATATTATTTTGTTACCATTTTATTGAATAATATATATATATATATATATATATATATATATAAATAATAACTTTAAAAACATAAAACATAAAAAACATAAAAAATATTAAATACTGTTTTTGGTACATTAAAATAAATTAAAATAAAACCATATCTAACCATATTTTATGTTCATTTAATTTTTGTTAATTAAAATAAAGCTAAAATAAAATAAAATACAAATAAAACAAACAAAAAGGAGAAAGATTGCCTTGACTTAAACTGAAGTACTAAGATGACTAAAAATATTAAAAATAAATAAAAAATAAAAACAAAAAAAAGCACATAATAAAATGACTAAACTTTATATTACAATGAAATTAAAAACTGAAAATATAACAGCTAATTCAAAATATTAATAAATATAATATTTTTATTTTAGTTAGTTCAAAAATAGCATAGAAATATCTGAAGTAACACTGGTAAACAGATTACGGTAATACTTTATTTTAAGGTGTCCTTGCTACACATGTAACATGTACTTACTATCATAATAACAATACATTGTGCATAATTACATGCAAGTAAACCCAAGACAAACCCTAATCCTAACCCTAACCATATATTAAGTAGATGTAGTTTGAATATACACTGTAACAAGAGCACCATAAAATAAAGTGTAACCCAGATTATCTAATAAAAAGTTCTTGAGAAACTCTATTTCATGTTTTAGGGCATTACACAATAACTTCTGAGTGAACATTCACTAGAGACGTGCTCCATTGAGTAAAGCCTCAATGATTCAGGGTGGTTTCGTGCATCTTTAATGCCCAGCTGAGTTGCCATATCAACGCTTCCCTTCATTGCTTCAGAGCTCTTGAATCTACTTCCTCTCACGCCGAGGGAGGTGACGGTTACGGCCCTACTGAGAGCTTTACATCAGGGTCGAAGCCTCCAGTCACTCCACGACAGGCCATTGAGTGACTCGAGAGCCGACGACTCGCATCCTCACGCCGACCCGATCCTCCCGGGCCATTCAGAACCTGACGTCTCAGTCCGTCTCGCTTTCGCCGGCCGCGTCTCTGCCAACAGCCGAACAGAAGGTCATTGAGAAGACCAGACTGAGAGACAGGCGGCTTGGCAGGAAGACACACGCGGGACAAAAGATCTGCTTCAGCACGCAAACCCATGAGCAAAACAGCTTACCGTGTCCGCCGAGCGAAAAAAGCTCCAAGATCAGCTGGACGCACCCTTACCGTCAGTAAACTATCTGTGGGATAGACGCTGCCAGGATCATGTGTTTAGACTATTGAAGTCGGTCCACAATAGCGCAAGCACAAATCCAAGAATCTGTCATTTATCTTGGCAAATCTCTAGTGTCTAGAGGGTTTGAAGAATGCTCTGTGTAGTGAGCAATGGTTTTTAGGATGCATCATAAAACTTATATGCAAAAATATTTGCAACTTCTGACTTAATATCAAACCATCACATCTGAGGAACAAGATGCTACATGCAGTATGAACACATGCAATCCACACTGCAAAAAAAATGCTGTATTTTAGTCTTGTTTTCTATATAAACAAGTTAAGACACATTTACTTAAGATGCATAAAGACTTGTTTTCTGAACTATCTATAAAAATGAAGTGCATTTATGTTTAAAACAAACGTAAAGCATGATATTTTCTTGTTAAGCATAAACTCACTGCATTTTAATACATTTTTCAGACTTAAAATCTTTTATTTTAAGTCTGTAAAATAAAGTAAAATCTGACATTTTTTACGTTAAAACTAAAACTAGGACTAATACTACTGAATATTGTTTGGGTTTTTGTACATTTAAATAAAATAAAATAAAATCTGATTTTTTTACGTTAAAAGCTAAAACTAGGACTAATACTGCTGAATATTGTTTGGGTTTTTTGTACATTAAAATAAAATAATAAAATAATAAAATAAAATAAAATAAAATATTACCTGAAAATGTTTAACCTAAAAAAACTAAAACTAGGTCTAATACATTTTTTGTTAATTTAATTTTTGTTAATTAAAAAAATCTTAAAAAAAAAAAAAAATGAAAAAGTTAAACTTCTACTGACAGATTTGTTCTTGTGACTTCACCTTGATGCATTTTTCAGAAAATAAGACTTAAAACATTTAGTCATTTTGCATCTCAAGTAAACATATCTTGATTTAAGGATGTTCATATATTTACTGAGAAAGAAAATCAAGTCAACGTGAAAAAATAGATTGACTAAATCAGTCTTCGAAAAATCACTTTTTACAGTCTGCATGACAAAGTTTGAAGTATTTAAAGTGCGCAGGGTGGTGACAGCAATACGGTTTATCTCAAACCTACCACGTTAAGTCATTTACAAGCCTGAGATGAAGCTGAATCACTTAAATCCGTCATATCACAGGTAAAAGGTCAAGTTTTCATCCCTGAACTAAAAGGAAGGGCAGGGCAAATCTAAGTTAATGATTAACCAAACGCAAACTCATATTTTGGGATAAAAGCGTCTGCAAAATGCATAAATGTAATGTAAACAAACTCCTAACTTCCAAAAGCTGCATTTCTGCAAATGCATTTCTCTTGAAGTCCATCTCTCACCAGCATTAATGACCTCAAACTGAGCCATGATTCATTAAAGACAGGTTATTAACTGAACATTTAATACTCATAGTAATCTCTCAAATGCATGGTTGTGCAAAATGATA
Source organism: Labeo catla (assembly GCA_012976165.1). Lineage (NCBI taxonomy): Eukaryota > Metazoa > Chordata > Actinopteri > Cypriniformes > Cyprinidae > Labeo > Labeo catla. The sequence goes on along the minus strand of VONZ01000207.1, from coordinate 636,571 downwards.
CGTAGAAGTATGAACTGACACACAAACACAAAACCAGAGCTCTGGGGAGACATCTGCACTACAGGAACAACAAACGAGAGCAATGGCGCAAACGTGTGAAATTGCTGAGTGTGTAAAGTGCCAAACGCCTAGTGCGCATCTATTGATCGACCAGATCGGATCTAAAATGAAATTTCTTGAGCTGTAAAACCAGTTTGGCGAATGCAATGTCAGCATAAAGTGTTGCACGCGTGAAACAATGCGACCGCTTTGTCCAACTATTTAAGCAATGCCATTACGTGCATCTTATTTTCAAAACGGCTGCGCTCATTAGCAATCGCATTTTAAATGCATATGAAGCGGAGGCATTTAGAAACATGCTGCTATCGCTCAGATAGTCAGCAGAACAAAACAACCACTCCCACCTTCCCCGGGTTTTCCATTGTTGTCTATGACGGCCCATTCAGGGCAAGCTGCCCCCTTATTGACTCCCGGGTGATTTGGGGAAGGGAAGCCGAGCGTAAAAGTAGACCGTTTGCATGAAAAGCATGTAAAAATTGACTTTTTTTGGAGGGGAATGTTTAAAATCCATTGCACTAATCCAGTCTGAAACTCCCATTTCCACCAGACACCCCCCTTTTTGAGAGGATTATGGAGGGGAGTAAAACACAAAACACTCTGTAGCTGCTTTCCATGCATCTACACTCTTAAAAATAAAGATTCCCAATGGGATTTTCGTAGCGGGAGAGTAGAAGAAACATTTCGGTTCCCCAAAGTATCTTTCAGTGAACAGTTCCTAAAAGAACCGTTTTTTAAACATTTTAAACCTTTTGTGAAATGGAAAGATTCCATAGTTGTTAAAGGTTCCAAAATAAGGGTTCCAAAGGGGGTTTCAAGAACATTTAAAAAATGTAAAGAACCTTTACGGAATGGAAAGATTCCATGAATGTTCATAAGCATTCTAAAAATCTAAAGAACCTTTTGGAATGGAAACACTCCATGGATGTTGAACCTTCCAAAACAAGGTTTCCTTAGGGAGTTTTTTTGTAGAAGAACCATTTTCAGATTCCCTGGACGTTAAAGGTTCTTCATGGGACCACAGATGCCAATAAAGGCTTTATTTTTAAGAGTGTACACCTCACAAATGGCAGCTGCTGTGCTGTGGGAAACCCCTGAATCTCCATCCTAACGGTGCTGTAAACAATGCATCCACACCTCCGGATGCATCTTACCTTGCAGCTGCTTGAAACGCCCCTCGAGCTGGTTGTAGTTGAAGGGCATTTGCGCGGGGAAGCTCGGCTCCTGGTAGAAGCCCTCGGGGCCCCCGGACGCCCACTCCAAATCCATGCTCCCTGACCGAGAGGGAAACTATTTCCAGATTCCTCGCAACCTCCCAGGAAACCACAGAATGGGAAGGAACGGCGGCGGAAAAGAAACCCGAAAGCTCCGAGTTATCCAAAAAGCGCAAGGTTTTTGTGCCAGTCTGATGTTCTCAACGGGTCTGTTTTAGAGGAGACATGCATGCTGCTGTCTCTCTGATTGTTCGTCTTCCCACTCTGTCCATTCAAAAGCAGCGTCTCCCCCCAACCTCAAGCACAGCAACGCCCCTCCTCCTGTCATACAAGGGAGGGGAGACCTTCTAGTTTTGAGAGGGTTTCTGTGAGACACCTTTAACGGAGCAGAAGAGGAGGGCGAAAGGGTTGTAATTTCATCAGCGGCCCAGCCAGTGTGTTTGCAGATGATGTCACCACCTCATTACAATGAAAGAAGAGGAGGAGACGGACCAAACCAAGTCTCCGGAGAAGATCGGGGGGTGGAGGTTGAGCAGGAAGCCGGCCCATTTCCACGCATTGTTTTTTAGGTCATGCACCAGAAGCAAAGTTGCATAAGAAATCCGAAATGGCCTTCTTGGAATGTCGGGCAAAAGCTTCCTGCCTAAAATCCCGTTTGCAACCCCTCCAGCTTATTTGCCGCCCCCCTGCTGTTTTTTTTTTTTTCCCTCTGCCGTCCATCTGTTTGCAAGGTGAGGAGACGTTTTGCCATGAATGCAGACTTTGAACTACTTCTCAGAGTTTAGCTATTGAATTGCACGCCGCTGCAAAACAAATATCTGCTAATTCCCACTCAGGAATCTCACACGGCTGTGTCAGGAGTAGTAAAACATCCAGCAGATCCAACTCAAACCTTCATGACAGCAAACAGGCCCCTTCTGCTTTTCTTTCCGCAGCTTAAACATGATAAAAAGCAGGATTACTCAAACCCCTCCAAAGGTGAATTAAGAACCACACTGGATATTTACAGGCATTTAAGGAGTGTTTTATGAGAGTACAGCGCTGATATGAAACGCTGCATGAAATGCTGTAAATCAAGCAATAAAATTCTGGTTTGTTTTCTGTCAGCAAGAGTTTTGCTGGCAAAAGTCAAGCATTTGTTTTTGCTTACCAAAGCAAATGGGTTTATATTTTATGTTTTTAAATTATGTATGTTTATTAACAAATTAGAATAACATAAATAACAGGCTTTAGACCTCATTATAATATATTAATTTAAGTCTTTGTAAATTAGATATGTACTTTGGTAATTTTTTATTAGTTTTTTTTAAAAATATACAAAGTTACATAAAAATATTTATATATATATTTTTTAATTTACTTTAGTAAAACAGGTAAATTGATGCTGGAACACTCCATCAACAAGCTTAAAAACATTTTATATACACTTTCTTCTGCAATATTTTAAGTTTGTCATTCTGAATTTTTTTTTTCTTTTACTTTAGTTGTAGTTTTAGCAATTGTAGTATTTTTTATTATTTTCATTAAAAAAAAAATCAATTTTTAATTTTAGCACTTCAACTAACCTTGTTTTATTCCAGGCATCTTTTATAAATTATTTTTATATTTATATTATTTTTATAAATTATTTTATATACACTTTCTTCCGCAGTATTTTAATTTTGTCCTTCTGTTATTTATTTATATTTAGCTTTAATTTATTTTTATTTCAGTTTTAGTTTTTTTTAAAAAATTGTATTATTTAGTATTTTACTGAATCATTTTTATATTTAATTTTTAATTTTAGCACCTCAACTAACATTATTTTATTCCAGGCCACATTTATAAATTATTATATATATATATATATATATATATATTTCTTTTTAGCTTCAATTTATTTTTATTTCAGTTTTAGTTTTAGCAAATTTAGTATTATTCAGTATTTTAATTAATTTTTAAAATATTTTTAGCTTTAATTTATTTTTAGATTTTATTTTTTATTTTAGTACTTCTTTAGTAACCTTATGTTAAGGCAACATTCATCATTTTAAGTTTTTAATCTAATATTTATATTTTATTTTATTTCAGCTTTAATTAAATATAATAATATTACCGCTCACCACCCTAGCGACCACAAAAAATGCCCCAGCAACCACCCAGAATGTAGCGTCTTGTTTTCTATCTTTTAAGAGCAAGACACACACAAGACAGCATCCTCAAGGAACCATGAGATCAGCCATAATGTGACCAATCGTGTCTTATGATCCTGTATTTCCAAAATAAACAAATGTTTAATTATTCCTCTGTACGTCTAGCGTGGGATTGAGGCCTGAGGGTGGTTTGGTTGATCTGGGCCTGCAGTGAGAGGGATATTTGTGCAGAAACACAGTCAGTGGTGTCACTGTGAAGTCACAAGACGTCCACGTGTGCTTCGCCGCCCCTGGAGCTATCGTTGCTCTTAATTCACCTCCGTCTGCACTTCTGTTCTCTGTCACAAGCGAATCTGAGCTGAAATCATCCCTCGCGCTGTGATAAACGGCCCACAGATTCGGGTTCTCCTCCCCTCGCTGCTGCGGAGAGGCGAGGGAGGAGACGCTTCCTGGAAGACGTTTAGTCATTCACTGCAGAGGAGCGTTTTCACTGTGAGACTTAAACATAGAGTCACAGCTGAGGGAATAATCTGAAGATAAATGGATAAACATATCAGCATGATAGGAAACTAAAAATAATAAAAGAGTAGCTATAAAGAATCAACAAAACAAAGGGAATTTAAATATATAAATATATGATATTATATATATGAGACTTTTTAACAATAAAAAGCTTAAAATTTAGATTTTTTTACACTTTTTGAAACCATGTGATATTGAAATACAGGGGGAAAAATGAATTTATAAATTTTACAAAAATGTATAAGATATTATAAATCCACCAGTAAGTAAAAAAAATATTAAAAATATTATAAATAAAAAAAGTATATGTAAGAAAATGTGATGCTTGCCTAATAAAATTCTAAAATTATTAAAAAAATATGTTTTAAAGATTAAAGCATATATAAAGCAATATATATATATATATATATATATATATATATATATATATATATTCCTTTTTCTGAAATAATATCAAAGAAAATATGATGTCAAAATAAAGGTTTTTTCCCCAAATAAATGCATAAAATGTAATAATACTACAATTAATATATATATGTATAAATATATATATATATATATATATATATATATATATATTTTACATTTTCTGAAGTAATATTTATAATTTAATTTATACAATTATTTAAAAAAAAAAAAAAAGATAAGAACATGTGAAAGGGAGTTTATAGTAAGATTATATTATCGTCAGATAAATATATGATAAAAAGATTACATTATTATAAGATTCTATAATAATAAAACTATATGATGAAATAGTGATAAATAGGTTTTAAAACTTAGTAAAACTTTTTCTTTTTACATTTTATTGATGAAATAAAGGGGAAAAATAATTTAGAAATTGCATACATGTATCAAATGCAATTATAAATTGCTAAAATTATTTTTGAAGGAATATATTATTTTATTTAAAGATAAAAGCATTTGTTAAGCTATATTTTCTAAATGTGATGCTTGCCTGCAAAAGATGTCACCATAATGCAAGAGAAATGTAGGTCACTGCTTACTGGTTCAAGACAAAATCTCTAGATTTGGCTAAAATATTTATGGATTTACGGATAAAATGGTTAAATCACTAATCCTTATCAAATGGCATCAAACAGAGTTTCTGAAATGATAAAGTCTAGAAAGTCTAGTTTTAAACCCATAAGAGGAACATTCTCACACTGGATCTCAGGCCTTACTGGTGGATTCATATCATATGTTCTTTTAAATCAATACCAGTATTTCTACATGAATACATGACTTGCACAATGCACAAACTGAGCATGAAGGCTGAGCGGCACGAATGCACTTCCCGCAAATGCATTTCAGATGTGTTGTTTTTCCACTCATAGCGGGATAAATGTATGTAAGTGCGTGTTTCTGTTGGCGCTCAGACAATCGCTCCTTTGGCAATTTACTGAAGGCACAATTTCACAGGATTCTTCGCTGTGATCTTATAAACATGTACTTGCACAATCCCGCAAATCCAGCGGGAGCCTGTTGTAACGCAACACAACTGCTCTTATTTGACACCGAACTCGAATGTGCTGATTTCAGCAGAGCGAATCCATTTAACAGCCGATAATGTCTGGATACGGTGTGTTTCTAAGTATGACAATGATCTAATGCATTCATAAAGCTGAGAGTGGGGTGCTTTCACAGACATCTGGCCGACAAACTCGGCAAAGGAAGGAAAGAGGAAGGACAGGGGGTCTGTGGGTGTTTCCTTTGTATTATGAGATGAACAACCATACAAACACGCAACCCAGGACATTCCATAACTCAGACTTCACCCTACAATCACATTTGATGAACTGCTCCGTGCTGCTCTGGGAAATGTGGATATTTTGCTCAGCATATGAGCTAACAAGCTGGTGGCAAATAGCAATGTGATCCCCCAACAAAAATACTGATTCAACTCAAAAGTTGGAGTATGAACTCAAACTTTTCTCAACAAATGACCTCCATGTTTAAAAAATTTTGGGAGAAACATCTGAAACCTAAATAAAAATCAACTGAGACAATCATAATTAATGCGTAAGGACGAGCAGGATATTGCGGCGTGGCTGGAGAGAGTTTTGCTCGATGGAGCAGCAGTCACTCGAGCAGGCCGACAACCAGCTCATTTATTTTTCACGACACCTGTCAATAATTTAGATGCTCGCGTTTCATTGGTGGAATACTAGTACGCTGGCCCACAAACCAATACTTGACAAAACCCTGAGTGTGTGTGAGAAACTAAGCAACCAAAGGGCCTTAATTAATGATTCATGACAACAGCATTAATTCTGTACCTGAAGCCTAATATGTCACACAATAAAGATACACGCTTCTATCTAGCTACACAGCTAACCATCTACTCAACTATCCACCCATTTATCCATCCAACTGTCTACCAACTGCCAAGTATCTTCCAAACTACCCGCCCAACTATCTACCCAACTATCCATCCAACTGTCTTCCCATCTATCCATTCAACTACCTTCCATCTGCCCAACTACCTATCTACCCAATACCAACTATCTACCCATTTATCCAACAATATATCCATATACATCTACTTAACTATCCATTCAACTATCCACCATCTGCCCAACTATCTACCCATCTACCCAACCCCAACTATCTATCTACCCAACTATCTACCATATATCCATCTACCCATCTATCTATCATCTGCCCAACTATTTACTTATCTACCCAACTACCCGCCCACCTATTTACCTATCTAACCAATTAATCTACTCATTTATTCAGTCAACTATTTACCTATCCACCCAACTATCTACCCATCTATTCATCTACCCAACTATCAATCTACCAAACTATCTACCTATCTATCTACACATATATCTACCTATCTATCCAACTATCTATCTACCCAACTAACATCTATCTACTTATCTACCCAACTACCCACCCAACTATCTACCTTTCTACCCAACTATCAATCTACCAAACTACCTATCTACACAAATATCTACCCATCTACCCAACTATCTACCCAACTAACATCTATCCAACTATCCACCTGCCAGCTATCTACCCATCTATCCATCTACTAAACTTTCTACCCTATCTACAAATATCTACCTATCTATCCAACTATCTACTTATCTACCAACTACCCACCCAATATCTACCTTTCTACCCAACTATTAATCTACCAAACTATCTACCTATCTACACAAATATCTACCCATCTATCCAACTATCTACCCAACTAACCATCTATCCATCTGCCAGCTATCTACCCATCTATCCATCTACTAAACTTTCTACCTATCTATCTACAAATATCTACTTATCTGTCCAACTATCTACTTATCTACCAACTACCCACCCAACTATCTACCTTTCTACCCAACTATCAATCTACCAAACTATCTACCTATCTATCTACACAAATATCTACCCATCTATCCAACTATCTACCCAACTAACCATCTATCCAACTATCCATCTGCCAGCTATCTACCCATCTACTAAACTTTCTACCTATCTGTCTACACAAATATCTACTTATCTATCCAACTATCCATCCAACTATCTATCCAACTATCTATCTACACAACTAACCATCTATCCAACTATCCATCTGCCCAACTAACCACCCAACTATCTACCCATCTATCCATCTATCTACCAATCTATCTACCCAAATATCCACCTGCCCAACTATCTACCGATCTATCCATCTTCCCATCTATCCATTTAACTATCTACCTTCCCAGCTATCCATCTACCAAATTATCTACCTATCTACACAACTATCGTTCTACCCAAATATCCAAATATAACCTATCTATAGTATCTATCTGCTTATGACTATAGCAGATATCTGCAGAGGTCAGTGAGTTGACACAAATCTTTACAAAAAGCAACTGAAAGAAACCAAGTGTCAAAATCAATCTGTGATAATTCCCACACATGCTCATGTTTGGAATAAAGAGGCCAGGTTTCTTCTTCTAACACAATTAAACGGGTGGTTCTGCCCCAATCTGGCGCCCCTGGGCCGTGGGCTGTCAGGGAGGGCTATATGTCGGAGCGCGGGCCCCTCTCATGCTCCAGCACATGGTCCACATTAGTGTGGTATGCCGACTGCTGCCGGGGGGATTCCTGACTTATCAGACCACTGGGAGCGAACCGTGCCGGTGTGATATCTGACTTCCCATCTGAGCCAATGACAGTCTGATGAGACAGCAAAGAGCAGCGCGAGAGCAAAGACAACTTTGGTTCTATTTAAAATAGATTTTTTGCTGCTAAATAATTAAATGTAAATGTGGATTCTTACACTGTCTGAGGAAAATGTGAGTTTTGCTTACTAATGAAAAAAAAATGCTGCAGTAGGTACTGGACTGAGTCAAATGCAAAATAAAAATGAGAATAAAAAAAATGTGCAAAATAATACTTTGCCAAACTATATCAGAAAATCAATTGCATCTAAATACTTCTTTCTGAAACTCTTGATCTCAGACAAAATGGCTTGTTCTTCAGTACGAAAACACACAGATGTCACTAGTTTAACAGTGTAGTGTGTAATTTCTGACTCTGGTGTCAAGTAGAGACGCACTGAAATTCCAGCAACGGTAAATATTTGACCGAAACACCAAAATAAATACATTTTCCAATTTAATTACCAAAACTCTTTCAGTTTTGGCTTTTTCAGCTGAATGATAACTTTAGTTAAAAAAATAAAAAATAAAATACATTTTTAGTGCAACATTTTTTTTATTAATAAGTTGAACTGAGTTGATATTAAAATTACTAAATGGAAATAAAAAACAACTTAACTATAATTAAATATAAAACTAAAATAAATAAAATAATTTAAACCTAAAACAATAATATTTAAAAAGACATTTAAAAAAAATGAAAATATAAAAATGAAAGCTAATTCTAAACTATAACAGTATAGAAATAATACTAAAATTACCTGGTGCAACACTAGTGTCAATAAACAGAATTTACTGCTATTGGTTGGACGAGCAGACGGTCCCGCCCCCAACTCACACCACTGGTTGAGCTAATGTTCCCTGCGTCAGGCATGTTCAAACCATTAGACCAATGTTTTGGAATCGACATAGAGTCAGTGTTACACTCTTCAGGAAATCAACCTATTTTAGTTACTTTTAGTGACTCTGCATATTAAACAGGGTGATGATTTTATTTAAATAATCACACACTTCACCTTACACTTGTTTTGTATCTCTTTCTTAAGCGTTATTCCTGCTTCCATGATACAGAATGAAAGTTAGAGCGAGGGCAGCGTATGCTCTGCTGCCCAGGAATGCAGGAAAACATAATCACGTGAAACGTAGGATGCTTACTGGAATGCTGGGGGCTTTTTACAACTCCAGAAACGGCTTGTGGTTTTTGGCAACTAGAGAGAGAGGAAGAGATTTTATATTTCTCTGGTCCATCTTCCTGAGTCTTGAAGTATCGGAGTGAGTCTCACAGAGTGCAGACAGGCCTGGTCGTTCATTAAAGTCGGTCTGTTTAAGCTCTACCACCCCGAGAGAATAACATCCCAGTGCATTTCAATGCTTGGCTCCTATCGGCAGCAGCAAATGCTCATAAACAACATCACACCTTTGTAAACACAGCAACTGAAAACGTATGACGCTTGGAGAACATGATGGAAAACAGAAGAGGGAAATATGCTACTGTCATCCAAGATATTACAGGAATAAATCATATAAAGACAGAAATACAATGAAACCCCATGTGAGAATTATGGGGAGATGGTGGTGGTCTAAATATCCTAATTAAAGCCCAAACCCATAAGAAAGGAAAATTCAATTGATCAAAAGTGACAGTAAAAACATTCATAATGTTACAAAAGATTTATATTTCAAATTCTTTTAAACTTATTCATCTAATAATCCTAAAAATTTACTTTTGATCAAATAAATGGAGATTTGGTAAGCAGAAGAAACTTTTCAAAAACATTAAGAAAAAAAAAATTAAATAAAAAAAAAAATATATATATACAAATAAAATAAAATAAAATAAAATAAAATAAACCAAAGGAAATTTCAGCCATTTGGGTCCAGTTGAAATGCCTCAAAAACACAAATAAACTAAATAAAATAAAAATAAACAAAATTTACAAAATAAATAAATAAATTAATTAATTAAATAAAATAAAATAAACAGATGTAAAAAAATTATCGATTTGAGTCCAGCCTCAAAAACACAAAATAAAATAAAATAAAATAAACCAATGGAAATTTTAGCCATTTAGGTATAGATGAAATGTTCTTAAACACAAATAAAAAAAATAAAGAAATAAAATAAATAAATGAAATTTACAAAAAAAAAATAATTAATTAATTTAATTAAATAAATCGATGTAAATTTCATCCATTTGGGTCCAGCTGAAATGCCTCAAAAACACAAATAAAATAAAAATTAAATTACAATAAATTAATAAAATAAAATAAAATAAATTCAGTCATTTGGGTCTATTTGAAAGGCCTCAAAAACACACCCTCAAAATGCATCGCATGCATTAATATTCATCAAATGCTCCATAAGACGTTTCTCTCGTGTGCAAACACCATACAAAAGGTGCTTTTAGTTCATCACAGGTATGTTGTTCATTTACGAAACCTTTCCTACATCAGCATCTATAGGAACTGCATTAAAAATTCAGCTCATGAATAAAACATCGTCCATCTCCATATTGATTTTATGTAACGTGTTCAGTTTCCTGTACGAGCCACAAGAGCCTCCTGAGTTGGTCTGTGGGCTCGAGGGCTTCGCTGTGAATCAGAAATGGTGTGGGAGCTTCAGAAGGAGCAGAGAAAGTGTGAACTTACGCCCACTTTCTTTCAGCTCGCCCACACACCAAATCACCGCATGTCATGTGCGAGTGGGCGTCACATTATCAGGCACTAGTTACAGCTATTCAAAGCCAAAATCGCAGTATAGCTGAGGACAGCGAGGAACAGAAACACTTCTGCTGATGATTAACTCTCTTTGTTTTTAACTACAGCTTTCAAGCTGCAAAAGAAGGTCATGTGCGTCCACTAAAACCTGATATATCAATTAACATCATCACAGATGGATTTTGGGATTTCTACTCACCCGCCAGAGCCTTGATGCGCGAGCGCTCGAATAATCGGGCCGAGCTGTTCTCATTGTCCCACTCGTCATCCCAGCGGTTGTTGACACTGTCCTGGTATTGCTGCTGGATGTCCATGTGGTCGTATTCTGCGGCTACTGTCGTCATCCTGACCTCTGACCTTTCGCCTTTTCACCGTTCACACTTCCTCATGGGTCGGCTTCCTCTGAAGCCCTGCTGAAAGAGACAGGGGGGTCAAAGGTCATTATAGTTAGGAAGCATTTCAGTTTATGTACAATCCTGTGAATTATTAGATGCATAACAGAGATGAAAACAAAAATCTACAATGAATCTTTTCATTTTTTTTTTATCTCAGTGTGTGTAAAAACTGCCTCTTTTTAAATATCTATAAAAATATTAGATTTAAATAAAATATAATATTATATATAAAATATATACATACATTTACAGTACATATGTAATATATGTTTAGCAATAATATTTCTTTAGGTGTTTAAAAGACAAAAGCCAACAATTATCACTTTTTAATTTTTTAATTATTGTTTTTTTCTTTTATTATTATTTATTTATTATTATTATTAATTTGGAATAACATGCTCTGTTAAAGTTGACAATAAGACCAGGAAACATCATGAAAGTAAATATGAATATTGAACTTTAGTAAAATAAAAAATGTATTTAAAAAATAGTTTCAGGTTTCAGTGGTTTTACTATTTGTTTTTGTCATTTATATTAGTTTTTGTTTTCTTAAATGCATTTCTGTTTAGCTTTTTATTTTAATTTCAGTTTTAGTTTTAGTATTTTTAGTACTTGAATTTGTCAAGGCAAAACAAAATTAATTGTTTTTTTAAAAGCCAAAAATTATCACATTTTAGCTTTTTAATTATTGATTTTTTTTCTATTATTATTATTATTATTATTAATTTTGATAAATTAGTTCACAATAAGACTAGGAAAGATCACGTAAGTAAATATAAATATTGATCTTTAGCTAAATTAAAATAAAAAATGATTTTGAAAATAATTTTAAAAAGGTTTCAGTGGTTTTATTATTTGTTGCTTTAATTTCTATTCGTTTTTGTTTATATATATATATATATATATATATATATATATATCTGTTTAGCTTTATTTTTAATTTCAGTTTTATATTTTTAGTACTTCAATATGTCAAAGGCAAATGTTTTTTTTAAGCCAATAATTATCACATTTTATTATTTTTTTTAAATATGGATTTTTTTTTTCTTTTATTATTATTATTTTATAATTATTAATTTAGATACATTCAAATTTACAATAAGACCAGGAAAGATCACGAAAGTAAATAAAAATATTCAACAAGTAAAATAAAAAAATATAATATAATAAAAATGCAATATATAAAATAAAAATAGAATAAAAAAAAAATTTAAATGAAAAATTTTCTCCCCATTATCAGCGACTCAGAAACACACGGGTGATCTGCAAATGAGTGTCTAAACGAGTCGTTAAATGTTCGCTCTGCACTGCTGACCTTTGCATAGAGACAGCACTTTCCCATATTTTCCATCAACCCTTCCTCCCTCTCCACCTGAAGACAGCTGCCTCAACATCCACTTATCAAGAAAACAATCTCGCGTCTCACCTTATCTTGGTTCATTAAGCACCTACTGCCACCTGTTGGACGACAATAGAACTGCCCCTGTAACGTCATAACGCGATCCACGGACAAGCACAATCATGTGGCGTTCCTCAGCCGTGAGATAATTGATAGCCGTGACAGGCCGGTCAGGCTACTGGCAGAACTACAATAACGTAAGTTTCCCTACCAAGAGTTTCCCCCTGCCCGTTTCACCGCATTCAGCGCTGTGCTCCTAATTGAAATCAGCAGTCTGTTCTCAAATGCATGAGTGCATCTCAGCGTGATCACATCAGCCAATACTTTCTTTCTTAAGTGCATGCTTCGCCCTTAAAGATCAGCAGGTTACAATGCACACAAAAAAAAAAAAAGTGCAAAACTAAAATGCACTGCCTTCGGTGTGAAAAGGAGGGGTGGCGTTTATCTTTCTAATTGCTACCATAAGGCTTCTGTTGTAGAAAATCAAGCATGCGGTTGCGCTCCTGTGAGATGTTTTTCTTCAAATACCTCCCACATAACCGTCTTTGAGCCGCGCTGCACTAAAACTTTACGGTACGAGCGTTCCTCAACCAAACGCAGAGTTTCCAGGGCATTTTTTTTATCGTGAGAGTAACACCCGTGTCCCAGAAACTGCTAGTGGCGGTCTGCTAAATATAACTGCGCCGCTGGGACGGGCTTTTTTACATCTGAAGAGCTGAGAGATTCGGGTTCGGAGAGAGTACTCCAGCAGAACGTCAACCGAGATGACACAGAAAGCAAGGACAAAGAGATCACTGGATTCAAAACAATGTCACACTGACACACCAGGATTGTGGTTTAATGATGGTATCAGATGGAAACACTATGGTACTTTGATACTGCATGGTACTGAATTACCATGTTGATGTACTGTTATTCATTTAAAAAAAAAAAAAAGATATATACATTATCATGGTATATCCACAATATCCCAAATTGGTGGGATTCTGAATAAAATTACATTTTAAACTTAAAAGCAGTTGTAAAAGCTTAAAGTTTGAAAATTTAGGTAGATTAGATGATTATCATGTTTCTAGCATGACTAACAAGTTACTAGCATATTGCTAGCATAATTAACAAGTTATTATCATGATTAGCAAGTTATTAGCATGTTACTAGCATGATTAGCATGTTACAAGCATGTTGTTAGCAAGTTACTAGCATGCTTATGTTATTAGCAAGTTGTTAGCATGATTAGCAAGTTGCTAACATGTTTCTAGCATGTTTAGCAACTTACCAACATGCTATTAGCATAACTGGCAAGTTACTAGCATTATTAACAAGTTACTAACATGATTCTAACATGATTAGCATGTTACTGACGTGTTGTTAACATTATTAGCAAGTTACCAGCTTGATTAGCAAGTTATTAGCATGATTCCAGCATGATTAACATGTTATTAATGTGCTGTTAGCATGATTAGCATGTTACTAGCATGATTTTAGCATGATTAGCATGTTACTAATATGTTGTTAACATGATTAGCAAGTTACTAGCATGATTAACAAGTTAATAGCATGATTCTAACATGATTAGCATGTTACTAACATGTTGCTAACATGTTTCTGGCACATTTAACAAATTACTAACAAGTTATTAGCATGATTAGCAAGTTGCTAACATGATATTAGCATGATTAACCTTTTTCTAATGTGCTGTTAGCATGATTAACGAATCACTAGCTGGATTAACAAGTTATTAGCATGATTTTAGAATGATTAGCATGCTGCTAGCGTGTTGTTAGCATGATTAGCCAGTTACTAGCATGATTAGCAAGTTATTAACATGGTAACATGATTAGCAAGTTACTCGCATGATTCTAGGATTATTGGCATTTTGTTAGCAAGTTACTAGCATGATTAGCATGTCACTAGCATGTTCGCATGATCAGCAAGTTGCTGATTTTCAGTGGAGTAAATACGGTAAAGCCGGCAGCTGATGCAGCTGGAGACGTTCTCATGTCAATATGTCAGCTGGACTGATGGCTTTGTCTGGCTCAAAGACAAGACGCACATATCTTATTGATTTCTTTAAGTCAGGCGAGCGTCTGTCCTCTGCAGTAAAAGCCTCGGCCAAGTGCACTGATGCATCGACTCAGCGGCCCATCATTTCCGTCCTCTCTAACTACGTTTGCGCACAACAGAAAAACCCACGCAACCTGTCTCGGCAACTTTTTGTTGATATACAAAGATATAGAGATATACAGAAACATATAACATACCATGAAAGTACTTTACTGTACCTAAAATTTCATATCAAATATCATATGAACAATTATTAAACAGCATTTCCATGTGCATCTATATAATTTTCTTGACATGATGATGCTGTAATTAGTCATTTATATCATTATATCATTTTTTTGGATATGTACTATGGGTAAAACACAAATAAATGCAATTTGAATATGCTAATTATTCAGTGACATGGTATATCTCAAAATAACATGGCATTATCACTCGAAATGTATCACGATATTTTCAGTCTTATTTTAGTATTATTCATATGATATTAGATTTAATTTATTTTGAATTTGCTTTCATTTTTATATTTTTAGTTTTTTGATTACGTTTTATTAATTTTATCGTTTTTATTAGTTTTTGCTTTGTAAATAATATTTCCGTACAGCATTTATTTTTTCAGTTTCAGTATGTGCTTTTTTATTAGTTTTTTTTCTGTATAGCATTAGTGTATTTTTTATTATTTTTATTTTAGTTTCAGTAGTTTTAGTATGTGCTTTTGGTATATTAATAGATTTTTTACAAATATTTCTTTAAGGCGTCAATTATTTCAGTATTAGTAGTTTTAGTATGTGCTTTTGTAATTTTTATTTGTTTTATGTCTGTTTAGCTTCAATTTTTTTATTTTATTTCTGTAGTAGTTTTATTTTTAGTAGTTTCGTTTGTTTTGTCATTTGTGTTAGTTTTTGTTTTTTGTACAAATATTCCTGTATAACTATTTTTTATTTTAGTTTTAGTTTTAGTAGTTTTATGATGTGCCTTAGTCATTTTTATTATTTTAGCTTTTGCTTTATGAAAAATATTTCTGTGCAGCATTTTTTTATTTCATTATTAGTATGTGCTTTTTCATTTTTATTAGCTTTTTTTATTTTTCAGTATAGCTTCAATTCACTTATTTATTTTTTTAATTCCGTTTTAGTAGCCTTTGTCATTTTTTTTATTTTGCTTTGTAAACAATATTTCTGTACAGCGCTTGTTTTTTATTTTAGTTTTTGTATGTGCTTTCGTCATTTTTATTTATTTTTTTATTTCTGTTATTTCTTGCTTCAATGTACTTTTAATCATTTTTAATTTCAGTTTTAGTATGTGCTTTTGTCATTTTTATTCATTTTATATGTGTTTAGCTACAATTTATTTTTTATTTCTGAAATAGTTTTATTTTTAGTAGTTTTAGTTTGTGTGTTTTTTACAAACATTTCTGTATAACTATTTCTTATTTTAGTTTTAATAGCTTTAGTACTTTAAGTCCTTTAATATTTCTATTTAATTTTTGCTTCATTTTGATTTCTGAAAAATTTTAATGTTATTTTTTTTTTTAAATATCATGGTACTTTGAGTTAAATACTAATGATATATGTGAACACTGTTATTAAAATACCATCTGATACCCTTTCTAAACCATTGTACCACATCAAGATTTGTAGATACGTGACTCAAGGTCAAAATCATCCTAAGGATGTGAGCATGATATTGTCTGAAAGCTGATCCAGGTGACAGCTAAGACCAGGCTTTATGAGCGGGCCAACGCAAACACACGTTTATGTGAGTGTCAGCATTGTGTGTTTGTTTCCGCCCATACTGCTGAGGTCAAAGCTAGCGCTAGCATGTACGCGGATCCGCGCTAGTCCTGTCTGCAGAGCTTTTTATAGCAGCGCTCTGGCACACACCCAGAGGCTGCTGGGACAAACTGCATTAAAGCACAACAGAGATGGACAGAGAAAAAGAGAGAGATCAGATCTGCCCCAAAACCATGTAAATAGCATTTTAGATCATCTAAAAAGGGTACTAACCAGGGTCAGAAATTAACTCCTCTATTAAGAGGCAATTTTGCACCCTGGATTTGATTTCCAAGGCCATTTTTATCTTTTTGGGTGTAGGTTTTATAATTATCTCATTAAAATGTGTTTGTTAAATTAAGCAAATACTTCAAATCAATCACAACACTATAGACTGTTACCTATCCATTTTTTTCTGAACAACTCCGGTGTTCTCAGCAGTGACGAATCAAAACGCCTCTGATTGGTCATCGCGTTCATAAGCTCAACTGAAGTGCGTGTGATTGGCTACAACGCTCAACAATGCAAACCACAGGTAAAAAGAAACATGACACAACGTAAGCAAACTACTGTAAATGTAGTCGACAGCAGTAATAGATCTTAAGAATAAATCTTTATTACGAGGCTGAGAGAGGTTCCATTTCAGTTAAGATGTTCCCTTAGAAGGCAACTTATAGGTTTTTTAGTCAGTCATAATCATCATCTTTCTGATGTACCGCTCAGCTGTTATCATCGCTGTCCTCTTCCTCTGAAAGACCATTACAGTCTATTTCTCCCTCCATTTCTCTCCACAGATTCAATTAGCTGGTAAACAACAGTATGAGGATCTTATATCAGATTGCTTTGACGTTACACCACTGTACAATCTGCACAAACTGCTGAGCTAATGAGATCAGATGCTATCGTTTAAAAAAAAAAAAAATTGTAAAAAAACGCATAACTGTTGCTGCAGTTTACAAGCTGATTGGTTGTAGCATGTCACATGACCTAGTCTGAGGCATAGCCTCCTTTATCTTAATGTTAACATTGCTTTTTAATGTTTTTGAAATCGTTCTGCTCACTAAAACTGCATTTATTTAATAAAAAATACAGAAAAAAATATGTAAAATATTATTACAATTCAAAATGGCAGGTTTTGATTTTAATATACAGTCAAATATAATTTATTCCTGTGATCAAAGCTGAATTTTCAGCATCATTACTCCAGTCTTTAGTGTTACATAAATAAGAAAAATAAAGATTTTTTGGCATATTTTTAGGACCTTAATCTTTTTTGGATTGTAAGATTATTTTAATTCAAAGTAAAATAAAATAAAACTATACTTTCACAAATTTTAGCATTTTAACCTTTTTTAAATGGATTGTGACATTTTCATTCCCATGAAAATGAAATAAAATAAATATTATTGTAGGACCTACAAATTTTATGGGAAATTTTTATTTTAATATTTTAATATTATTTTCATTCGGAATAAAATAAATAAACAAATAAATAAAATAAAATAGTTTTAAAATCTTTCTGCTCACCAAGGCTTACATTTATAATATATATATATAATATAATAATAAAAAAATACAGTAAAATGGTGAAATATTATTACAATTCAAAATGACAGCTTTCTATTGTATTATATACTAAAATATATTTAATTCCTGTCAAAGCTGAATTTTCAGCCTTGTTACTTCATTATTTCTTTAAAAAAATAATAATGTGACTCAAAGAACTACCTTTCATTTATTAGTTTTATTTTGCTAACAAAAAATTTCTAAGCAACAAAGTAATTTAATACAGTGATTAATACATAGATTAAATAATTTATTGTCTATAATTATTATTTTTATAATAATTACAACAATTATTTTGATTATAATTAATTAGAAAATAGAATCAAAGATAAAGATAATCCTATATAATAATGATAGATTATTATTATAATAATTTATTGTTATTTTCTAGTAGAAAAGTACACTGTTGTAAGGGTTAAAGCTTAATGACTCAAACATGGCTTGGTGATTTTGTACGATGTGTAATTTTATCAAGATCATTTCTCACAAAAAATAGCAAGCCTTGACATTTTTCTAGTCCATCTCGTCTACAAGGTCGCACGCCTTACATTTGTTTCTTGCCTATTAATGGATGAGTTTTGTATACAAATTTAGAAAAGCTTTAAAAGCTTTTAAAGATTCATATCCCCTATCGATCCTGCGTTAAAACCAAAATGGATGCCATCAGAGCGATTGTGACGATCAGCAGTGAACTCATTAGTTACGGCTCCATTTAGCCCGTCAGTGTTTCTGCCCACCCCATCATCTGCAGGAAATGAACACTGGGATACGGATGAACACTGCGGCCCTCACAAATACCCTCTGTTGCGCTTTCATTTATTTTTTGCCCCCCTTTTGCTCCCCATGAGGTGGAAACGACCAAAACCCCTCTGAGAAACATAGCAAAGCGGCTATTATGAATGAGTATGAATCCGGAAACTTCATCCCGGGCCAAAGTGTTTCATGTAAGCGGTTCTCAGGGCTAAACAACCACTGCTTAGCGAAGCGAGAGATATATCGTGATCGCGGCCAATAAACGGGGCCTTCGTTATGACAGCTTTGTGTTTTAGTGACCGACTCGAGCCAAGAATCATGACGGGAGATGCATAAAAGCTTGTGCTGCTCATCGGATTCAGATACAGTTGGAAAGTCTTGGAAATTCACGCCGGTTGGTCGCAAGAGGCCGACGCACGTGACCTCCAGCAGGGGGCAGCGTCGCATGAAAACAAAGACTGGCCTCAAACTAATGAATGTGTGTTTCATAGAGATTTTCAACAGACCGGATCTACAGGGTGAACATCTGAAGAGATGTAATAAAGGACTTAGGCTTGTGTGACCCAGATGGCTGCTATAAAAGCACTAGTATCTGATAAATACGTCAATTTGGATTTACCATCACGCTAAGATTCAGCACGTGGTTTGACAGGGCAATGTTCAAAGACACGCTCAAGTCATAATCACATCGCAAATCAATAGGAAAAATAAGAAATGACACTTTTTACATATTTTTAGGACCTTAGGAAGGATTGTAACATTATTTTCATTCAAAATAAAATAAAACAAAAATCGTACTTCAATTTCACACTTTTTGGGATTTTTTTGGATTGTGGCATTTTCATTCCCATGAAAATAAAATAAAATAGAACAAAATTAGGAGCTAAATATTTTAGGACCTTTTTTGGATTGTTACATTATTTTCATTCATTACATTTGCAAATGTCAGTGTTTAAACCTTTCTTGAATTTTTCGGATTGTGACATTTTCAAAAAATAAAATATATTTTAGAACCTTTTTTGGGATTGTAATATTTCAATTCAGAATGAAATAAAATAAAATAAAATAAAAATAAAATATTGGATTGTGACATATTCATTCCCATTGAAATAAAAAATATAATAAAATAAAATAAAAACAAAATATAAAATAAAATAAAATATTTTATGATTTTTTTTTTTTGACAGTGACGTTGTTTTAATTCCCATTAACCTAAAATAAATATCATCCCTTTTATAAATAAAAATAAGTATACTTTCAGCTCAGTACTACAAAAACTACCATGATGTACATGTTGTGTATTATGTATAATTTGCATTACAGAAATAAGTATTTTTGGGAATAAAATATGCATAATTGTGAGAAAATAATGCAATGCACAAACAAATGCACAAAAATAATAATGCATTGTGCATAAAATCGCAATGGCTCTTAATGCAAAATAATAAATAATGCAAAATATAATTTTTCTTTGAATTTAGGCTAAACTGTGAGCCAGACGTGTTTCCTTTGATTTCTTCACACGAGCGGAGCTTCATTTCTAAACACTGATGTGTGAATCTCCATGGCAGCCAGCGTCCTTGGAAACCTCAGAGTTTCCAAATGAGTGAAAGAGCCTCATTGTGTGGAAAGCCATCAAACTCCAGCACAATGCAGCTTTTTCTCATTGTCACATAAAGCTGTCTGGACCATGTTAATGTGTTTCTCTGTATAAAACAGAGTACGCGGCTCTCTGAAAGCATGAGTGTTTCATAACAGCTCAGTTCTGTGAGTTCGTCCTCTCTGAATGTCACGCAGAATCTGAATATTTCAAACTCACATACATTATTTACTATACGAGAAGGGAAATTCTTTCACAGAACACTGAAACTTTCAAAGCATCACAGTTTCCGCTACTGTGTTATGAACATAAATGTCCATAAAGCCAAAATAACACATTTCTTTTTACAAGTCAATAGTTTCCACCAAAATACCATATTTAACGCAGTGAGAAGACTGTAAATGAATCAAAATATGATTATGATTAAATTAATCAATCAAAGAAGTTTCCAAAATCTGTCAGGTAAGTGCCTTTCTTTGATTACAATAGCGGTAAATACAAATTGACCAGACTTTTAATGTAGTATTAAATTAAAAAGAAAAAAAAAAAAGTAGTAGTACTATGGTATCAGATGGTACTGAAATTGATGGTACTTGTAAGAATACCGAGGTACATTACAAAAAAAAAAATCGTAAGTGTACGTTGGAACTGTAAAATGTAAAAAAATATATATATACAGTAAACTTTCAGAATGGTAAAGTACCATGATATTACCATCTAAAACATGATTTTGCAGCTTTGTAAACAGTATATAAGAGAAAAAAAATGGTATGACTGATGATAAATAGATTTTTAACATTTTATTAAAAAAAAAAAACAAACATATTATTAATAGAATGTTTTTTAGATTGTGACATTATTTTCATTCCAAATAAAATATAATAAAATAAAATAAAATAAAATAAGGAACCATAATGTTTTTTTTTTTTTTGGATTGCGAATTTATTTTCATTCCAATTAAAATAAAATAAAATAAAATAAAAAAGAACCTTAATGTTTTTTTAGATTGAGAATTTATTTTCATTCCAAATAAAATACAATAAACTAAAGAAGCTTAATGTTTTTTGGATATAATGAAAAACATATTTTATAAATAAAGTATAATAAAATGAAATAAAAAAAAAAAATACACATATATTATAAAATAAAATAAATA
Source organism: Labeo catla (assembly GCA_012976165.1). Taxonomy (NCBI): domain Eukaryota; kingdom Metazoa; phylum Chordata; class Actinopteri; order Cypriniformes; family Cyprinidae; genus Labeo; species Labeo catla. The sequence continues at coordinate 615,063 of VONZ01000207.1, read as the reverse complement.
AATAATTATTCCTACAGCTTATTATGAGTTAAAAACATTAAAAATGTTTTCAAAAACCTGCATGTTCATTTATTATGATTTTACATGAATAACAGTTAGATTTGTACATGTTCTGAAGAAAGTATTAGCATGAGCAACAGTAACAGTGATGCTATGCTTTCTCCGTCTAAAGCACTAATAATTATAGTAACTATGGTATTTTGGCAGAAACTGTGGTTACCATGGTGATATTAGTACAGGAGCTGCTCTCACAGACTGTAGGCCCGTGTGCGTGGGACAGTACTGAGATCTGCTTCACAATGCGTTGCCTGGGTTACGCTGACATTACGCTGCCCCGTTGATGGACGAGTGGGACGAATCTTTCATTCTGCTGAAGCCCTCCACCCCGATACAGCCCACGCACACACAAACACTCACACACACACACACACACACACGCTGCAGCACCTTACCGCAAAACCACCAGGAGCCAAACGCTCGTCAAATGGCTGATACGCTGCTATGTGTGGCATGCAGTCTGGCACTGGTAAAGCTGAAATATCTGTACTTCTGTAGCACCGACACACCGGTCAACGGCCAGCTGTGATAGTCTGGGTGTGTTCGGATGCCTGACTAGACTGGATGATCAGAATGCGGCTGGTCAAACCTTTCCAAAAAACACATTAAATTAATGTGGCTGAAAAAGATCCTGTATTAATCTACTATAATCCTACAAAATCTAACGAAATAAAATACATTTTTGCATATTTTTAGGCATATTTTTTAACTTTCTTGTATTTTTAGATTGTGATGTTATTTTCATCCCTAATAAAACAAAATAAAATAAAATAAAATATTGGGACCTACACTCTTTTTTTTGGAATGTGATACTATTTTCATTAAAAAATTAAGTTAAATTAAACAATTAAATATATTTTAATTATAATACCTAAACTATTTTATTTATTTATTTATTTATTTATGGAACTTCATAATATTTTCATTCATTAATATAATTTGTAAAATTAAAATAAATTCAAATATAAAATAAAATACACTTCAGGGCCTTTTGGGGAGATTTTTTCATTTCATTACTTTCATTTCGAAATAAAAAAATAATAATAAAATAAAATAAAATAAAAATATTAGGAACTTTTTGGATTGTGATACTATTTTAATAAAAAAAATTAAGTTAATTAAATAATTACATATATATTTATGACCTAAACTATTTTATTTGTTTGTTTGTTTATTTGTTGATTTATTTTTTGGATTTATTTTTGGGATTTCATATTATTTTCATTCATTAAAATAATTATCAAAATTAAAATAAAAATAAATTCAAATATAAAATAAAACATACTTTAGGACCTTTTCTGGGGATTTTTTGTGACATTACTTTCATTCCAAAATAAAATAAAATAAATAAAATAAAATAAAATAAAATAAAATAAGGACCTTTGCTTCGTGTCCATCTACCCTGTCCTATTCAAATAAAGGCATAAAAATGCCACAAATAAATCTTAAATAAATAAATAAATTAATTAAACGAATTTAAATAGATTTTAACTACTTGTTTTGGATTGTGGCATTATTTTCATTCAAATTTAAAATAAAAAAATAGATTATAATAATAAAATAAAATAGATAGACAGATAGACAGATAGATAGATAGATAGATAGATAGATAGATAAAATTCAGAATATCAAAAAAACACCTCAAATAGTATATCAATAGCCGTATCTGAGCGTTAATACTGTAGTTAAAGCCTAAGGCTATGCTTCTTCTGTAAATTATAAGGTTGCTAAGTAACATCGTGGCCAAAACTGAACAGAAAACGCTGAGAGCAAATGCGAAGCTCCATCTGGTCTGTATCTGTGCCACACAGAAGATTCTGGATATCAAACAGAGCAAGATGAGACTGAAGAAACTGGGTCTGATCAGCAGCCAGAACCACAAAACAGGTTCTCATGACACCAAAACATCACAAGTTTATATTAACACCTGTGACACTACATCTGTCCACCATTGTAATATATTAATAATAAATGCCATATTTATTTTTAAAAAATTAAATAACATCTATTTATTTATTTAGTGTTATAACAATGAAAATTGATTCTCATTAAAAAATGTATTTTTTAACAATTTATTATTTATTATTTTGCTTTATAGCAATGAGAATGTTATTTTATTTATATTTATTTATCAGTTATTATTTTTATATTTTAATATTTTTTAATTTTCATAATTTTGAATAATTTAAAAAAGTATATGTATATATATATGCGTGTATGTGCGTGTATGTGTGTAATTATTAATGTTTTTGAACATTATTATTGAATGACCAATAACCCAAATTTTTTAATTATATACATTTAGAAAAAAACAAAAAAAAACAAACAGCAAACGGAAAACGTACGCCTCACTTGACATTACTTGTTTATTTTTTTATATTATTGTAATTATTTTTTAGATTATTTTATAAATATATATAAGAGATACAAAATTATAATTAACTTAAATCATTGAATTATATAAAATAAAAATAAAACAAGCAGAAAATGGAAAATGCAAGTCCGCCTTGTTAGACTTGATGATTACTTTTTTTAACTAATTATTTTGCTTTATAGCAATGAAAAACTTATTTAAATTCTTTTTATATATTTCAAAAACGTCAATGAATTATATTTAAAATAATAATAATAATAAATATATATATATATATATATATATATATATATATATATATACACATATATCTCTGGTAAAGAAGTACTTCAACATGCATAACCATAAAGTGTCAGTTAAATGCAAGAGTTGCAAACATTTCTTTATAGAGACACTAAAGCAAAGCTAAACTGCGCATGATTGCATTATGAAGAACACGAAACATCAGAAACATCACAGCGGCAGATCAAACCCATTACCTCAACATGATGTCAGGACACACATCACACACCTGTAAAACCACAATCCATTAGCTGAGCGTGTGACGTAAAAGACAGGAATATGAAACAGATGTTAAACCTTTCGCCAAATGCAAAAAAGACAATTAAATCCTGGCCAAGTGTTTGTAGCCATTCCCTCATTATGCCATCGCTCTGCCAGATCCAGACATTCCCACACTGATGAAACCAGGTATTTTTGATGATTTATGAGGCAAAAAATAAACCCAAAGTATTATTCTTGTGAGATAACACAAGTACAGTCCTCATCGGTCCCTATGGAGGCCAGCCGGAGGAAACGCTGGAGGAAAATAAGGACGTGTCCCTGAAGATCAAGGGGGAAGCTGGGCAATTTGGCAAGGGTTAGTAAGTTCCCATGACTGACATTGCAGACCGGACTGTTGCCGCTTATGGGAAAACATCACTAGGGCTTGTGAGGAGAGTTAAACAACCATAAAACATTGAGAGGAAAGTGAACTTCAGTGCTGCAGCAACATAAGACAACATGGTTCAGCAACAACTGTAAATATGAAGAGTTGTACATCTGGATGATGAGGGAGAATTTACTAAGAATTAATTATTTGTACATGCTGTTTTCATGTTTGCATAAAAAAAAAAGAGACATTTTAAAATATGGATGCACATCACTACATCAGTGGAAAACAAACTGTCTAAACTGTGTTGCATGGCTCTACTATATTCATCACCTGTTGTTGTAAAATGTTACAAAAGTTACAATTTGCACATATCATTTTGCAAATATCAGAATAAATAAAATCATAAGAAATATATTTTTCAGATGCACCCCAAAATTCTCATTGTGCAATCAAAATATTCTCTCTTAATAAAAATATGATTTTTAAATAAATGTACTTATTTTTAATATAAATATTTCTAAGATTATTTATAGTTTTTCCACACGTTATTTATTTTTTATTTATTTATTTGTTTTCTATTTTAATTCATGCATTTGTTTTTATTATATTTATTTATAATCTTCTTTCTTAATTGTTTCTATTATTATTTATTTATTTATTTTTCATTTTTTTATTTTTAACTTTATTAATTTATTCATTTATTCATATTTTAATTTTTCTTTTTATTATTTTTCCTTTATGTTTACATTTATTTATTTTATTCGTATTTTTTAGCTTTACAGCTAAATTGTTTCTCTTTATAATAAAATTGTTCTTATTTGTAAATATTATTTTAATATAATATTTTTAAGACTTATAATACATATTTATTTTCATTATTCATTTTATTTTTTAAATTATATTGACTTACTATATTTTTTCTTTATTTGATTTTATTATTTTTATTGCATTATGTTTAATTAATTTATTTCATTTTTTTCAATATTTTATTTTTATTCATTAATTCATTCATTTATATTTTAATTTCTTTCTTTGCTTCTGTGTTTTTATTATTTTTTCTATTTTTTCTTTATTTTTTATTTTATTTTATTTTTTTTTTCAATAGTTCTGAGTTATTAAAATATGGAAAATATAATTTCTTAGAATCTATTTTTGTGCAAATTGTAGCTTTTATAACTTTGAAGTTCACGGTTTATCACCAAGATTTGCTATAAAGCAAATACATGAATAAATGAATGAAAAAAAATTACTAAATAAACAACATTTAACCATAAAAAAAGTGTCTGAAAAAGAAAAACTTGTCTCTGATAAGTGTAAGGAATAAATAAGAAAAGATGTTTTATGGTAACAAATAACACTATGTGTACTAATATTTCCCTTATTTTGACAGCAGCCAGTCATATGTTGTTCTTTTCACATTCAGACCAGATCTCCCATGTATCACTGCTATAAATAAATGTCCATTTAACTAATAATAAACATAAATCATGTTAATTACTACACTCATCAGACCAAATGCGAGCACGAGTCTGGTCGTCCTGATGGTCACAGCTGCTTGAGTTTCAGGACAAATTCACTTTGCCAGAATTCAGTTTACAGAGGCAGCGCGCCAAAAGATCTTATTATTATGCATTGTTTAGTTCTTCAAGAAATAGAGACGAGCATCCGAAACGCATGCAGCTAGAATGATGTATGGCCAACAGATGTGAGGCGTCAGTAGAAAGTGAAGAAATCCCCCTGTGCTCCATCCAGGCCCAAAGATAAGCAGAGGAACCTTGAATCTGCCAATTTACAGCCACACCGCTGTTAACCAGACACAGACGCTAACAAGCACAGGAAGAGTTTACTTAGTACTCTCACAGGAAGCACAAAGCACAACTGTTCTTATAAGAGGGTAAAGAGAACAAATCTCAAGCTCATCATCTCAACATGTTTCTCCAGAAGAGATCTCAACAATGGCTCAACTCTCAGTGTGTCAGACACACAGGGTCAGTGATCCAGCGACTCGTCTGTCTTTTGTCAGATCTCTGGAGACGCCATCAGCTCTGAATGTCACACCAGCCGGAGAATGAGCTCCATTATGACATCACTTCCTGAGGCCCGCGCACTCTGGAAAGTGTTTGCAAAGAGACGCTTCGCTAGACAAAATGTCTTGCCAGAATAGGAGTTCATTGTGACTTCGATCTAAACCAGAGACCAAAGGTTTCCCATCAAACCTAAAATAGCTCTGTGAATCGAGCTTTTGCTCTCAGAGACGTTATGTGGTGAATCTCACGAAACCCTGTAAGAATATGTTTTACACCAATATTTAAAATGTATTATATTTAAAAAATATTTTAAATATTTACATATATTTTGCACATATATCAAAAGAAAAAACATTAAAAATAAATATTTATTTATTTGCATAATTCATTAATTGTATTTAAAAAATTACATATTTTTGATGTCATTTAAAAACTAAAAATAGCATTTAGGAAATTAAGCATATGCACATTTCCTCTGCTTCAGTTCTGAAATGTTATTTTAATGTATACACTTTATTGTAGGGGTCGACCGATTATTGGCGCCTATTGTGTATTTTTATGGTTATCGATATTGGTCTTTTCAAAACTGATTTGTTGATAAATTAATTTAAAGCATTTAAAGAAAGTGTCATTTAATGTCAGAGCCCTTGTTAATCTTAATTTTAATTGTTAATCTTAAATATCATTTATCGGTTTATTTGATCTGTAATAATCGGTTACCGCAATCAGCCTCGAAAAACACATATCTGTCGACCCCAGCTTTACTAGTTTCTTTATATTATAAAATGTTTACATTTTTTCCCCCATTTCATTAATTTATGTAATTTCCATGCCAAAATTAAAAGAAATTATATTTTGAATATGTTTATACACATATTTACATATATTTAGATTTTGCAAATAAATATCTATTTGCATAATTTAATAACTGTGTTAAAAATATATATATATTTTTGATGACATTTAAGAAATAAAAATATAATTTAAGCATAAGCACATTTTTGGTTTAATTTCTAATTTTCTTTTTCATTTACATTTTACTATTTGTTATATTATAATTGTTTTATTATTTATTATTTATTTATTTTATATTATTTGTTTATTTATTAATTAAGGTCATTTTCAAGTCAAAATTAAAAGAAATTATTTTGTATATATGTTTTATATATTTGCATATATTTATATTTTGCATATATATCAAAAGAAATAAAATGTAAGAAATTAATAAAGAATTTATTTTTTTTTATTTATTTTATCAAATTAAAGAAATTATATTTTCTGCATATTTATATATATTTACATATATATGTATATTTATATTTATACTCATATATCAAAAGAAATAAACTGATAAGAAATTTAGAAATAAAATGATAAGAAACTTTTTAAAATATATACACATAAATATATATATTTTTTTTCAAATACTATTTTTATTATAAATTTTATTTTAACATTACACAATATTTTCTTTTTTATTTTATTTATTTATTAATTCATTTATTTGTTTGTTTGTTTGTTTGCTTGCTTTAGAGCAATTCGAATTTAGGAGTATTAAAATGTACATATTTTTATGTACTTATTTATTTCTTTTGATTTTGGGGTTAAATTTGCCCTGTATTGATGTTGTTGAGTGTTTTGTGAGACTCATCCTACAGACGTCAGAACTCTGTAAACACACTGATGTCGAGTCCAGCTCTGGAATGCGGTGCGATTGGAGTCTCTTCAGGTCTGTTTGAGCGCTCTGACCCTCATTGGTCCTTGTGAGTGTGGGAATAACCAGCTCTCTCTGAACCCAGAGTCATGCTGATAGTCACAGATAAACCATATACAAGGGACGAGCCGCTAACAAACAGACCTACAGCCGCTATCTCACTGAATGCTTAAATACCTCCATTAGTAGCCTTTAAAGTCAATATAACAGCTCATGCATAAGCTGGCGTAACCAAAACACAGGCAAGATGAGCGTTTAGTAAAATATTACACTATTCTGTTGGCATGCATGGCATTTTCGGTACTGTACGGAAATGTAATACAAAACTATATGGGAAAATACAGGTATTTTAGACCGCCTTTGTTTTTCCAACTGGAAATATGTCAACAAAGAAAATAATTTATTGACTTTTTAACAACTGCACCCTTCAGCACATCTCCAGAAGTTGATTTCCCAAACCAGCTAGACTCATAAAGACAAACCAAATGCTTTTAAAAGCAGACGGCTGAACCACAGCTCTCATTACCTTGGCTTTTCCAGACTCACATGCGCATTTCCAATCTCACTTTCACTGAGGGCAAAGACATTATAAGATGTTCTCCAGTTCTGCACCTTCACTGGAACCAACAATTAACAGCAAATGTCTAAACATTTACAGTCAGAGTGTCACAGTAAAGTGCCAGATGTTTATATGACATAGTAAAGTGCTTCCACCCGCTCGGACGCTTCAAAGTGCTTCATTAAACATCTATGAAGCTATACTCTGTATGTTATTTTTATATGCTGGTGATATAGACATTTTTTCAGCTCAACATAATTCAACATGTAATCTATATTTTAGAAAATATTACAACATTTTTAGAATTTTTTTTTTTAAATGAACATATTAAGATATTAAAATAAATTAGAAAAAAATGTTAATAATAAATGTTAATAAAAAATTTAATATCAATATTATTAATACAATATCAAACATACATTTTTAATTTATAATATTTTAAATGGCAAAAAATGTATTAATTATAAAATATACATTTAATAATAATAATATATATTATATATATATATATATATATATATATATATTAGAAACATGTTATATATAAGATATTAATATAAATTAGAAAAAAATGTTAATTATAAATGTTAATAAAAATTAAATATCAATATTATTACTACAATATCATTAATTATCAATTACAATATTATTAATTAATTCACATTTTGAATCATTAGACGCATTAGAAACATCTTTTTTTGCTACTTAAATTTATATCAGAGACATTATAAAACATCACAGCGCTCGCAAAACTTATAGAATGACATGGATTTGGAAACTTTATGGGCAAATAAAAAGTGCAATAAAATCATATCATATTCAAATGTTGATTAGTCTTACATAACCTGCAATATAATATTCTACATGTGCGTTTGCAGTCTCGTCCCATCTCACCACACCCTGGGCTTTGGCGGGCAGACAGCGGGAATTGAACACATCCCGTTTGGACGTGTGTTCTGTGTGTGGAGCTCTGGATGTCATTATACTCCCACATGCCTGTGTGTGATAAACACTACACTACACTACACTACACCTACACTAACTTTCCTCCAAATCTGTGTTTATCACACACAGGGTTCAGCTGAAGGGAGTTTGGTTCAGTGCTGGCCAGTGATGGGACGGTACATGAACCACACGTGAATGCACTGTACAATATGTGAAATACAGAAAAACGCAAGACCAAAGCTAACTAATACATTATTTTTATATTATCATAAAATTTTGATTATATATTTTATTCATAAAATAAAATATCAAACATTATTTTTTTCCTCAAGCTAATATATTGTTTTTATATTATTATAACAATTTGATTATATATTTTAAAAACAAAATAAAATATCTAAATTATGAAAAAAATTAAATATCAAACATTACCATTTTTTCTCATTTATGTTTTAGATGTATTATAAAATTTAAATATATATTTCTGAAATACTTACATCACTATATGCAAGTATTTCAGATATATTATTCTAAACTAAAATATAAAATTAAAAAATAGTTTTAATAATAATAATAATTTAAAAAATAGATTATAAAAATGCAAAATAAATAAATAAAAAAATATAAACATTTAAAATAAATTATCACTGGTAAACGTACATTAAATATACATCATATATATCATAAATTAATCATATAAATTAATATTCATCTACATATATCTTTCAAAAAACATTTTTTTTCTTACACTACTGACATTTCATTTTATTTGTTAATATTACATGTTTACTCCATTGTTACAGTGTTATTTTCTATTAGATTCTGTACGCAGCCCAAATGCTTTAGTAAAATGAATGCATACCGCATTGTGCCAATAAATCATTAAACGGTCAAATGAGAAACAGAGACAGAGAGTTACTGCACTGACGACTGATGATGATAATGATGATGATGATGATGATGCTGCAGTATTTTCAGTTATGGATGGACTATCTGACGACACAATGACTCTAAGATTAAATTAAGATTGTACATCATATTGATTTGTTTCTCGCGTTTCTAGAACAACGTGAATCGTCCATCCGACGCGGCTTCAGAATCGATAGAAACCGTGCTGGAAACCCTCCCAAAACACAGCCATGACTCAAGAGATTCACATAAACTAAAACACCAACTACAGGTCAATCTAATGAGAAAATTACTTCACAGATCTCAACATTGTATGAGACATTGCTGAGTTTTCTTCAGAAACTCTAAACAAGACAGAGTCCAACAAAGTACACTCAAAAAAAAATATTTAGGCCTGAATTTAGGATTTATGTATTTGGATTACATATAAAATTCCTGTCCATTTGGATTACAGTTTTAAAAGAAACTAATAAACTAATAAACTAATAAAACTGATATAATGCGTATTTGTCAGTAATTCAAAAATTAAAGAGAAAAGAAACAGGTCAAATTTCTGTAATATTATAATCAAAAAATACATTTATCAAACATGATACGTTTTTTAAAAATGTATAACATTTAGATAAATTATAAAAAAAAAAAAACATTTTAACATATAAAAAATATTGCATCAATATATAAACTAACATATTATTTTCACAATATTATAAATTATATATAAAAATCATAAAATTAAATATTAAACATTCTATTTGTTTTTTGTTTACAGTTAATAGAATTGTATATTATAAAATGTAAAAATATCCTTAAGAAAATATTGCGTCAATATATAAATATAACATATTATTTTCATAATATTATAAATGATATAAAAAATATTAAAAATAAAAATCATAAAATTTGTTTTTTTTGTTTACAGTTCATAGAATTGTATATTATAAAATGTAAAAATATCCTTTAATAACACTATTATGTATAACCTAAATGCATGAACATTTTACATGCAATTCATACATAAATCTTATACATAAAAGCCAAAATATTTTTTTAAAGTTTTTTCCGACGACTGTAACTCACTATCCTGTTGATTCTTTTTAAACATCAGTGCAATCAGCCATGGAAACATACAGGACACTTTAATCAGCAGCATTCAGAGACTCATGAGAGACAGGCAAAAGCACTTCCTGTTTCAGTCATGCACAGGGACTATGGGAAAAGCATGAGATAAATGGAGCACGGCCAGCGCGTGTCCAGTGTTTCAGATGACCTCATGTTTTCCAGGACCTCAACTCAAGCGTTCATTCAGACAGATGTGAAGATGCAGTACAGCAGATCTCAAGAGTTTTAGCAAGTTGCTAGGGTGTTTTGGTTGCTAAGTGTCTCAACATGATTTGAGTCGTCGTTCACGTCATTCATGCTCCACTAAACACCCGTAATTCATTCACGGTCGAACATATTCTGCTGCGATACTCAGCTGTGAAAATACAACCGAAACGAAGAGCCGCAGAGAGGATGCACTAATGAGAAAAACAGCAGGGAAAGTGACTGAGACGCAGAGAGAGAGAGAGAAACTCTGTATTACAGATTAGCATCATGACCTTGAAAGCCTCTGTCTAACGCTCTGCTCTGTCTGCTCCTTTACGTCTCATTTTGAAGGATATAAACCTCCAGATGGAGGCAGATGAAAATGTGCTTTAATTGCTTTGCATTCTACATGGACTTAATAAAATTAACAAGAACAACTGATAGTTGTGTTTATGTTAACATGGTGTTCACAAGATGAGCTTCAGAATGCAATAAACAGAACAAGCACCTTAACGTGTAAAAGACAGGTTTTGCAAACGTTCAAATCATCCAGTTTATGATATTGACGCATTTATGCATTTTCTCACAGGAAACTACCAAAATCAAATGATCTGAGATTTTTCCTTAAAATCTTTTTTTTTTTACAAAATAATATTTGAAGAGAGCAAAAACAGATACCTCAGTTTTTAACAATTTTCAAAAATCATGTTTTTTCCAGTTAACCTCAATCAAACTGCAGTTAGGTTATTTTGATTAAATAAACATAGCTAAAATAACTTTTTGAAGAATTACAAAAAAAAGTTATCTGTAATTAACACTTCATTTTCAAACATACATATTATGATCTTTTAAAAAATAAAATATATCAAATTTAATGTAACGTAACACTTTACAATAAGGTGTCAGTTGTTAACATTAGTTAATATATTAACTAACATGAACGAACAATGAAAAACTGTAAAAATACAGTTGTTCATTGACTGTTCATGTCAGTTCAGTGCATTAACTAATGTCAACAAACACAACTTGTGATTTCACTAATGCAGAAGTAAATGCTTAAATTAACATTAACTAATAATAAATGCTCTAAACGTATTGTTCATTCTTGGTTCATGTTAACGAATGAACCTTATTGTAAAGTGTTAGCAACCAATGTAATCGAAACTTGATGTCCTGATGTTTCCGCACATCTGTGCTGGAATCGCACCGATGAGATCACGATCACGCGTCGGGTTCAGCCAGCAGAGAGCGGCCGCCCTGGGAGGAGCCGCAATGTGTGCTGGGACTGAGCCAGAACTGAAAGAACCGACCGAGAGAAGGAGGAGGAGAAACCAGAGAGGAGGAGAAGAGGAATCACAAATGGATTACGTGCCTGTGAGGCGAATGAGGACAGCTGCGTTCGGTCTGCTTTTTATCACTGGTTTCTGTGTGATAAGAAACCTCTGAGAAACGCAGATGGACTTAGCAAAGCGACAAAAACTCCTTATCACAACACTGAAGGGATTACTTTATCATTTCTAGGGCTGGCCGACAAACAATATGGTATTGACATCAAACATATGTCAATAATAATACGCTCTGGACATTTTACTCGATGTGGATTCATCTAACAGCCGAGCACACAGCAGTAATAAACACGACCGTTAACGTTAGCATGTGGCTAATAATCTGCATCTTGGCGCGCTTTTGTTTACCACACAAATTCATAAAAACATGATACTCACGGCGTTTTCAGCATCTTCCGTCTCAATATATGAAGACAAAAACATAAACTTCATCTTGTTAGCCGCTTTGAGAGTCACTTCACAAGCGTTTACCGTTTCATTTGAGAAAAACTACCGCCAAATTCAAACTGAAACCGAAAGATCTTCGCAACAACCCGCCAAAATAAAAGTCCGGCTTGACTTGAAGAAATTAAGACTGTAATATTGTATCCACCTTATTTTTCCCATAAAAGTGGGTGCAGCCATTTGTAAATTTTTTGTGTCTGGCTTCCGGTCTCATCCACTTCCAGCTATTTTTAGCTGCACAAAAAGCTCGTTTTACTGCTTGATATTGCAAACTTATGTGTCTTACCATATTATTTTAATGTATCATCTTAATTATGAAAACACTGGTTTGTAGTGCAAACTGTTTTACCGTTTCCTGATATTCTTCTCGTTATTTCCCTATGGTGGATTATGAACCGGACGTCTAACACATTGCCAGAAAACAGTTTACTTCCGCATTGAAAAATAAGGTGGATACTAAAACATTAATAATATTATTGCTATTTTAATTAATATCATGCAAGGTATTTTTTCATTCAAGTTTTAACTGATACAGTTCTGATTATTTTGAACAAAAAAAATAAAATACATTTTATTGTAAATTAATTGTTATATTTTCAAATTATTACATTTTTAATAGATTGATTAAATTGTTAGTTTTATTAATTCATTTAATCATACATTCATTTTTGATGATAACTTTGTATTAAAACTGAAACCGAAAGATCTTTGCGACAACCCGCCAAAATAAAAGCTCGGGTTTGACTTGAAGAAATTAAGACAGTAATACTGTATATTAAAATACTATTGTTGTTGTTGTTGTTGTTGTTGTTGTTGTTATTTTAAGGAATATCATGCAGCCAAGATCTTTTTTCATCCATGTTTTAATTGCTTCAGTTCTGATCTTCTTGGACAAAAAATAAAAATGCTACATTTTGTTGTAAATTAATTGTAATATTTTCAATTGGTTACATTTTTAAAACATTTATTCAATTGTTTCATTAATTCGTTTAATTAGACATTCATTTTTGATGACAACTTTGTATTAAATCATAAATCACTGAATCCACAAAACTTAGGAAACTGATTTCGTAGGGCCCTAAATTAAAAAGTGGTTTAGTTGTGAACAAAGAAAGTTTTCATTTATTCATTTTAAGGTCTAACAAACATGTAGAAAGCATTTCCTTCCCCATCGATGGTAAGTTAATATTTTGATACATGTCAATATTGTATTATATTGATAAAAATAATTAATAAAAAAATAATTATCAAAAAAAAAAAAAAAAAATCACAGATTTTCTTCAGATTTTTAAAATGTTCTTCAAACTAAGAAAAATACTTCTTTTCAGAACGGATGACTGAAATGTTCTTTACGTAACCAAAAATGTTTCTTCTATGACATCAGTATGTAAACTCCCTTTTGGAACAAGTATGTACTTAATATCTCAATAATAATCATGTCAGAACCCAAAGATGCAAGCATAAAATCTGCAAACTGCATCCAACATTACATACTTTAGGAATCAAGTGAACATGTCAGGCTTTTCAGAAGCTAAACTGAATGAATAATTGCATTTGGCACTTTGGCAAAGAGCTAAAGGTGCATTTAAAAAGCATCAAGAACAACTCAAGATTGCGTGCAATAATATGTAAGTTCCTGGCATGCAAACACTCCCATCGATATCGACCAGCCTAATTCACACACCCGACTGACAGCTCTGTGCCATATGGATTAGGGCACGGCCCTGGCTAAATCAGGAACATGCTGTACTGTAGTTTCACTCTCTTCTCTCCAGCCGCTCTTTATCCCTGAGCTCGAGGCTCAGGATCGGGATTTGAATAAGGTGCAGGTCGGGGTCGTGACCCACAACGGCACAGCTGTTCAACCCTGAGCTTGAACGTGAGGCCGGATGGGAGAACAGATCATGGAAAAACAGCGGACCGATCAATAACTGGATGCCGGCCTGAAATGTGCAGCTGGAAACTGTCAGAGACAAATTGGTAAAAGCTTCAGCCAGAGAATTCACAGGAAAAAACATAGTCGGTTTGATGATTAGAGTTAATTAGGATTTCAAGTCTGGTTGACTAATGAATTTGTCCATTTCTTTTTGTTTTTGATTGCTGAAAGATTCAAATTTAGACCAACTGACTCATGAACTTAGTGAACTGTTTTAACGATTTTATCAAATCAGAATAATTCTTAGCTGATTATCAGCTCAGGAGAATTTTTGAGCTGTAAGATTTGATTTGTACAAAAACATATGATTTTTAGAGAAAAACTTATTAGGTTCATACTTAAACTTTTAAATGTCCATTTCTTGTTTTTGATTGCTGAATGATTTAAATTTAGACCAACTGACCCATGAACTTACTGAACTGATTCAACAGTTTCATTGAATTAGAATGATTCTTAGCCCATAGCCGATCTCATTAAAAAAAAAATGTAACTAAGTTTACGATTTCTTATGAAGTTGTATAAATTGAAATGTAAGAAAAACTAAGCATTAAGGTTAATCTCTAAACTTCTGAACATCCATTTCTTGTTTTTGATGGCTAAATTATTCAAATTCAGGCCAACTGTCTCATGAACCTACTGAACTGATTCAACGGTTTCATTAGAATAATGATTCTTAACTGATAGCCAGTCTCATTAGAAAATATAACAAGTTTTTTATTTTACAAGTTTGTGACTTTTATTAAGTTGTATGATTTAATTTGTATGAAAACATGATGTTTAGAGAAAAACCTAAGCAGGTTCATACCTGAACTTTTAAACGTCTATTTCTTGTTTTTGAATGCTGAATGATTCAAATTCAGACCAACTGATTCAGTGAACTGATTCAACGGTTTCATCGAATCAAAATGATTCTCAGCCCATAGCCGATCTCATTAGAAAATATAACTAAGTTGGCGATTTCTTATGAAGTTGTATGATTTGACTTGTACGAAAACATGATTTTTAGAGAAAAACTGAGATTGTATAAATTCATAAAACGCATGGAAGTTTTACTTCATCCAATATCAATATTTAGGCAATAAACAGTTGTGCGTAATTACAAAAATAAATAATCATTATATAAATCAATTCATGACTAATTAATGCAAACACCCATTGAAATAAAAATTTATAAATGGAAAATATAAATGAAATTTAATAATAATTAACTTTTCTCTGAGCAAAAGATTCAATTTTAAATATTTTTTTGTTAAATTTTACAAAAAACCCAACTTATTCATTTTATTGCTCTATACTTTTACTTTAACAAAAAACATGAAATATAAATAAAATATACTATAAAAATACTATTAATAAAAAATTGTAAATATAAAATATAATGTTTGACCCTGGACCACAAAACCAGTCATAAGAGGAGATTTACACAACATCTGAAAGCTGAATGAATATGTTGTATGGTTTGTTAAGATAGGACAATATTTGGTGACACAACCATTTGAAAATCTGGAATCTGAGGGTGCAAAAAAAATCTAAATATTGAGAAAAATCGCCTTTAAAGTTCTCAGCAATGCATATTACTAATCAAAATTTAATTTTTGATATATTTACGGTAGGAAATTTACAAAATATCTTTATGGAACATGACCTTTACTTAATACCCTAATGATTTTTGGCGTAACACATAATTTTGGCATACTTAAGACTTAAAAAAAACAAACAAAAAAAAAAAACGTTTCCGCTAGGAAGAAGTACTTTCAAGAGGCTTCTTCTAATGGCTTCTAAAAGCTTGGAGATGGAGATGCTTCATACTTCTCTAATCACCTCATGATCCTGCAACACATCAGTCGACACACTTCAGACGCAGAAAGCGAAGGGATCAAATGACAGGGAGAGGAGGAGCAGAAAGCAAGAGAAAAGAGGAGACGTCCAGCACTGCAGACCTCACCCAGTCCCTCAGGACTTTCCTCATTTCCTCTAATTCAATCTCTGTTTGCTTCAAGCACATCAGCCATCGCCTGAGATCCACACCAACATATTCGCTCATACAGGAAACAGTTCGTCATCCAGTGCCTTTTTATTGCTCCACTGATCTGATGCAACTACTTTGTTTGATTTGTTAGAGCCATCGATATCATTAGACAGAATACAGAAATTAACCTAAATAAAGACATGATCTAAGCCTGTACAGAATGTTCTGACACACGCCTTTGTCAAACTGTGCAGGGCATGTTTTCAAAACTACAAAACACTTGTGAAAATGATGTTTGATCTTCAATAATGCAACGTTCAGAGAGACAAAACTGGACATTGCAATTAGTTTTGCTTCCTTTGAGGTCGCAAAGGGGCTCAAAGCAGTTAGTATCAAAGCAACCTGGCAGACAAATGGCTTTCAGTTCCTCTGCCTCCATTGGGTTAGCTGCTCTCAGACCCAAAAATAAGAGCGTAAATTAAATTCCAGGCAGCCCGAGGAGCGGCAGCTGTAGAAACACAGAAGACGTGAGCCGTTCCCAATGGAGGGTGTGTTTCAGGCATGTACTCATTCAGAATGAAATGAAATTTCACCCTATGTGTTTTCTAAATACATATTGGAGATATTTTGGACTCCAGTGAAATTTTTCCTTCAAGCTTGTATTTAGACCCGCCTCCGTTTTTGAGTGCCACGCCCATATTTCAATGTCCAATTAACAATTGATGCACAAAAGCAAGTCCCCGCCCAACATTTTTTCTGTTCTGATAATCAATCAAATGAAAAAGAAAAGATCTGTCGCTGTATCAGTTTCATCACGACTCTAAAAAAGCCAAAATATGCCCTGCACTTGGGTAAAATGTACTATATTGTTTATTTTGTTTATTAAAATGAATCAACATGATGAATAATGCAATGTGCGTTATTAATAAAAAATATATAATAAAATGTTTTTCTTTGTAAAAACAGCATGGGAAACCATTTTGCATTTAAAATTTTGAATTTATTTTGATTATCAAATTCATACTTTTCAATCATTTTAAATCGTGATTTTTACATAAAGTTGAGAAGTCTGATTTATGTTCAAACCAGTTCAAAAATTTAATTTACTGATTGCTTTAAAGCATTTGCTCAGTGATACATATGAAAAATATTTTATTAATAAACACATCATTGAATCCTTGCGATAAATTTGTAAAAAAGAGCATGGAAAATCATGCTTTGATTATTTACAACAATTTTAAATTCAAAATGGTTATTAATGGTTTGATAAAATTAAATTAAATTAAATTAAATTAAATTCAACCTTTTAAATTATTTTAAATAGTGTGTTTTTTTTTACAACACGTTAAAAATTAGCATTCTGCAATGGTTTTATTATTTTATTTTTTTTTAAGTGTTTTTAATAAAGTTTAATTAATAAAGAGTTTATTAATAAAAAAAAACATTATTATTTTTTCCTTATGTTCGATTTGTGAAAAACAGCATGGAAAAATCATGTTTTGATTATTTCCCGTTATGTTTTGTTTGTTTGCTTCTTTTTTTGTTTGTTTTTGCATGTAACATTTTTATTTTATTTTGCAACACTTATGGTTATTTTGATTAAAAAAACAAAAAAACACACACACACACATATATATATATATATAAATATATATATATATATAAAATTTAATTTAAATTTAAAATAAAATTAAATATATTTTTTCTAGCTATATATTATCTTGTCCTAACACAAACAGTGCTCTCTTTCTAAGGGCCACCCATAGGGACCATGTGTCCCTCACCTGTTGTCCACCGTCATGACAGCTGGTCCCCAGTCGCTTACAACCTCCAAACCTCGAGAGCTCCTCCCCTCTTTAACACAAGACGTCCCTGGCGGTAAACATCGAACCCCCCACCACCTGTCCTACTGTAACACGGTCTGTGCTGCGAGATTAATTCACCCTCGTCGTAGAACAGGTATCCCTTTATAAAAAAACACCACGGGGATATTGTGTCGCTGCATGCTTCGCTGCTCTTGAGTGGGAGCTCCATTTTGTTCGGAAGTGTCGGAGGGAAACCGTGCTGTTGTTATTGGACGGGCGTACCAAAAACCATTCACACGATGGAAATATCGACAGGAGAGTCTGTGAATTCGACTGCTTGTTTTGGCTGCGATAAAGAGAATCGAGCAATTCACAAAAGTGCAGGAAAGAGCTTGGGATTTGATTAATGGAAGAACATACGAACATGTTTAATGATAAGATCATACTAATGCTAAACAATCAATCAAACTAAAATAAGCTGGAGCCAATTTAAACCTACAGTTCAATGGGGTGCAAATCAAGGTTTTATTATTCAAATAGGCCAGAAACATTAACAGCCATGCAAACGTTTAAAGAATAGTCCTGCCAGAAATGAAAATTAGCTGAAAATTCACTCATTTTCAGGTCGTCCGAGATGTAGATGAGTTTGTTTCTTCATAACATTTGGAGAAATGTAGCATTTCATCACTTGCTCACCAGTGGATCAATGGAGTGAATGGGTGCCATCAGAATGAGAGTCCAAACAGCTGATAAGAACATCACAATAATAAACAAGTAATCCACACCACTGCAATTCATCAATTAACATCTTGTGAAACCAAAAGTTGCATGTTTGTAAGAAACAAATCCATCAAGACGTTTATAACTTCAAACCATTGCTTCTTAAATCTATAATAACGCTTCCTCCAGTGAAAAAAATCCATCTCTTATTGTCTCTCACATCAAAATCAACCAACACATTTGTTTGGAGCTGTTTTGGACTTTGTAAACGCTGCTTAATCTGTGCAGATTTTTCTCCTGATTCAGACCAGACCACTTTTTTACTGGAGAAAGCAATATTATGGATTCATATTTTATCCAGAAGCAATGGTTTGAAGTTAAAAACACCTTAATTGATGTTAAAAGATGTTAACTGATGGACTGGAGTGGTGTACTTGTGGATTACTGTGATGTTTTTGTCAGCTGTTTGGACTCTCATTCTGACGGCACCCATTCACCGCAGAGGATCCATTGGTGAGCAAGTGATGTAATGCTTCATTTCTCCAAATCTGATGAAGAAACAATCTCATTTACATCTTGGCCTGATGGCCTGAGGGTGAGGATATATTCAGCACATTTTCCTTTTTGGGGTGAACTATTCCTTTAACATGCATTCTTGCATTGTTCTGGCGGTAAAAACATCCAGGAATCAAGTTGGTCACTAAAAAGATGTCAACAGTTCTGTTTAAGCTATTTTTAACTAATAGCTGCTGCTCTGCCATGCTGAGAGAAACTAGCCAAGAAAATTGACTGCAGATGAAAACGCCTACAATAACACTCCTTGCGGCAATGCATATTCCTGTTGCATATTTCAGAAAAGCAATGCATGAAATCGAGATCCAAAGCACCTGTATTCGTGTAGAGTTTGTTTAAGGCCAAACTGCAAAGCTATAGTTGTAAAGCAAGCTGAGGACGTCTTCTTGAGCAAACAGGTCTGTGCATAAAGCTGATGCATCAAGAGGGTGAAAAAAAAAAACGAATGCAGAGTGCATTTTCTGTGCCAAGCTCTTAAATGCCACTACACTCGGAAAACCTGGCAAGAGCCCGACCAGAACTGAAGCTTTTACTAATAAATCTGACTCAATCATATGCCAAATCTTGATTGAAACTTTGAAAGGGAAGGGGTAAATATTAATTAGCAAAGAAATGAAATGAAATTCATCTTCCAAAGAGCAAAAAGCAACATGGTGTTGACCGAGGCATCAAATGAATGCCCATTTCACACCAATGTGAAGAATGTTTCATGAGTTCTCAGACTGCAATGTGAAATAGTTTCACACCAGATCTCATTCACACTAATGACTGGATTCAAACAACATGCATAAGACAAAAGGTTATTTAAAGAAACAGTGTTCCTTGAATAATGCATATTCCTACATTCGTTGTTTTCAAAACGGTTCTTTGAAGGACCTTTTCGCTGGAAGGATCTTTGGGTAACCAAAGCTGGTTCTTCTATGGCATCACTACAAAGCACTCTCTTGAAACCTTTATTTTTAAGTATGCATATGCATAAACTCCTCAGAAAGTCCTCACAATTCAATATCCAGATACAAATGTCACTAAGTGACTAAATGTGGCCATAATATATAGTAGGTGTGGCTCTAGTGTAAAAACAAATGGAATATGTGAGCAGTGTCACTCCAGGGTGTCCAACAAAACCATCTGGAGCTGCTTTAAATTCCAGCGAATTTGCAAGTTTCGGGTCTTCTTTAGCACCTCCAAATCCCCTCACGCCTCCCACCATTAAACCAATGAAATATCCTGCTGTCAGAACACACAATGCACTCCTCGCCATCTCTGGTGAACGTTGCTCGGAGAGACAGAATCACTATGGGGATTGCGTGGCACTCGGCAGGGCATGTGTTTGCAATCGCTATCGTATTACTTCATATGCACATTATATTTAATACTTTTTAAAAAAATCCAAATGCATTCTCCTCTTTTATAATTCACTTCCTAATCTAGTTGTCTAATAAAACGGCTGAGAATTGTTGGCTCTTTGACAAATTGTTTTTGCAAGTCACTTTGGATAAAAGCATCAGCTAAAAGCATAAATGCAAATAACATGTGAAAGCAAGTACTCATCAAAACAGAGCCACAATCCAATGCACTAGTCAAAACTGTCCATTTTCTCTCAACATTTATGGTAAAAGGAGACTAAAAATTGGATTACAGTGCAAAATAGCCGTTTTAATATCTGCAGCGACAACTGGAAGCCACTTGTTGAGTCATGCAACGCAGTGAGGTCATGCAACAACGCATCTGAAACATTTACCTTCGTTCATACTATTAAAGAAGTATTGCATTCCGATGTTATGCGTCATGCGCGTGACTCTATGACATCACAAACACTCACGGTGCGTTACATGCGTGCCATTATGACATCACGTCCGACTGTTTTGCTGCACTAGAGTCTCATGTTTTGCATTAGGCGCT
This sequence comes from Labeo catla, assembly GCA_012976165.1. Lineage (NCBI taxonomy): Eukaryota > Metazoa > Chordata > Actinopteri > Cypriniformes > Cyprinidae > Labeo > Labeo catla. The sequence goes on along the minus strand of VONZ01000207.1, from coordinate 593,604 downwards.
AATGTGGCAAGTGCGTAACCGCGCAAATGTACGTTATTTATTTAGTGCGATTTGGCGCACTTGCCCAGAATAACCACGCAAAGGCCGCATTAGTGCTGCAGCATGACAAACAAACACCCTCTGCGTCCTTATAAAACAACCTCTGAAGCGATTACCACAATTTAAATCGACGACTGTCGGAAATGTGACGAATAGCCTTTGATTATCATTCGTAAACAGACGCAAAAGGACGCGACGCGACGCGACGCCTCAAGTGTGAAAACACAAACCCGTGGGAACGATTGAAGGATGTTAGTAACCCGCTGCGGTTCTGTCGTGCAACAGTAACGTGTGAAATTCTCTTTGGAGTACCGCAGTGAGATGATGGGCACCGGATCAACATCCATTTCAGGTCAAGCGCCAGATTCACACATTTATACCATTAGAGTACGAGTTGCCGCATCGCAAACTGGTAAACCACATCCATACAGTAAGATTAGTGATTACAGTAACCTCTGGTTATGCAAATCCACGTCTGCGCTTTGAATAAGGCAAAACTCCAGCCTCAGGATCTGACCACGCCTGTTTGCATCCATATTCTACTGTACCGTTATTCCACAGCTCATGATTCCCACTATCATATAACCGCATCTAAACTCAATCTTGGATTGTATGTAACATACACTATAGATATTAAATAATGATGATTATTTGAATACGATAAGGCCTCCAAATCTGGATCAGCATTACATACACCTGGATTTATATCACTGACGCAAACTCCTCTCATTTGGACTCCATCACCACCCACGTATTTATGAGAAAATCACTGTTATTACTGCGGCAAACGCGGTTTAAGCGAGCGCATCTCAGCCTGCATGTTCTCATTAAAACATCTGAGGGCAAAATAAAGGGTTTGTTTGTACTTACCGATAAAAGAATACGTGATAAACTTCACCGCCTTTGGAGTCCGCAGCGCGCAATGAGCGAGAGAGAGAGGCTGGACACACTGCGCTGGGAGTGACCGATGCGCACTGCCTCCCTCCCCGTCAGCTGCTGCACTGAGACACGGGGCGGGGAATTTGCTCACCCTACTACGGCGAGAGAGTGCGGCCTTCGTCATAGTAGCGTGGGGAAGTTTGATTCGTTTTAGTGAATCGATTCGCTCGTTTGTATGAACCGACTCACTGATTCGTTTCTTGCGTTTAGATGGGTTGGGGCGAATAAAGTGCAGCGTGGTCGCCGTGTTTCTTTTGGTTTTGAAATTGCGGCCTTCACCATAGTAGCGGGGAGAAGTTTGATTCGTTTTATCGAATCGGTTCGCTTGTTTGTATGAACCGACTCACTGATTTGTCTCCTGCTTTCAGACGCGTACAGATTAAGTCTAGCGTTTGTTTTTGTGCCGTGGAAAGGTTTGAGCTTTTTAAGTGAATCAGCCTTTATGTTTTGAGTGAACCGACTCACTGATTCATACGTATGAATGAAGACTGGCGTGCTTACGGCGTTTCTTTATTTAAAAAAAATGAAGGCCTTCACAAAGAATTTTTTTTCGTTTTAGCAAATCGATTCAATGAACCGACTCGCTGATTCATATCTTGCCTTCAAATGCGTATGAATTCATCGCGCCTTTTCTTTTCGTTTTGAAATTGCGGCCTTCTGGCGTGTATTGGTTTAACTTTTTAGTTTTTAGTGAATCAGTTGATGTTTTGAGTGAACCGACTCACTGATTAGTACGAATGAATGAAGCATAGCGTGATTGCGGCCTCCGTCAAATCACATGGAGAAATTTGTTTCGTTTTAGTAAAATGATTCGATTATTTGAATGAATCGACTCATTTATTTCTTGCATTCGTGTGCTCATGAATGAAGAGTAGTGATAGCAGTGTTTCTTTTGATTTTGACATTTTTACCATAGAAACGTGACGCGGTTTGGTTCGTTTTAGTGAATCAACTTGATGTTTTGAGTGAACCGACTCACTGAATCGTACGAATGAATGAAGTCTTGCGTGATCCCGGCATCTCTGTTTTTAAATTGTGGCCTTCGTCATATAGCCTGGAGAAGATTGATTCGTTTTAGTAAATTGATTTGATCATATGAATGAACCGACTCACTTCATTTTCTGCGTTCAGATGCAACGAAGTCTAGCGTAATCGTGTTTCGTTTTGTTTTGAAAGTCCCTCCATCACAGTAGGCAAACGTGGAATAGTTTGATTCTTTTAAATGAATCAATTAGAACGTTTGCTTAAGCCGACTCACTGATTCGTATGAACGAAGTCTAGCGTGATCGCATTTTTGTCGCTGCCAAATATTTAGTTAGACACTGCTGTTTAGTTCTGTTTCTGCTTATTTAATAAATAATCTTAATGCACTACTATGCCACGAAATAATAATTGCCATATATGTTTACAAAGCATTGAAAAAGTCCGATTCATGTTTGAACCGGTTCAAAAAGATCTGCTGATCCTTTTGAATCCTCGCTTAACGTTTGTTTTAGTCTGTGATTTGCAAAAGCTCTGTGAATCAGTTCAAATGAATCGACTCAAAAAAGAACCATTGACTCACTACGAGGATGTTCTAAGGTCAGTGGATATACAGCATTTAGGCCAGACATCTGTAATGCTTATGGATCTGTGTTTTGATGCAATTTGGAAATATGATGCACTTTAAAATGTCAAAACCTTTTTCTCCAGCCTAAAATTATGTTTGGTTAGCTTATGTGTAAATGTATCATCCATGCAGCTGTATAGTGTATACAGGCTGTCAAATAAAGTAAACTATACGCTATGAGCAATTGCGGTTGTTTTTAATATTAGGGATCTTCCTGAATTAAATAATAACCTTGTAAGTCAAGTAAAGCATTTACTGTACTGCCGTTAAAGTGGTCAGTCCAAATATGCCGACCACTTTCATTAAGTATTTACATCAGCACATGTTTCTTCTCCAATCAGATGAAGAGCATGCAGTGTTATACACATGGCTTCAGCCACATTCATAATTCAGAGAAAAGGCCTTTCATACATAAAGAACTGGAATGGACTTCCTGTTGGGTGGGTCTGGAAATTGTCTGTCCAACCAACAAGGACAACAAGCTCATCCACATCATTGGTTTTCATGTTTTGTTTAGCCTTCATGTCATCCTGGTTATTATTTTACTAGTCTTTATTGGTAATCATTAGCAGACATTTCAATGATTCACACTACTTTATTTCTTAAAATGATTTTTTTTTAATTCAACAGAACATGGAGCTACAGTATCAACAGCTGGAGATAGAAATGTCATGATTCAACCCTAAAGGAACGGCAGCTGTGAGTGATGGGACACATGAGACCCTTCACTGCTGGATTACAGAATGTGTTTGCACCAAAACAGGGACAGTTAGTTTGGATTTATACATGCACAGACCTCAGTTAATGGCTGTCTGGGTCATATTTCACCTCTAAAGGAAATTATATTTGTGCCATAAAGAAAATGAAGACTGAGTGTAGAACCATCAAGATTGTTTGTATTCTGACATTATTTTCATGACAGTTCAAGACTTTTGGGGGAGTTTAATTCCTTTCCTAATGTAATGCAACTACCATGATGTAATATACATATATAAATAATATGTACTATTACAAATAATATATAAATTAAATACAAATATTCGACGAACAGCTTAAACCTAAAGAATTAAACAAAAATTAGACATTTTGTCTTGGCAAAAAATAAAATAAAATAAAAACCCATATATATAATGAGAAAATCACAACACAATTACTAAAACTAAAACTGAAATAAAATAAACTAAAACTAATTATAACAAAAATAAAATGAGAAAATCAAAACAGTATTACTAAAACTTTAACTAAAATGTATAATAATGATAGTAATTATAGTAGTAATTTATAATTTTTCAATTAAAAAATGAAAATCTCAGACTAAAATTGAAATAAAATAAACCAAATCTAAATAGAAATAATAAAAAATGAAAAAAAAAAGACTAAAAATGATCTAAAATGGAAATGCAGACTGAAAATATAAAATAAAATCTAATTGAAAATTTTAATATATACTATAATAGTATAGAAATAAAATACAAATAAAAAATAAAATAATAAATATATATTTAACATAAAATATAACATCTGAAAATTACAAAAAAAAATTAAAATGAAAGCTGAAATAAAATAAAGCGAAATATAAAAAGACTAATAAAATGAAAGAAGTCACAACAATATGACTAAAACTGAAATTAAATTAAAAAATTAAATGTAAATATAACAAGATAATAAAATGAAAAAAAAAAATCACAACAAATTTACTCTAAAACAGAAATAAAATAAAACATAAAATAAAGTTAAATGGAATTTAAAAAAAAATGAATAAAATGACAAAACCAAAACAAAATTACTAAGAATTTAACAAAAATTTAAATGAAAATGTAATAATAAAAGCTAATTTAAAATATTAATATATGCTATAACAGTATGTAAAAAAATGAGAATAGAGATAAATGAGATAAAACAAAAAAAACAAATAAAATGACAGTCAAAACAAAATTACTAATGATTTAACCAAATTAAAACAAAAAATATTAAAATAAAAGTAATAAAACTATATAATAAAACTAAAACTGAATTAAAATAAATCTAAATAGAAATACTAAATACAAAATGACTAAAAAATGATCTAAAATATAAATGCAGACTGAAAATATAAAGTAAAATCTAATTCAAAATATGAATTTATACTATAAAAGTATATAAATAATACAAAAAAACAAATAATAATTTTAACATTCAGTTTGTGTATTCTATACGTAATATATGAATAATACGTATTATTAGAAATAATATATCAATTATTTTTACATAACTGAGAATTAGGGGTATACATGCAATATACATAAATAATCTTCTTTCGTTATGCAAATGTTTTTTTTTTTTATTATTTTGAGGTGAAATATGATCTAGACATGTTCTTATGAGTTCATTTCGCTGTCCCACCCGAACGAAAGGGATTCCCCTCCATCTCTGGGAACGTTCATCTCTGGGGTCTCTCTGCTGGGACGGGCCTCTTGTCTCTCCCACATCTGTTGAGCTGAGAGCGAGGCCAGCTGAGAGCAGTTCAACAGGTTTGTCGTCCCTGCCGAGGGCAAACGCGACCCCTCTGTGCTCTGGAATGTGCCGGGCCCCGTCGCCTCGCCGTCTCTCCACACGAACCCTCTGTGACGCTGAGAGAGACAGAGAGAACGAACGAAAGCAGGGGAAAAGATTTAAAGCAATAGTACACTAAACAGTGCTGCAGTTTACTAGGATTTGCACCAACAATGACATCAGAAGTTCTCCTTTAAAGAAACAGTTTAGCCAAAAATGAAAATGTACACTCACTCTCAGACCATCCAAGATTTGTTTCTTCATCAGATTTAGAGAAATGTAGCTTTACATCACTTTCCCACCAATGGATGTGAATGGGTGCCGTCAGAATGAGAGTCCAAACAGCTGATAAAAATGGTGAATGATGGATTTGTGGATACTTGTGGATTATTGTGATGTTTTTATCAGCTGTTTGGACTCTCATTCTGACGGCACCCATTCACATCCATTGGTGAGCAAGTGCTACATTGCTACATTTCTTCAAATCTGATGAAGAAACAAACTCATCTACATCTCAGATGACCTGAAGGTGAGTACATTTTCGGCACTTTTTCATTTTTGGCTGAAATATTCCTTTCATGTCAGACAAAAGTCCAGCACATGTGAGTTGAAGAACAAACGCAGCTGCAGCAAACGGTTTGACTTGAAGTTCAAGGCCAGCCAAGAGTCAGACTCACAGTTAAGAGAAAAGCGGGGTGCGTACAGTACATCTGTGAAAGTTAGCAGATGCAGCGTCCTGACGGACTGTTCACTAAAATGATTCATTCCTGTACAGCGTGAAGTCATTTCACATATCAGTGAAGCTCAGCTGCAGTTTCACTGCTGTTCATTTGCGAGAGGATGTTAGCTGCCTAACACTATGGATAAACCTGAGTGTGAAAAACTTTAACAGTATTGTCACTTTCAAAAGGGGCTTTGGAAGTTGATTTATGCATCTGCAATGTCAGATCAACAGATGATAAGTCAGCCAGAGCAGCATGAAGTACGTCAATGCGTGTGTTTGATTTCAGATCATGTGATATTAAAGGCGTGGAAAACTGACCACATGAGTAAACAATGTAACAAAAAAAAGATGAACAGAATGCAGATGTATCCCACAATCCTTTTTAAAGACCTTGGTTCTAAAACTGAAACAATGTTACTGTTAGTTAAAATGTAAAAAAATAGGTTTTTAATTTACTCCTATCAGCATTTTTCAGAGTTATTTCAGTATTATTTATTTACTATTATAGAATATTTTTACATTTTGAATTAGCTTTTGTTATATTTTAGTTTAACATTTTAATTTTAGTTTTAGCGATTTTTTGTGATTGTGTCATTGTATTATTTTATTTTATTTTTTATTTTATTTTTTTGTGATTTTTTTTTTATTATTATTTTATTTTATTTTGTTTTGTTTTATTTTCACTATTATAGAATATATTTACTTTTTGAATTAGCTTTTGTTATATTTTAGTTTAACATTTTAATTTTAAAGTTTTAGCATTTTTTGTGATTGTGTCATTGTATTAGTTTTTTAAATATTTCTATTAGTAATTTTAGTCATTTAAACTTCAACTTTTTAATTTTATTTTATTTTATTTTATTTTGTTTTGTTTTGTTTTGTTTTTTGTTGCCGAGGCATCATATATTTTTTCGTCTAATATTAAATGTACAAAAATATATTATTAGTAATTTTAGTCATTTAAACTTCAACTTCTTAATTTAAATTTTATTTTATTTTATTTTATTTTATTTTTTGTTTTGTTTTGTTTTGTTGCCAAGGCATCATTTAAGTTTTTTGTCTAATATTTAATATACAAAAATATATAATGCACAATAAGATTTTTTTTATTTACTCCTATATGCACTTTCAGAGTTATTTAAGTATTATTTATTTACTATTACAGAATATATTTACATTTTAAATTAGCTTTTATTATATTTTAGTTTAACATTTTAATTTTAAAGTTTAACTATTTTTTGTGATTGTGTCATTGTATTAATTTTTAAAAAATATTTCTATTTAGCCCTAATTTATTATTATTTTTTTAAAATTCAGTTTAGATTTTTAGTAATTCTATTAGTACATTTTGTCATTTAAACTTCAACTTTTTATTTTTTTTTATTTAGCTGCCAAGGCATCCGATTTTTTAAAATAGTTTTAGTTATTGTTTAATATCATGCAAAACGGTGTTTAACTTCTTAATTTTGATGGTTTAGCAATTTTGGTATGATTGTGTCATTGTATTTGTTTAACACGGTTCTATGTAACCTTAATTTATTTTGATTTCAATTTTAGTTTTTTGGTGTATTATTTTGGTGTAGAATTTTAGTACTTCAAGTTATTTTATTTTAATTAGCTGCTAAGTTTTTAGTTGGCATAACTTCTCATTTTAATTTTAAGATTTTCTTCAAACATTTTTCATTAGTGTTTTACAGCAGAAACAACACGAGGGTGTGTAACTGATGACAGACTGTTGATTTTGATATTTTGACAATGAAAATAGTCTCACCTTTCCTGTGTAGGGCTGATCATGAAATCTTCAACAATCACTCACATCTATGAAAATCCTGGAGTTTTTCTGATTGCTCAAAGGAATTCAGAGCAGGGACTGCAAACAATTAAAAAGCCATGTTTCTTCATAAAAGCTGATGTCATATTATGTATATAAGCCAAAAAACACACGAACGTACTGATTCCTGTGGCTGCGGGTCTGTTTGTCTCTCGTTCTCTGACCGGAGCGTCTCTGATCGGCTGGAAATCACTTCTCTGAGTGCTGCCTTTACTGTAAGGAGCTTTCACGGGTCCATCTTCTTTAGGGCTGTTTGACCACCAGGTAAACTAGCAAAAAACACAAAATGACCAAAAATTATGAGATAATTCTAAAAGAAATATATGTACAGTATACACAGTGTAAAGTCACCTAATTTCACTAAGAACTAATAAAATTTCCTATAGATTACTTTTTGATTACTTCATCTCACATAGATTACATGTGTGAATTTATATTCCCATAAATATATATATTTTTATATATAGTCTTGCCTACGAAAAAATTATTTAACATTTCCACTGTTTGCCCAGGAAATAAATAACTATTATTTAAATTACAATAATAATTAAATTAATTTATTATTACATTTAATTAAATGTAATAAATGTACATAAATGTAGATAAATTAACAATATTAAAAATGAAATTAACAATAAATTAATGCATCTTTTATTTCAGTTTAGATTTTTTTTATCATTTTAGGCATTTAAACTTTATTTTATTTTATTTTATTTCCAAGGCATCATTTCTCATTTCACCAAGTTTGTTGGTGTGATTGTGTCATTGCATTTGTTTTTTAATATTTCTATGTAACCTTACTTTACTTTTATTACAGTTTTAGTTTTTTGTGTATTCTTTACTAAGTAATTTTAATACTTCAAGTTATTTTATTTATATCTTATGTCAGTCAGCTGCTGAGTTTTAGATTGGCATCATTTCTCATTTTCATTTTAAGAGTTTCATCTAATATTTATATTTTACTTTATTTCAAATACCAAAAATAGTTTTAGTTAACAATAACAACACTGACATATTTTTATTGGTTAATATAATAGAAAACTTAGTTTAATATTTTTTTTTGTGATTTTTTGTTGTGATTTTGTCATTGCATTAGTTTTTCTATATTTCTACTTAACCTTAATTTTTAATTACATTTCAGTCTTACTTATTTAGTTTTAGTAAATTTAGTATTACAAATGAAATTAACAATAAATTAATATATCATTTTGAATTTAAAAACAGACTAATTTAAAACTTTTTAAATGCACATTTTACAAAGAAAAGCAATTGGCAAATGCAATTTAAAATGTGCATTTAGTCTACTGTTTTAATATATTAAATTAAATAAACAGTTTAAAATGTTTTTTAAAATGTCCATTTAAAATGTGATTTATAATTTATTTATCAAGTATTTTTTTTTTTTTATGTTTTGAACATAACACTTCTAGTCCTCCATAATTATTGGCTTTTTAAAAAATAAAATAAAATAAAATAAAATAAAATAAAATAAAATAAAATAGCTTACAGACAGGGAAATGTCCGACCATTCAGACATATCAAACAATTGTTTTGACAAACATAAAATGAATTTATTCATATGATGACTGGACTTTCAACTTTCCCTGGTCTCCCTAATCTTAATATTTCCCATTAATATGCCTATATAAATAGTATTTCCACCTGGTCTGTCTCAGTATGTCTCGTCTTCATGTGAGCGATGGGCTCATTAAGGAATCTGACATTCGTCGTGATGAATCTGGCGTTGTGAGGATGTGGGACGTTGCGGGTCTCAGACTCTCGTGGTTCTCTTGCATGGGATTTATGGTTCTGATAGACACGGACCGGATCGAGACGCTCCGGCAACGTCTCATCAAAGATCCTGAAGGTGTTTGAACTGCAGATGTAGAAGAAAGAGACAGTTAAAATGCTAAATTGAAGGTCTATAATGAGATTCTTGAGGAAAGCAGGACGCATTTACACAAATACTCACTGGAAAGATTCCCAAACCTTCTTTTTTCGAGGCAGACATATTTCTGCATAATAGTACATTTGCTTTTCCATTGAATAGTGAGTGAAGAGGCTTCAGTGCTGCTGGTGACTGCTTGAGTTTTTAAAGGTTGCCATGCAACAGTGACGATTCGAAATCTGACACCCACTCAAGAGAACTGCTACTATTTAACACAAGAATGCATTAGAAAAACAACATAACAGAATAGAGATTATGCAATCTGTTTGTATAAGATGTTCAATCTGTGGTCAACTTTTTGGCAACATAAAAGCACCACTGCATGTCATATTTGCTTAGAAGTGTTGCCATGCCTATTGTGTTTTACTGAAAAACACAGTGTGTTTTTAGGAACATGCTGCATTTATTTGATCAAAAATGTAGTTAAAAATATGAAATATTATTACAATTTAAAACGACTGTTTTGTGTGTGAATATATGTTAAAATGTAATTTATTCCTGTGATCAAAGATGATTTTTGAAATTATTTATTAAAGAAAGAAGTATCTTTATTTCATTAAAAATACTGAAAAATTTTAAAATATTATTACAACATAAAATACCTTTTTATGTGTCAATATATTGTAAAATGTAATTTATTTCTGTGATCAAATCTGAATTTTTAGCATCATTACTCCAGTCTTCAGTGTCACATGATTCTTCAGAAATCATTCTAATATGCTGATTTGCTGCTCAAGAAACATTTCTGAATATTATCAATGTTGAAAACAGTTGTGCAGGATTGTTTGATAAATAGAAAGTTCAAAAGAACAGTATTTATTTGAAACAGAAATCTTTGTAATATCATAAATGTATTTAATGTCACTTTTGATCAATTTAATGTGTGCTTGATGAATAAAAGTGATGAAAAAAGTGCAAATTTTTGCATTTTTTTGTTTTAATTTAACTTAAATGTTTGTATTTTTGTGAAAACTGACATTTGTCAGGATTCTTTGATGAATAGAAAGTTCAAAAGAACTGCATTTATTTAGAATAAAAATCTTTTGTAACATTTTAAATGTTTTTACTGTCACTTTTGATCAATTAAATGCATCCTGGCTCAATAAAAATATATAAATAAAAATTGTTTTTACTAACATAAAATCATTATGGAGTGTTTTCTATGCAGAAAAGCATCTAATAAATAGATCAGATCAGAAAATAAATTGCATGTTTGCAATGCTGGTGTGCTCTTACAGTGACCAGACCTGAAGTGAGAACATGTGTGTTTCAGAATTACAGTTTTTCCACTACTAAGAAAAAAACGTCAGTGGAAAACTGAAAACAAACCGGTTTCCTGTGTTCTTTCACTGTTTCCTGTCTGTTATTGGCTCCCTGCTTCAATCTGACACGTAATGTGGTTAAACACTCATTAAATGTAGACATAAATAGAAACACAAACACAGGCACAATTATCCATGAGTTAAATTACTATATGTACATATATATTTATACTACCAGTCAAACACTTACTGTTTTTTGAACAGTAAGATTTTTAATGCTTTTAAAGAAGTGTCTTCTGCTCACCAAGCCTGTGTTTATTTGATCCAAAGTCCAGCAAAAACTGTAAAATTTTAAAAATATTTTTACTTTTTAAAATAACTGTTTTCTATTTGAATATATTTTAAAATGTAATTTATTTCTGTGATCAAAGCTGAATTTTCAGCATCATTACTCCAGTCTTCAGTGTCACATGATCCTTCAGAAATCATTCTAATATGCTGATTTGCTGCTCTAGATACATTTTTAAATAACTATTAATATAAATATTTAAAACAGTTGACAGTACATTTTTTAAGGTTCCTTTGATGAATAGAAAGATCAAAAGATCAGCATTTATCTGAATTAAAAGCTTTTTATTTTATTTTAATAAAAAACATTACACACTATACCATTAAAAAGCTTGCAGTTTTTTCTAAATCTATATTTTCTAATTATAGAAATTAATTTCTTTATTTAGCAAGGATGCTTTAAATTGATCAAAAGAGACAATAAAGACATTTAAAAAGTTATGAAATATTTCTATTTCAGATAAATGCTGTTCTTCTGAACTTTCAGCTCATCAAAGAAAATTCTACTCAGCTGTTTTCAATGTAATAATAATAATAAATGTTTTTTTTAACAGCAAATCAGAATATTAGAATGATTTCTGAAGAATCATGTGACATTAAAGGCGAGTAATGATGCTAAAAATTCAGCTTTGATCACAGGAATAAATTATATTTTACAATATATTTAAATAGAAACAGTTATTTTAAATAGTAAAAATATTTCTAAATGTTACCGTTTTTAATGTACTTTGGATCAAATAAAACACAGGCTTGGTGAGCAGAAGAGACTTCTTTAAAAAAACATTAAAAATCTTACTGTTCAAAAACTTTTGACTGGTAAGTATAGTATATTTACAAACAATACAGAAGCATTGTAAGGATTTTAAAAAGGAAAGTCAGCTTAAATGTTTAGCAGGTTAACTTTAAATATGTTAAAAGACCCCGGACAAACACGGTCAGGAAACCCTGATCCAATCAATCAAACCCTTAGTCCATTAGGACACTGAGTGACTGTCACAATCGAATGTTTTACTAGCGGTTCAATAACTAATGGTGATGACATTCTGATACTTTTAGTATCATTTAAAGGAATAGTTCCCTCAAAAATTGCAATTTGATGAAAATGTCCTCACCCTCAGGCCATCCAAGATGTAGATGAGTTTGTTTCTTCATCAGATTTGGAGAAATGTAGCGTTGCATCTCTTGCTCACCAGTGGATGTGAATGGGTGCCGTCAGAATGAGAGTCCCAACAGCTGATAAAAACGATGAATGATGGATTTGTGGATACTTGTGGATTATTGTGATGTTTTTATCAGCTGTTTGGACTCTCTTTCTGACGGCACCCATTCACATTCACACCCGTCTGAATCAGGAGAGAAATCTGCACTGATTAAGCGTTGTTTACAGTCCAAAACAGCTCTAAACAAATCACATATTACACAGATTTTGATGTGAGAGATGACACAAGATGGACTTTTTTACTGGAGGAAGCGTTATTATGGACTATGGACTATGTATTTTAGTTAAAAACATCTTAATGATGGATTTGTTTCTTCCAAACACAGATTTGCGCTTCACAAAACATTAATTGATGGACTAGAGTGGTGTGGATTACTATGTGATGTTTTTATCAGCTGTTTGGACTCTCATTCTGACGGCACCCATTCACATCCATTGGTGAGCGATTTTTGTATTTTCTTTTTTCATTTTAATTTTAGCTAAAATTTTAGTGATTTAGTTGTATTTCTGCTATAAGATACTATTATTCTTTTTTTATATTTTAAATTAGTTTTTATTTTTGTATTTCCTTTTTTCATTTTAGTTATGTGTTTTCGCCATGCTTTTTTAGTATCATTGAGATACTGTTATAGTTTATATTAATATTCTGAATTTGTTTTCATTTTTGAATTTTTTTATTAAAATTTTAGTAGTTTTGTCGTGAGCATTTACCATGTCTATAAGATTTAATGAATTTTTAGTGCTAGTTTTAGTTATTTTAATACATCGACTTAAACTAAATGAAAATAAGAAATGTTGCATTGGAAACTATATTATTTTTTAATTATTATTAAATAATTTTCTTTATTTTAAACTTAGGTTTCACATATTACACAGATTTTGATGTGAGAGATGACACAAGATGGACTTTTTTACTGGAGGAAGTGTTATTATGGACTATGGACTATGTATTTTAGTTAAAAACATCTTAAGGATGGATTTGTTTCTTCCAAACACAGATTTGCGCTTCACAAAACATTAATTGATTGACTAGAGTGGTGTGGATTACTATGTGATGTTTTTATCAGCTGTTTGGACTCTCATTCTGACGGCACCCATTCACATCCATTGGTGAGCGAGTGATGTAATGCTACATTTCTACATCTGATGAAGAAACAAACTCATCTACTCATCTTAGATGGCCTTACGGTGAGCACATCTTTAGTAAATTTTCATTTTTAACTTAACTATTTCTTTAGATGTCCAAATACTTGTTAGTCTCATTTCGGCTGTGGGAAACACAGAGACGGATCCCAAACAAAGAGTCCGTCACATTCCATCAGAGGCCCAGATCTGGGCTCTTTATCTATTAGATATTCCAATTTAATACTGATTCCAGATCAGCCTCTCCTGCTCTCTTAAAATACCTCAGACTCAGACGTGCACACAGCAAACTGCTCCTAGTTCAGTCTGAAAGCCGTCCATCTATTCGCAGACACACTAACCCTCGATAAGCCTCTGATCTAATCTTGCAACTGTCAGCTAAGAGGATTCCAGCCTCCCGAACCAGCGCACACGCAGATTTGCTGAAGTGAAGCATGCTGGGAGAAAAAGGACACCCCGGGGACGCTGTATGTGTGTCTCTAGGTCAACATGGACAGTCTGGAAAACTTTGCGCTCATTTCTAAAAACATTATTATCTAACAATTATTCCAAATGCGGTTTTGATGGACGCAGACGCCGACGTTGCACGAAAGCAAAATGCATTGATTTCTGACGCAGACGCCACCTTAATAGAACTCTGTGAGGGCGGCCAGGTTTTCCATGGAAACAGAACTGTGATGAGTGTAACGCAGACTGTGATTGGTCGATTATGCGTAAAGTGAAGATCTCCTGAAAGAGGATCAGAGGACGTCTAATATTCATTCAACAGCCATACTCATTAAATAAGCAGTTAAAATGTATAATTTGCAATAAAACAATGGCTTCAGTGTTTTTGTGTATTAATAGAGGTTTATTAGACTGATAAAGCTTTACATCAAAACGTATTTGTGGACACAGAAGTCTGTTCTGCTCACTAAGGCTGCAATTATTTGTTTAAAAATACAGTAAAAATTGTTAAATATTATTACAATTTCAAATTATTTTTTTCTGTGTGAATATCTGTTAAAATGTAATTTATTTCTGTGATCAAAGCTGCATTTTCAGCATCATTACTCCAGTCTTCAGTGTCACATGATCTTTCAGAAATCATTCTAATATGCTGATTTGCTGCTCGAGAAATATTTCTGATTATTATCAATGTTGAAAACAGTTGCACAGGATTGTTTGATAAATAAAACGTTTAAAAGAACAGTATTTATTTGAAACAGAAATCTTTGTAATATTATAAATGCATTTAATGTCACTTTTGATTAATTTAATGTGTGCTTAATGAATAAAAGTGCAAATTTTTGTATTTTTTTGTTTAAATTTAGCTTCAATTTTAGTAATTTAGTTATGTGTTTTTGCTATAAGATACTATTATTGTCTTTTTGAATATTTTGAATTAGTTTTTATTTTTGGATTTTCTTTTTTATTTTCATTTTAGCTAACATTTTAGAAATGTATTTTTTTTTGCAATAAAATACTATTATTTTTTTTTTAATATTTTGAATTCGTTTTTATTTTTGTATTTTCTTTTTTTAATTTTAGCTAAAATTTTAGAAATGTATTTGTTTTTGCAATAAAATACTATTGTTTGTTTTAATATTCTGAATTAGTTTATATTTTTGTATTTTCTGTTTTTTTTTTTTTCATTTTAGCTAAGATTTTATTAATTTAGTTGTGTTTTTGCTATAAGATAATAAGTCTTTTTTTATATGTTCGGTGTGAATATATGTTAAAATGTAGTTTATTTCTGTGATCAAAGCTGAATTTTCAGCATCATTACTCAATGTGTGCTTGAGGAATAAAAATGTTAATTTCTACAGTGTATCACAGTTTCCAAAAAAAAATATTGGGCAGCACGACTGTTTACAAAATTGCTAATAATCAGAAATGTTTCTTGAGCAGCAAATCAGAATATTAGAATGATTTCTGAAGGATCATGTGACACTGAAGACTGGAGTAATGATGCTGAAAATTCAGCTTTGATCACAGAAATCAATTAGATTTTAACAGATATTCATATTGAATTTTTAAAAAAAATAATAATAATAATATTTCACATTTTTAACCATATTTGTGATCAAATAAATGCATCCTTGGTGAGCAGAAGAACCGTCTTTCTAAAACATTTAAAAAAAAAAAATGTACATACAAATCCAATACAATCTTTCATATTTTATTATCTTTCATGTTGAGTTTGAATAAAAGTATCAGATATAATCATATTGGCAACTCTAGTTTGTTGTGAGGAAGTTACATAACATCAAATAATTTATTCATATTTACAACCCTATGCTAACAAATACAAACAACAAATTATAATGGGGTAAATATTTAGTTTTTTTTGTAAAGTGTCTTCTTGTAAACCACGTGGTAAACATCTACCAAGTATCTGTGTTTGTTGTTTGTCAGTGCAGATTAGACTGGCTGGGTTTCAGTAGCGAGTGCCAAATCCACGAATCTCCAGTTTAGAGATCGGTTTCTCATTGGAGAACTGAGTGCGGTCGATTCGAGAGCTGGGACTGCCCACCTTACTGAGCCAGTACTTCCTGTAGATCAAACACAGACAGACAAAACACAGTAAATAATGGAAATAACAGAATATGATGCACAAGTCAAATGGATTCGTTTTTAGACCCTTTTTTTCTTACACATTTTGCACATTTACAGAGCAAGACAGGTTAATTGAAACACTATTATTGTTTTTTTGACTATTTTGAATTAGTTTTTATTTTTGTATTTTCTTTTATTTTAATTTGAGCTAAAATTGTAGTAATTTAGTTATGCGTTTTTGCTATAAGATACTATTATTGTTTTTTTGTAATATTTTGAATTATTTTTAACGTAATTTTTTTCCTTTAATCTTGGCTAAAATTGTAGTGATTTAGTTATGTTTTTGCTATAAGATACTATTATTGTTTTTTTTATATTTTAAATTCGTTTTTTATTTTTTTTATTTTAATTTCAGCTAAAATTTTTGTGACTTAGTTGTGTTTTTGCTATAAGATACTATTATTGTTTAATATTAGTATTAATAGTATTTAATATTAATAGTATTAATATTAATACTATTTTTAATATTTTGAATTAGTTTTTATTTTTGAATTTTCTTTTTTATTTTAATTTTAAGGAAAATTTCAGAAATGTAGTTGTGTTTTTGCTATAAGATACTACTATTGTCTTTTTTATTATTTTTAATTAGTTTTTATTTTTGAATTTTCTTTTTTTATTTTAATTTTAGCTAAAATCTTGATTTAGTTGTGTGTTTTTGCTATAAGATACTACTATTGTCTTTTTGTAATATTTTGAATTATTATTATTTTTTTTTCCTTTAATTTTAGCTAAAATTTTAGGGATTTAGGTGTTTTTTTTTGCTATAAGGTACTATTATTGTCTTTTTAATATTTTGAATTCATTTTTTATTTTTGTATTTTCTCTTTTCATTTTAGTTATGTGTTTTCGCCATGCTTTTTAGTATCACTGAGATACTATTGTAGTTTATATTAATATTTTGCATTTGTTTTGAATTATTTTTGTTAAATTATTTTTGAATTTTCTTTTTAATTTGAATATTTGTTAAAATTTTAGTTGTTTTGTTGTGTGCATTTGCCACGTCTCTATAGATTTTATTAACTTTTAGTGCTAGTTTTAGTTATTTTAGTACATCAATTTTAACTAAATGAAAATAAGAAATGTTGCATTGGAAACTATATTATTTTTAAAGTATTATTAATTTTTTTTTTTTTTTAAATTTAGGTTTTGCATACCAATGTTGTTATGAATACTTTTTTTAAAACTTTTTTTTAAAAAATAATAATTTTTTACAAACAGCAAGATTTAAGTGGGATTGACTCACTTTAACGAATATGCAAATCAGGGTAGCATTAAACAGTATATGTTTGTTTATTTATTGTTTTCTGTCTTTCTACTTTGTCTCATTTTTTAGTATTCGAAACTTTTTCACAAATTAAGGTTCACGTTCTTCCATATACACATGTGAATATGATATTTACCCACCAAAAGAAACCTGAAGCTTCAATTACTCTTAATGAATATTGGATGAATATTGTAGCCACTTAAAAACACCCATTCAAAATGCAAAGGTGAAAAGGTGTTCAAGAGTTTTAAAGCAAGGAAGAACGTAAAGATCCGTCTCAAATTTAAAAATGTAGGATACTTTTATGATACTTTTGTATCAATTTTGAATCTCCATTCACTGTCTTTATAAGAAAACATCTCTGTAACAGAAAGAACAGCATAAAAAATGCTAAAGAAACTCCATCAGGATGACAAGCGGCCTCCATTTTCTTTCTCTTTTTCAAAAACATGGGCGCGGCGCATAAACACACACACACACACATACACACACTCTTGACTGAAGCCGGACAGACATGCAGGATCTCTCATGCAGTTCTCCTCAGAGGCTGTAAATGCATTATTCTCCCTATGGGCCGCGGCGCTGATCTCATATCGGATAAGAGAGAGTGCGGTCAGACCATCTGCATGGCTGCCCAATATTCAGCTCATAATGGGCCTGCCAGGAAGAGGAGGAGCCCCTGTCAAAGAGAACAGCTACAATCTCTACAGCAACAGCACAGGAACGGCCCCCGTGATAAAGAGAGCCGCGCAGATTGTGTTTTGAGCGCTGGGAATGACGGATTACAGACGGATCCGGGTTATTCTGGGGTTATCGGCCGTTACGGCAAAATCGAGAGGTTTGTTTTGGACGTGAAAGGTTCACGCAATAATGACGAAATACAACCCTGACAGAGGAACAGACACTTTACATATTGTTTTAAAAGCAGTAAAAGCACAAAACCCATGTTGGTTAGATTAAAGCAAAAACTATATGGTAGAGAAACTCAGGGCTCTCAAGTTTTGGAAAAAGTTTGGAGTGAGATTACTGTTAGGGGAGAAGCCACTCAAATATTTGCAGCAGCGGCCCCTCGGCCCCACACAATTCCCTTAAGTTTTTCCTAGAAGTTACATTTTATCTATTGTTCAAAATTGACCAGCACAAAATAGGAATTTTATCAACTGGTAAATCTGATAAAGTCAAATGAATGGAAATAAAATAAAATGTTTTATATATTTTAGAAATACAGATCAAAGATAAAAAGAAATTTGGCCCCAAACGAGCCAACATAACAGCAGCGCTCAATACTGTACACATACAGTAGGATTGCAGAACTTGCCCTCTGCATGTAGCCTATGTAAAGCTGTGCATTTCAGCATTCCAGCTTATGAATGGCTTTTTTTATTGCAAGTGTTTTTTGCACATTTTGATGTCTTGATGATAGTGGTAGTGGCTTGAACTTAACTAGAGTAGCTAGTAATGGAATTATGTAATTTAATAACAAATGTAACTAATTTGTTAGAGTTACTGAAAAACATTGTACAGTTAAATTACAGTTGCTTATGAAAATGTTAACGATTACAAAGGGGATTACATCTGAAAATTTTCTTTACACACTTACAGATTTGATTTCCCAAACTGCACTGACACCGATGTTTCCGGAGTTTAGAACACAGAACAGAACACATGCCTATTTGATAACTGTTTATTTCCAATTTGGGTTTATTGTATATGCTTTATTTTTTTGAGATTAACTGTTTTTTTGTTTGTTTTTTTGTTTTGTCCAAGGCATTGTTAGATGACAGCGTTTCCAGTTATAGCCATGCAAGGATTTTATTTCAAAAATGGTATCATAGCTATTAAACTATATCTTATAATTTTAAAAATCTGTATTTAACCTCAGAATGACCTCAAAGTAAAAAGAGATGCTAAAGTCTGATTTTGCAGTGGCTGTGCTTTAAAATTAAAGTATAATGATCATAATTCAAGTGATGAAGGATTTCCTAAGTCTCACAGTAATTAGTGTTCAGTACTACTGTAAGGTTAAACTTGCCTGCTTTAAAAGTTTAAAAAGAATTAACAGCTGAAAACATTCCATGGAATTTTAGAAAAGTAATCAGAAAGTAATCAAATGTAAGCAGTTGCATTACTTTTAAAGCACTTGAAGTAGTTACACTACTTATTACATTTTAAATAGGGTAACTTGTAATCATTTTCAAAATAACCTTCCCAACAATGTTGATACATTTAATGTATTTTTGAAATATATATAAATTATTTGGACGATAATTAATTTGTTTTACCAATTTTATTGGTAATATACCAGATTTACCAATTATCTAGTGCTTTCCTTATTTTCCAGAAGCCAAAACTTAGTTAAAGCTGTTGGAGAGCTAATAATCTTGCAAGAATTTGGCTATATTTCCAAACATCAGCTCCAACTATCTTTGATCACAGGCAAGTAATTTTGTCCACCAATCGTAAAATGAAGAAAAAAAAACGGAAGGGGTTACCTACTGCATTAATTTTGTTAGTTTTTAGAAAATACAAAGGGCAACGTCCACTCCGTGACCGCAACCACCGCCTCAACTGCACAAAACGCTTCCGCTGGGAGAGAAAGCGACAGCCCCGCGACCGACGGTTCCACAGTTTGCCGCGTCCAGTGTGCGCACGTCCATGTTGCCTAGTGACGAACGTTACTGTAGCGGGATCACGTAATTTACCCAAAAACAAAAAATTCTAATTTCTGATATTTGCTGGTAGGTGACATTTAACTGTCAACAAGACAGCAATGAACTCCCCCTGCAAGCCTGCGCCTCATCCATTAACATTATATAGAGGGATAAGTTATGCCTTACTTCTCAGCGTGAGAAATACAAGGTGTGGCGTGAGAGCGTGTGAACTGGTTGAAATGCGTGTGTCTCACGGTGAATGCGTGAGACTTGAGAGCCCTGGAAACTACACTGAAAAATTTCTTCAAAACTACTTTCACTCAGAAACTGCTAGTAAAAAATGGCTTTGAAACAATTTTCATTTAGAAAGTAATAGTAAAAATGACTTTGAAACGAAAATTTCTCCGAAATTGCTAGTACAAGTGGCCTTGAAACTGTTTTCACCTATAAATTGACAGTAAAATTGACTTCAAAATTGTTTTTTACTGAGAAATTTCTAGTAGAAATGACTTTAAAACTGTTTTCACTCAAAAATTAATAGTAAAAATGACTTTGAAAAAAAACCCCTCAGAAATTGCTAGTAAAAATGGCTTTGATAGAAATTTCACCCACTGATTGCTAGTAAAAATGGCTTTAAAACATTTTTCACTCAGAAATTGCTTGAAAAATGGCCTTGAAACCATTTTTACTCAGAAATTGGTAGTAAAAATGACTTTGGAAAAAAAAAACACTTCCAAATTGTCAGTAAAAATGGCTTCGAAACAATTTTCACTCAGAAAGTTTTTTTCTAACTATTAACTATTAACTTTCTAACTATTTCAAACTATTTTCAATCAGAAATTAATAGTAGAAATGATTTTGAAAATATTATTTACTCAGAAATTGCTAGTTAAAATGGATTTAAAACATTTTTCACACAGAAATTACTTGAAAATTATTACTATAAACTATTTTTACTCAGAAATTAATAGTAAAAATCACTTAAAAAAATAAGAACTCAGAAATTGCTAGTAAAAATGGCTTTGAAACCATTTTAACCCATACATTTCTAGAAAAATGTTTTTGAAACTATTTTCACTCAGAAATTAATCAATTTTCAGTCATACATTTCTAGTAAAAATGGCTTTGAAACTATTTTTACTCGGAAATTAATAGTAAAAATGACTTTGAAAAAATGTTTTACCCAGAAATTTCTAGTAAAAATTGCTTTAAAACAATTTTAATTTACAAATTTATATTTATAGTCATTTATATTCTATTTATATTAGAAGCATCTTTGAAACCATTTCCCCCCATAAATTGCTTTAAAAAATGTCATGAAAACAATTTTCACGAAAATTATGATTTTTATACAAGATAAGTGACTTTCTCAACTATATCCAGCAATTAATTAACAAAGTAATATTTAAAATATAACATAATTTTTTTTTAAACGAAACACCCATATAGAAACCCAACTGTGTCCAAAAACTCAATTCTATTCTCAATTCTTTTTCATGTATTATTTATAATTAATTTAATATATATTTACAAACATGAACATTCATTTGTAGGAAATAATAATAAAAATTAGAGGTTTAAAATGTATTTTATATATATAAATGTTTTTTATATATAGTTTAGAAAATAAGAATAAAAAACACACAAATCAGACAAATTTTTTTGCAAACCTCATATAAAATAACAGCTCATATAATATCTAAGTGCCATATATGATATGCTTTGTTGGCATATTTATCTTCAGTAAGATTATTTGGGTATTTTATTGGTTTATGAAGGTCACAGGGCAGTGATTAATATATTTATAATGACTAATATACTTTAATGGCCTCTTCTGTGTTTCATATAGGTGATACAGCCTGCATTAAACACAGATGACAATAAACTTTCCATTATTCTCACGCTCTGAATGACTTCTCCGCTCTTCCTAAACACGGCACAGCTGTACTTGCAATATATAAACACTTGAGTCTTTGTAGTGTTCATTGTGTTGTGAAGGAAAGGAGTTTCCTTCTGCCCTTGTTGAGGAAGTCAGATAACATTGACACGCTGTGATTGGAAGGAACTTTCTCATACGGATTGCCATTTCCATTAACCTCCGTCTAACAATCCGCCACACGCTCTAGTACAACACCAGGAACACAGCACTAGTTTCTTATCAAAACACAAGTGACTATTTACAACCTGTCACTGCCATTGTGTTAGAAATATCAAAGCACAAAAAATTATTATATTACATTACATTGTAATAACAACATGTGACTGTCATTGTGTTAAAAATATCACTGGTTTAAAAAAAAAAGTATAAACAAGTCTTACTTAATAATAAATATTAATATAATATAATATAATATAATAATATAATAATATTATATAATAATATAATATTAATATAATATTAATAATTATTTTAAATAATTGAAAATATGTATTTTTAATATTATTATATATTATATAAGTATTTACTTTATTTCATATTATATCATTTTATTGTTTATTATATTATATTATATTATATTTATTATAACAAAATGAGAAGTATCACTGAATCAAATATTACACTTGTGTATATGAATAAAAATGTTTTTTTAATAATACATAAATGTAAAATATATTAAAAGATTTACTATTCATTTTATTCTATTCTATTCTATTCTATTCTATTCTATTTCAGTTATATTAAAATATTTACTATATTTTATTTTATATTATTTTGTTGTATATTATATTATATTATTACAACCTGCAAAGTATCACTGGATTAAATATTACAATTGTGTATAATCAATAAAAAAAATAAAACAAATTAACAAGAATAATAATATTACAAACTCACTCAAAATATTTTCCACGTTTAATAAATATTATTATTAATTAAAACATACATGTAAAATATATTAAAATATTTACTTTTCATATTATTATATTATATTATATTATATTATATTATTATGGGGTTCAAATAATATAATATTTCAAATGTCCAAAAATTCTAATCAAACCTATTCATTTATTAATTTAGTAATTAATGATTTTTATTTAATAAATAAATGTAAAATAAATAAAAAATATTTACCTCTTAAATTATAATTAAATATTATATTATATTATATTATATTATATTATATTATATTTTTATTTTAATTTGGGGTTTCTTTAAATGCCCAAAAAATTCAAATGAACCCTAAATATGAGCAGTGGTTACAGTGATGCAAGCAACCCACAATAATTATAGAGATTCTGTTGCAAAAGGCTCTAAAATAAATGAATTCTGCCACATCAGATGAGACTGCTGTAAAATGTCATGTCAACAGCTCTTAAAGTGATTCTGTGTGATTATCTGGATGGAGCTGAAATGCTCTCTGGCAGTATTTCTAGACTTCAGAGCTCATCCAGCCATAATTCAAGCACGGGTGGAGCATTTGGGAGGGTGGAGGCCGTCTGGGGATGTTTCTCTGGGATCTACAGTCTCATCAACATCACTTTCAACCCTTGAGAGTTCACCAAACCAACCCGAAGACTAACAAACAACTGCAGAGAGCCAAACGAAACAATTACATTGCAAACAGACTGATAGATGTCAATGGAAAGGAATGAAAGAGAAAACTAGGATGGGAGGAAAACAAGCAAAGGGGGCGGAGCCTGCAGGGCTGCCAGCCGCCTGCTTAAATATTTAATGAGCAAACACATTTCTGTTCACTCGCATCTCGTGTTCAGCAACTGGAACGAGGGAGAGGAGGAAAAGCTCTTCGTCACTGTATCCAGGCAATCGCATGTACAGCTACATGAGTTTCTGGGTTGTAAGTAAATAGGACACCATTTCACCAGAGAATCACAGCTAAAAATGTCTTACAGGACAACGGCCGCAGATAATAACCTTCACATGAAAATAGGCGGAACTGACCTAATAGAAGAGACCGGGGCTAGTTGTCACATGCAGTGATTTTGTTATTATTTCAATAATATAATCAAATAAAATCAAGTACTTTCTGATATTTTTTTCATTAAATATCCGTTTTCACTTAGAAATATGGCACATTACAAAAATAAAATAATTTAGGAATGTCATTAGATACTGACTTTAATAAAACACATCAATCTTGTAATTATTTGATAATCTACATAATAAGGGAAAAAAAAGTTGTCACATTTACACATATCAGGTTTTATATATTGAAATTCAAATAATTAAAATTTTGGCCAAAACATCATTTTATACTTTATATACTACTTTAATTTATATTAGTTCATGATTTTATTAATATTAGCTTTTGATATTAGTTTTCATTTTTAAAATATATATTATTATATGGTTTTAATCATTTTAAATTTCAGTTTTAGTTTTTTATTTATTTCCAGTTATTCACAATTATATAACTTAAGAGTTATTTTACGTTTAACAACATTTTTGGTTTTTAAAGTTATTCATCTATATTTGTCTTTTCTTTTATTATTTGTACTATTTATAATGTATTAATTTTATAAATATTTATTTATATTTATTATTAATTCGTTTTATCAACATTGGCTTTTATCTTTATAATTTCAGTTTTCATTTTAATTTTAAATTGTATTTTTTTTTCTTATTATTTTACTATTTGGTTTTATTTATTTTTATTTCAGTTTGAGTTTTAGTTCAGTTTTAGCAATTATTTATTTTCAGTCATTAATTTTAGTGTTTTCATTTAATTTAATTTAGTTTTAATTTTACAATTTAAAAATTAAAACAAAAAAGCAAAGATAAGATTAATTTATTTATATAATTTATAATATTTATAATTTTAAAAAGTTTTTTTTTCAATGCAGTTTTAGTGTTAGTTTTGTTTTTATTTATTTCCAGTCATTACTTTTAGTACTTCAACTTCTGTGCTCATTTAATTTTACTTAATTTAATTTTTAAACTTAATTTAAAATTAAAATGAAAAAATAAGAATGCAAAGATAAAAGCCAATATTAACAAAATAATTTATATTACTTATAATTTAAAAAAATGTTTTAGTAAAAATAAGTAAATAAATAAAATATAAATATTTGATTATTAGTTTTTTTTTTATTTTACTATTTGTTTTTAATTGAACTTTTAGTTGTTTCAGTTTTTATTTATTTTTAATTCAGTTTGAGTTTCAGTTCACTTTTAGTTTTTATTTATTTCCCATCATTAAATTTAGTCGTTTAATTTAATTTTATTTATTTCAATTAATTTTACTTTTTAGGTTTTGTGTGTAATACTGTGTTACCACATTATACTGTAAATTATACAGTAATACTGTGCACAGACTACAAAACAGACTCGTAAGCAAACATTAGGGTTTGTTACGCATTCTATAAATCTGCATATGGCACACAGCATTCATGCTGCAGAAATACAGTATATAAGCTCTCACACAAATGAATGTCTGGTTCACATTTGAGACCGTGATGTCATACGACCCTCGCCCCTGTGTGCCGCCCCGCCCCGACTGACATCATGACATCATCGCTCTACGACCCGCCCCACCCACGGGACTGCAGACCCACACCCACACACACTCACAATACAGCACAACGACAGCACACACACACACACTCCCAACAACACAACCACAGCTTTCCACACATGAACAGCTCAGCTGGAGCTCCTTCTACTCCAGTGTCTCTGTCTCTCACCGCACCAGTGATTATAGGTTAAAACACAATGCTCTCAAAGGGAAGTGTGAGTTTCCACGTTCACACTCTCACTGTGACCTGCCTTTCTAGACTGTTCCATGATATAAACACTGAAGCAATGACGCCATCTGCTGGTTAGAAGAGACGCTGCACAAGTGACTAGTTTAGTGGGTCAGAGCTGGTATTGAAATAAAAAACCTTTGAAAAGTCTATAATGGTCATTGCACACTCGTCCGAAAAAATAAATACGACCTCACTCTGTGTCAATCACGTTTACACACTGCCTCTGAAACTTTCGTCCGTGATGAAAAATTCAGATCGGGCTCAATTATCTGCATTTTCACTTCTGTAGCAAACATTTTGAGAGGCTTGATTTTTTTGTGCTTGACGAATTTTAACAAATACGAAAATACACTTGAAAATTTCAGACTTGGGACCTTAATTCTACAGTTAGAAACTTCTTCAGGAAATCTTTCCTGATTTTTTTCTCTTTTAGACATTTTATGTGCTTTTGTCATAAAATCTTAATATTTATATTTAATATTATACTTAATAATATAAAAGCTATAATAGCTTTTATTTATTTCCAGGTAGAAATGTTCATACTTCAAATTAAACTTGCTTCAGTAAGCTGTAAAAGCAACATTTCTATTTTTTGTTTTCATCAAATATTTACAATTTAATTTTATCCTAGTGTTATATTTTCTAATATTTATATTTTATTTATATTTTTTTTACTATGATATATTTTACTTATTTACTTATTATTTATTTTATTTATATTTATAACTTTTATAATATTTATATTTAAACTGTCTTCCTCCTGTTTATATTTATTTATTTATTTATTTTACTTTTTTCAGGTCCCTCCTGTTATTTTGTTTGTTTGTTTTGTTGTATGCTTTTGCCATTTTTCCCCATATTTATATTTACTTTATTTTTTTACAATTAATTAATATTTACAACTTTTTTAAATTTGAGTTTTACCTGTAGATTAGTTTTAGTTTTTACTTATTTCACAGTTAGTAATTTTAGTGCTTCTATTTAAACATTTTTCTCATTTTAGTTTTTCATCTAGTATTAAAATTAATATTTTATTTTGCATTTATTTATTATATTTTATTTCTTCATTTTTATTTGTATTATTTATTTATATATTTACGTATTATATTTACTCAATATGTTAAATTTTACTACAATTTATATTTAAAACAACAATAGTTTTAAATGTTTTAGTTTTAATTAACAATAATTCATGTATTTCATTTAGATATTCCATGCATCAAATACTGTGCACAGTCTACATAACAGAGTAATATGCACACATTTGCATATTCCAATGAAGACCTGTGAATTATTTCATAAGTAATTGCACACAATTAAAAGACAGTTACTTACATTTCTTTAACTTTTTCGGCATTTCCTTGCACCTGTCCCACCACAGTGCCCTGTCTAGTGTTCTTCACCCAGCCCGTCACGCCGAGTTTCCTCGCTTCTGCTTCTGTATACTGCAACAAAACAGATAAAAAATGATATAAAGATATGTATGCATGACTTATTACTGATGAAACAAGGGATTTTGGGAGTTTGAAGTTACATTTACACGCATGCATTTAGAAAATGCTTTTATCCAGAGTGACTTTCATTGCATTTGATGAGTTCACGCATTCTCTAGGAATCAAACCCATCACTTTGACATTGCTAGTGCAAAGCTCTACTAAAATTACCAAAATATTGAACTGATTTCAGCTACTTGGGCTAAACGTACATCCAGAAGATTTAGTACTTGCTTGTATTTCATAGGAATCACTTATTTTCAAGCCGATTGCTTAGAATACCATAGTATTACCATGAAAACATGTCTAAAACATAATAATACCATGCCATTTTTTGCTAATATTAGTAGGTCCTGCCCTCATTTCTTAGTTATGGAAGCAAAAAGCTTATATTATGCATAGATTTCTCACCATTCTGAAGCAAACACCTGAAAAAAGACAAATATTTGTAAAATTAAGTTTAGTGCAACTGTATATGTAAACGTAATTCGTTTATATATACTTGTATACAATAAAAACTTAGTAATAAAGAGTCATTTACATAATATGTTAATAAATATGAACGCACAATAGTGTAAAACGTTTCGGTGCTGTAATATAAATAAATGCTCTTCTATTTTTGGAGGCGTGGCGTGAATAAATGTTGCCAAGTTTCCAAAACCACTGTTAAATACGCACCCTGAACATCCCCGAACACCTCAAAATCTACAGAAACATATTTGTCGCCGGCGTCTGAAGACATTGCAAACAATGTTAGGACCAAAACAGAAGTCCAGGAGACGTTTAAATGACAGATAATCATAAATTAACGCTCATATCGTCGCCGCCGCGACTTGCAAGCTACTGAGGTAATGCGACCCGACACTCATGCACGTGACCGCTGTTACTTTTCTCAACGCTTGTCCCGATGGACAAATCACAGTCGTTGTGATTACAGGATGGTGAGTTTTGAAACATTATTTTATAAAGATTGTTTAGAATGTGTTTCTGTTTCTGTGTTACACTCAGATCCTTAAAAAACATAAAATGTAAAAAATAAAAAAGACAAAAACAGTACTGACGTTTACTTTTTGAGAAGCCAGAGCTCTCAACTGCTTTAGAAGCTAAGCGCCCTCTGGAGGAAAAAAACGTTTGAAACATTCATTCTCGCGAGAGTTTTCTTAAATGGAACTGCATATGTAAAGTACGCATAGACCAATGAGATTTTAATAAATTAACAATTATATTATATTATTACACATAATTAAGAATAATAACCCATATTTTTGATTAAACAATTAGTAAGCAATAAAAGTTAAACATAGGCATTTTAAAGTAAATATATGGTAATACCATAGTACTTTTTTTGCATGTAAATACATCAGATTAATTTGTCTCCTTCCACAATGATTGAATTTTACAAATCAGACCAGATTACTGCACTAACCACAAATAATGAGCTTCAGAAATGTGCCAACACTCACATAACACGGTTTTCCTCTCACGTCCTGATGAGATTTTCATATTCCCAGCCACAGTTGTTCTCTGTAATCTAGTATGTTTATGATTGAATCACAAGCCTGGCCGTCAGAGATTACAGAATTACAGTGTGTTCAAAAACATCTAGATTTGTGAATGCACAAATATTTTATTAGAGATGTAATTTGCAAACAAGGGTTTACGTTTCTTTTCACAGACAAATCCTTTCAAAAAAACAAATCATATTTGGATGTGACGGAGACCTTAGACCCAGCACATTACAGGTTGCATGTTTTTAACGTGTTTTAACATGTCTGATGATCACAGAAAGATGGGATTAGACTTTCTGTGCCTTTAAAAATCATAACCTCAAAGATCAACACTGAGTTTTTCAGCATGAAATGGGAATGTTTTTATTTACTGAACTGCATACTGAAGTGAAAGTAAAATCATCAAGTAAATCGAGTAAAATGTCAGTAAAATGCAATGCAACAAATATGCAATGCAATGCAATGCCTTATTAAATATTTATAATTTATAAATCTAATTAGAGCAATTAAAGAGTTTACAGAAAATATTTCCTCCTCTTTTTCTTGTAAACCAGGGGGAAAAAACACGTTTAGAATTTAAAATCTTAAAGATCTTAAAAATTAACACTGATGCTCGACATTTTTAATTTATACTGAACCTAAAAATCAAGTAAAATGTCAGAGAAAAGCATGCAATAAATATAAGGTTAAATATTCATTACTAAAATATTTATAATTCAGTAGTGTAATAGTGCTGAACTTTAACTCTTGCTCTCAAACCAGGAAATAAATAAAAAGTTTTATGATTTAGAATTTTTAAAGAATGTTGATTCTTGAGAGTTCTGCAGCATTAAATAGGAATATTTAATTTATCTATGCAATTTATATAAAGATTTTAAAAATGTGTCTTATTAAACATGTTTAGTAAACATTTCTATAACTTAATAGACTAATAGAGCAACTAAAAAGTGCTGATATGTCCTCTTTTTCTCATAGGAAGTATAAAAAAGTTTAGGATTTTACATTTTAAAAATGTCAAACCAAATTCTAAATTACAACACAGCATATTTTAGTTTCTGCATTATATCTGACTCCTTCGTCACACGATCCAATATCATCTAAACATGCTAAAATAAACAAATCTGTAGCTTGTAGCTCCAAAACACTGATAAACATTAATCATTTGTTCAGTCTTCAAAGATGCATAAAGCAATCCAAAACCAGATCAAACAGTTCTTGATGAGATGAGGGTCTTTTGCTAATCATAAAGAACCATCTCGATCTGAAAGCTACAGCCAAAACAGGCACAAAACAGGCAAGTTCAGAGATTCCACAACATTGTGCTCATCTTTGGATTGTCAAGCGTCACAGCTGTGCCGGCTGATTGAGGAGTAACTGTGTGTGTACACACACACACACACACCATTTGTTGATTTGTTCTGAGCCAGTAATGCCCAACAGAGAGAAGACCCATAATCCTAGAGCTCAGACTGACAACAGTACGGCACATAAACACACACACACACACACACACACACACACACACTTAGCTGTCTAAATCAGTGCATATATACCTCTATTGTTTTCATATAAAGCTAATTGTAATGACAACAGCCTAATCCAAATACTAAACCATTAACGAAAATGTTTTGCATTTTTAGAATAAAAATAATTCTTGTATGAATGAACCTCAAAGTGAGGTTTACGCAGATTTAACCACATTCTACGGACAGTTTTGACCTCAAATCACAGCTAAACAACCACCCTCACACACTACGGCTAATTAAGCCTGTGTAAATATATTTGTTTGAATCTTTCTGTGATTTAAAGGCTTTATTAAATCCGCTGCTTAAGTGCCTCGCAGGTTTTTTTGAGTGGTGCTGAGCATCAAACTCCATTAGGACTGTCTGATTTGGCAACGTTTTGCTTTTACATAAGATACAGCTGCACCGAAAAAAAGCATTTAGACATTTAAGTCACATTAAAATGTCATTGTGTTAGATAACGAAATATCAAAGCAAAGCATCATGAGAATATGATGTTTAAAAGAACAATAAACTCTAAATGATTTAGTCCAGGAAAGGTGTAAACATGGTGATATAATGTAGTCATTTTCTCTGCTTAAGGGAGGAAAAGCAGTAGCAACTTTAAAATATATACAACAATTACAGCATTTTTCTTGTAAAGTCTGGAGATTTGAGGCTTTTGAATTTAAATCTATCCATTTCATTTGATAAAACTGATTAAAAGTTAACATGAATGACACATGCTACTGTACAAGATTTTGACTTGACTGTGTGCTTATTTGAAACCATTATCTTAAAAAAAAAAATTATATATATATATGAAATTTTCTAGCATTTAAAATTTTTATAACCACATTTTGCTCGTTTCATAATGATTGAGTATGCATGTGCTCATAATAATCAAAAGACTAAAATTCACTACTGAAGGCAAATGGAAAATAAAAAATGATGAATATATAATCACAAAATATATAAAATAATAATAATAAAAATATTAAAACATTTTTAAAAATATATATGAAACAGTGAAACTTTTAAAAAAATGCTACACTTATTCTTTTGCAAACTACACAGTCTCAAACACAGTTTTTCTTTTGATCTCTTTCGTTCACATGGTTCAACACAAATCAGAAGAATTTGTCTGGTTCTCAACAGTAACTGTAAACAGTCCTAAGGGAGAACAGCAACAAACACAGAGAAAAAGATGAAACAAACTGTGATGTTGTACAGTACAATGTCCTAAAATTTAATTTAATAATTCAGCGTACTTGAGTAAGTAGATGTGAATTAGACCAGCAATATTACCCCAAATTATTAGAGAGACGTCTGAACAAAGAGCTTTATATTGAACAATGTTGCTGATTGTGTTTGTGAATTCCCGTCATGCACTTCAGTATGAATAAATTATGCATTAATTGTTTACAAGGTTTATTAACGCTACTGCTGTTTATTGTTATTATTGTTTGTTATGTGTCATTTATGCTTAGAGGGATTTTTATTATGTATTTGTTAATTGCCGACATTGTTGTGGTCTGTCTGTGTTTTACTAAAACAATCAAATCGAGGTGAATTGCCAAGTGTTTTGAACGCTGTAATTTTAATGTATTTTAAAATACGATATCTGCTAATTAATGTCCCTTTAATATGTCTAAAAAGTATTTAAACAACCTCTAATATAATTAAACAGGTGCTGGGAGAAATAGGGATGTTCGAATCTCCAAGTCCAATTGATTCGAAAAATGATTCGTTGTTTCAAAGCGCTCCAAACACGACACCTGTTGGTCAAAACGGTGTAAATCACAGACTAAACGTTGCACATTACACAACTTTTAGAAACGCATTTGTTTTTTTGAAAATAAAGTGCATGTATAATATCTCTACGTTATTGTTTTAAGACCTTGTCTGAGTGTTTTACAGAAGGTTTACTAGCTAATCACAACAATAAGAGCCTTATATATTAAAAAGAGCCTGTCTGTATAAAAAAACGGATCCGAGTTTAGTGCGAACTGAAAATTCGAATTTTGAATCATTTATGAAGCATCGTTTACTGAAATCACTTGACTTTGGTAGTTCAGTACGCGGTTCACTGGTTCGAAACAAAAGATTCACAAAAGTTTCGAATCTTCAAAAGAGCCAATTAGATATTTTAAGGCAGATGGCATGATGTGTTTGTGACAGCATGCCCTGTTATGTGTGTTAAATGTAATCTTTTTCACTTATTTATTTATTTAATAAACCTCTACATTATAAAACTGACCGGAGATCAGTGCAAAATTTATTTTTTAAAATTATATTAACATATATAAAGGTAGATTTACAGCTCAAACCAAATTATAAACAATACACAAAGAACCAGGAAAAAGTTTGAAAAATTGAGAAAGAAGAGAGAGGTTTGGGGTTGCTATATACCTCCCTACCTTATATTTGCAACAGATAGTCAATTGCACATTATACAAAAAAAACAACAAAAAAAAAAAAAACATAAATAATATACTTAATGCAAAACGTATAGGATGCAACAACTTAAATTTCGAAACATTTATGACGTTGCGATGCTTCATTTATTTAAATCACGTGACTTTGGCAGGTCGATAAGCGCTCCGAAACACTGATTCAAGGTTTCGAATCTTACGAATGTCAAATGTTAAACAGAATTTTCAAAAGGTTTTGAAGGCACATCTTTACGTTTTGCGTCTATACAGAATTTGCCACACCGTAGCGGTTTCGGTCTGTCGTTTATAAGGAGGAAGCTAAAAGCAGGAGATAAAAATGCCACTTTAAACTTAAGGTCAGTCTCAGGTCAGAGATGTCAGTGTGTTTTGTACAGTCATAATCATGAAGCTCCTGTTGGTGGATGCTGGTTCACCACAGTAAGAAGCGACTCAAATCCAGGACAGGCCCGTGGAGGCCCTTCACCCTGAAGACAAACCCCAGCATCACCGTGCTTTAAGTGTAGTGTGACCTTTTATTGAACCTTGCACGTCATTTTCATGTGCTCCCGTGTGTGTGTGTGTGTGTGTGTGTGTTTGCTGTTTGGCATGAAATGTTTTGGCAAATAGTTTCAAATGAAGCCTTGAGGCCAGTAGTAAGCCATGCAGCGCTTGTATGGATGTAAACAAACATGTGCATACTGTGTGTGTGTGTGTGTCCTTCATGTACGTGAACAATGTCGGTCATAACTCTCTGAAACGATTAACGGTCACGGCA
Source organism: Labeo catla (assembly GCA_012976165.1). Lineage (NCBI taxonomy): Eukaryota > Metazoa > Chordata > Actinopteri > Cypriniformes > Cyprinidae > Labeo > Labeo catla. The sequence continues at coordinate 560,075 of VONZ01000207.1, read as the reverse complement.
AATTACTCATTTTGGCACGACTGACCTATTTGTTTATGACCCCAAATGATAACGAATACGTAATATTATTTTGTAAAGTCAATTTGCAGTGCAGTACAGATATTAAAATAATGTTAAAAACATGTTTTTTGGGCGCACCTCTTTAAAACAGAGGTTCCTGCTGCAAACTGATTGTTAAAAATATTTTTTTTCTAAAAAACACGGTGGGATATATATATATATATATATATTTGACATTTACCACATATAATTATTCAGCTTGGATTCGATTCGATTTTTTTTTTTGACATCTGAGGTGTTAAAAGGTTAAAAAACAGGCAAATTCATACGAGACTGGAGAATCAAAACAAGATCGTGCATATAGTTCCTATTTTTTTCTTATTCAGACCATTTCTATATTTGCATTTCCTGTGTTTATTGGAAAGGAAAGGTTTTGATAAATAAAGGCTGAAAAATAAAACCATTACAATTATAAACAGCTCGACAACTAACTGGAAATCATTTTGTCTCTTAGTAATGTTTCAATTATGTTGATAATTTCAGAAGAAATCAAAATAAGCTGTAATTTCATAAAACCGTATTACTGAAAAATACCGTCTTTTTCATAATATTAATTTATGATAAATAACAAGACATTCATTTACGTGAATATACGTGAGCTGTTTATAGCTGGATAAAGCCTGATTATTAAGAAATCAATTAAAACTAGGCAGTAAGAAGCTACTTATATAACAACACAAAGAATTTGTTGTTTTGCTGCAAAAGAGTTTTAATAAATGCAACAAATATATGTTTTTATTAATACAAAATTGCTACGGCAATGCGAGAACAATACCGTCTAACGCAGTAGTGATGATTTTCATTAGTTAGAAAATTAAAATATACGTACACATATAAAAAAATTAATTAATGTAACAAGAATTGTTATTGTTGAATAAAAATACATTTAAAATTGTATTATTTTGCTTTGCATATTTTAGCCATTTCATTAATTTCTTAAAAACGAATTAATTATTTGAACCTTTTTGTTTTATAGCCTAAACTTACAACGCTTAATAAAATAAAGTGTTGTACTGGTCTGTGCATCATTAAAATACACAGTTTATGCATTACAAATCATATAAAAATCATTTCACACACGGCAAAGCAACAATACATGCAACAAAAGATGCAAACCGCCTTCAGACAAGAAAGCAATTATTAATAAAACATTTTTATTGGTTCCGAAACCATGCATTTATTTACCAAAGATATTAATGATATTTAACAAAGATGTTTATGATTTCTAACAAAGATATTAATTTAATCTCAAATGAGTGTGTTTGTGTTGACTAAGAGTGAATGGAAGAAGAGCTTTGCATTCAGAATGCAAAATGCGAAATTAAAAAAAAGGCTATTAGACGCGTAATTAAAATTATTCTAATGCAACTTGAGCAAAATATCAGATTAACTGATCGATAAAAAGCAACAAACAACAGTGCAAACAGGCTGTTGAATGTTCACCGGTCACTTCACAATGAGCAAACAAGCTGTTTTAAATGACTGAGTGCAGCGCACTGGAATCACATTGGTTTGCATATTTCACTGACTAAAAGAATGACATAAATTAGACATTCAGAGTACCAACATAACTTTTGCACTCCTCTGACAGGATCTCAGTGGATTTGTGACCCGCGCTGACACTAGAGGCGCCCTTGGCTCAGCCTGTGTGCTTTTACGCACAGCATTATCCATTATTATTCTTGGAAAGCCTACTAATCAATAGGTCCGAACGGGTCATAACACAAAACGCTGTATTGGATCAGACAGGATATTATGCCTTCTTTAGGATTGTATTATTTAAAACCCTAACTGGAATCCTTTCGAAGTATTATTAAGACACTTTCAGAGTGTCTTAAGCAAAACTGCCCCACTCAGAATCAGTTAAAACTTCGTTTTGGCTCATTTAAACTTTATTTCAGTGCTTTTCAGGCAGTGTGTGCACAATTATTCGTCCCTCCTATTCAGGCTACGTGATCAGTGACGCACAGGAGACTCTCTCCAGACTCCAGCGCGCACTGGGCTCTCCGCGCATTATGATGGAGTGAGCCGAGACTACTGTCCAGCTTCCAGCACGAGAAGAGCTCCTCCTCCCTCCCCTGCGATGAGGTAGTTGGTAAGACCGAGCGCTGGTTAATCACCAATTTCTCGAGTCTGCGCGTCGCGTCTCCGTCCTCCTGTCATGCATGCAACGTCCCCGCGGTTGCGCGCCTGACCTCCTGCGTTTTCAACCACGGCTTTTGTTTGTTCACCGCCCGGCATGGGAGATCACAGCGAGCCGACCATGGTGCAGAAGTCGACATCGTTCAGCATCAAGAGCCTGTTACTCCCATCCAAGTTTGACGATGAGGGCGCGGAGCGCAGCGGAAGCCCGGCACCCGTACAGGACTTGGACAAACCCCCAGAAGCGTCCGAGATGGACCCCGCGCAGCGAGACGCGGAGGAGCAGCCGTCTAAAAAGGGAAAGAAATTCGACAAGCCTCCGTTCAGCTACAACGCGCTCATCATGATGGCCATCAGACAGAGTCCTGAGAAGCGGCTCACGCTCAACGGCATCTACGAGTTCATCATGAAGAACTTCCCGTATTACCGTGAGCACAAGCAAGGCTGGCAGAACTCAATCAGACACAATTTGAGCTTGAATAAGTGCTTCGTGAAGGTCCCGCGGCATTATGACGATCCTGGGAAGGGGAACTACTGGATGTTGGATCCCTCCAGCGATGATGTGTTTATTGGCGGAACCACCGGGAAGCTCCGCCGGCGCTCGGCGACCTCGCGGGGCAAGCTGGTGATGAAAAGGGGCCTCCGCTTCGCGCCCCTCGGACTCGGACTGGGCGAACGCCCGAGCAACCCGCTCTACTGGCAGCTGTCTCCGTTTTTACCCCTCCACCACTCGCACTATAACGGCTCCACGCACGGATTTCTAAACCAAGGACACGCGTACGGATCGTTACTCCCGGGCGTCGAGCCGCTTGGGAACGGGGATATGTCTCGCCCCATTCTGGGAGCCTCTAGCGGGAGTATCAACGGGTACGGCGTGTCTCCGCCGTCCGCCGCCGGATTACTTTCAGGGCACAATGGATACTTCGTACCGGGCGCGCAGCAGCCGCAGCCGCTTCCGAGCGCGCCGGGTTACGGCATCTCCAGCTCTCCGTCCCCTCTCCTGTCGGATTCCCTAAGAACTAGTTTGCCGTCCTTCACGACACCACTTTCTAGCGGACTCCTGTCGCAACACAAACGCGTCGCGCCCAGTTCGTTCCTAAGCTGAGCGTAATGGGAACATCCAAACTTTCCTAGAAAACCTCGCCACGAAACGTGCTTTCCTTTCGTGTGAGGACTGTACGTTTGGAATTGTTTTGGTCTATTTAAGATTATTTTGTAATAGATGGTATGCCAAAGGCAATAACCGTACGTGTTTGTTTTTCTTTCTTTTTTAAAAAAGTATTATTTATAGACGTATTTCTTTGTGAATGATGGTTTTGTATTTATTCGAAATGTTTTTTATCCCTTGTTACTGTGGGATACTGTTATGATTAGATGTTTGGCACATATTATTCGTTTAGTATAACTAATTCCTTTTTTATTTATGTCCCAAACTGTGAATGCGCCTTAATATCTTAAATCAGGGTTGAGCGTTTGGACTGTCTCAGGTGTGCGTTCTGACAATGAAACATTATTATTAGCCGTGTAAACCTGAAACAGGGTCAAATATAAATCTATATGCAATGTTTTATGAATTTGCCTGTGGGCCTGTGTTTAGAGAGGTCATGTAATGACTTACTAAAGCTAAGATACTGAATTAAAGCACTGGTTTAAATAAACTATGTGTGGGATGAGTTCATACATGTACATACTGTCACATAAAATGCTGTTCTGTGACGACACGAGATTTTGTTTACACGCATAACAGTATTTTAATACAGTTTTTACGCGTGGAGGTGATTCAGCACCAAAGACAGATCATTAATAACATCCCTGCACATTCATTTGCTATTATGACATTCTGAAGCCATTATTATAACTCTCTGTGCAAATCGGAAACGTGATTTCTAGAGCTGTTTATTACCCTTTTAACAAACATGTGATTTATAGTTCTGCACCTTTAGTTGTCTAGGTGATTTCATGTGCAGATTTGTACTAGTTTGTCTTTTTTCCTGTATATATTTCCTGAACTTCAGTTCAGAACAAAGAAATAAAGTATTGGAATATTTCTGTATGAATGCAAACGAGTCCTTTCTAGCCATGCAACACAAATCCGCTTTTTTGTGAACAAAGAGTTCGAGGGATTTAATGCATTTAGCTTCACGCATGCAGATTAATTTTAGATGCATTTACGTGCATGCAATATGCATTTATGTCATGCATGCTAGAAGTGTTAAATATAGCCCAATGCAGGAATATTTCCGTTGTACAACAGATTATGCGATAAGTTTCATTATTGCGCCGATGATTGCAATAACAATTAATTTATAAATTGCGCTATAGCGCAACCCAGACAAATCGAGAAATCACAATATTCACGAACTAATGCATTGTCTTCACGTGCCCAATTAATAAAAATTAAATAAACAAATACTTAATATTGACATAACTGAGCCTTTACGCAAACATTGAGCTAAATCGGTTCACCGCGTCATTCTGACCCATTTCCAGTAGAAATAATGCTGAACTTACTGTCCAGATGTTCCTGAAACCTCAGCTCCACGTGTCCCGGATCAAGCAGAACTGAAACTCTCGGTGAGGCACAGACAATATGAAGTCTAAGAAAACTCAAAGACACCTTCAGAAGAGTAGGAGCGACATTAATGTGCTCGGACAGACGTTCAGAGGGAGGGACTCACGGACAAAGATGGTCAATTCACAGCACTGTTACTCAATTCCTGCATGTTTATTTCCACATACAGACTCGAATATTACATAATACATGACCAAAAATAAAGTCATTGCATAGTCTGTTTAGACTATTATTCTGACATGTCAAAATAATTTTTTATTTAGGAAGTAATAAAAAAAAAAATTACAAAGCATGCCTGCCATTTCTTTATATTTTATATGCTATGCAAATTAATATGTATAGAAAAAAAAAACAATAATTAATTAAAAAAAAAAAATAAAAGTTTTACGAAATTTCTGATTCGGAGTCAAAGGAGGCTTGGATCGCCTACAGCAACTTGCAAAAGAGCAAATGTGTATTTATTTATTTAAACATTTATTTATTATACATTAAGCTAAAGCATAAGAAGGCTAATAAATATAACAGCTGCCTATACAAGGAAGAAACGTGTTAATTCATCAATTTTAACACGTCAAAGTGTTAAATGAATAATTAAAAATTAATAATTTGATTTGCGAATCTTCCGATTTAGAGCCGAATCAGGCTTTGCCAATGTTTACCGATTTTATTTTTCGTTCAAATTCATTCAAGGCCCAGTTTATAGTGCATTTATGTATTTATTTGGGTACTTATTCATTTATTTTACATTGTTATAAAAACAAAATGAGGCTAGTATAATAAATAAATGAATTTTGCAACGTCAAAAAATACATAATGTTAGGCTAATTATTAAATGTTTCACGAATCTTCTGATTTAGAGCCAAATGATTGTTTGTGCTGTTTTACTTAGTAAAAAACCACGGTTTACGTATTAATCGGAATCATAAAGATTTAACAATAAAACAATAAAATTAACAACTGACCATCAAAATACGGCAGTTAAGGACAAAATATAAAACCCCGTTGCATTTAGAAATTTAGCTCTTAAATGCAACAGAGCCTTTCATTTTCAAATACAAACCGCAAAAATATAAATACAAATATATAGGACAGTAAAAAATATAGGACTATAAATAAAAAAAACAGTATGCAACTCAAGGTGTACTTTAAGATAAAACAAGATCCAATTCGCTTTCCATAGAGAATCGAAGTACTCCGAAATAAATAAATACATAAATTTGCGATTTATTCAGTGTTTTGAACTCTTCAGCGTCCAAAAAGATAAATAAATTAAAAAAAGAGAAAAAGAATAAGTTTGTAATGTCATATGCCACAATTTAACAACATTCAACTCAACTCCTTCAACATTTGCTTTGCCTTAAAGAATGTTTATACAACAGATGTAAGAAATAAAAGAAAAGAATAAGTCTAATTAATTCTTGGCTCCTGGTGAAACTATCTTCAACAGTTTATGCCACATAAAACATACTTCTTTCCAATCTTTAACCCATTTCAACTAAAGATTTGATCATAGAAAGTCCAGGACAGACTGTGATGTAAGTTTTGCATTATTCTCATAATCTGCTGCTCTTCCTGCTCTTTTGTCAAGTGTCTGTAAGTGTCTCTGCTCAAGTGGAAGTGTTTTTCTATGTCTCTGTATGAAGGTAAAAACCTTCTAAGAGCTCATTTGACAAAAGCAGGGTCTTAAGAGCTGCTTTTCAGGTCACTGGAGACAAAACGGCTCTCAATTTGCAAACGTCTTTCAGCACCAGAGAAGAGCATTAGTGTGTTTAGGGATCAATACACCTGCTGAATGTCTTAAACACTGTCAGCTAGCCGTAACACTCACAAAAATGTGACAGAATTATTGATAAATAGTCAGGAGAATAATTGCAAAGTTTGTGAGATTCTGGAGTTTGTATGAAAATAAACATCAGAATCCACTATAAGCTGAAGTTTCACTGATTTTCCCATCAGAGTGAACTGAAGACTGTCTAAACATGTCCGATGTAATACATCATGTTTATTTGGTTCAAAACGCCTTTATTGACATCAGTGTAAATGATAAAAACAAGACAACACGGAAGAAGCTAAGAATCTCTGTAGAAACATCAAATATGAGCTGTAATTATTATTGAATATATAAAAATCTCATTTAAAAAGTCTTAAAGTAACAGTATTTGACATAAAAAGACAAATATTACAAAAAATATATAACAAAAATATGTTTTTTTAATAACAAATGAAAAGTAACAGACAACACTCAACTTTTTCCTGGGCTAATTGTGTCAGATTAGGAACAAAAAGAAGTTTCCACTAAGAAAAAAAAAAGTAATTTAATAATTAAAAAAATTAAATTAAATTAATTAGTAAGTTAAAAATAAATTATATATATATATATATATATATATATATATATAAAGGTTAATAATGTATAATGTCTTATTTAAAAAAAAAAAAATCACAAAAATAATTTGCTACCAATGAAAACAAATAGAAAAAATATACAATTTATTAATAAACTAATCAAAAATATGTAAAATAAATAAAATGTAAAATAAAAACATAAATTAAAAAAAAAAAACTTTTGTTAAAAATTGGTGCTTCTTTATGAACAATATATATTTATGTTAATAATGTCATGACATTTACAACAAACATTTTACATTTACAGGATAGATTGCTTTGTACTTTAACAATATCTGCATAAAAAACTGCAAAATGTGCAAAATGTATTTGAAGAAAAAAAAAAAAACAATAACCTGGATTGAATGTATCAATACCAACACAGGAAACTTGCAAAAAGTATCTTTGCACAACAAAAACAAAAAACAAGACAAAAAAGCTAAATATAACTACAGCACACACAAAAAAAACCCAATTATTAAAGATTTAATGGAGTTTACCTCTGCTTGAAAGCATGGAAAATTTATTTGCAAAACGGAGCGATTTCTCTTTTTTAGCCAAAGCAACAAGGCATAAAAATGACATTTCCAGGGAGCTCCGGCATTACGACATGACGTGTACAGTACATACAATCCCGAGCGGCGTAAACAGTCACCATTTACTATATAAAGCGCCTCGGTTCCCATCGGTCCTGGTGGAAGCCATTTTGTGTGTCATTCAAGCATGACGTGTGGAGACTCCCGACATTGTGCTCAGATGAAAAGGACGGAGAGCTTGTCTTTCTGGATGTCAGTTGATTTAACTCCAACACATTCAGGCCACGCTCTGTTACCCACCCGCTAAAAAGCGGCCCGCAGGTCACAGGTCTTCATGAAAACCCCCCGTTCCCCTGAACAACTCAGCTCCCTCTGCACGCCAGCATTTCCTCTGTTAGTTTAGTAAAAATGTACCACATTTCTGCTTTTTTTAAGTTCTAGACCCTTCCAAGCTAGACATACGATCTATCAGCTACACTAAGCAGTTTTCGTGATATTTAAATGCATTAATTATGCATTGTAATGCACCTTACAATGCATCTCATGAATAATTATAATTAGTACTTATTCATTTATTGTTACACATTTAGAAAGTGGAATGCATGACAAACAATGCTTCAGATATTACAATGCAAATATATAAAGCGTTAAGTAAAGTGTAAATTTGACTTGTTTCCTACCAAATCTGAGTTGCTCCATCCTGGCATCGTCCCAGATGGAAATGAGGTATGATAGGGTGTTTCTCCCCAAATGTGAAACCCCTCAAATCTACAGGACACTGAAAACAGCCACTAAGAGCTGAGAATTAACCCATGCTGGACTAACCACTGCTGACTCACGAAAAGGTAAAAATAATTTAAAGTAATTACTTAAGTACCATTTAAATGTTTCATTTCTTTCTTTCTTTATTTTTAAAAATATTTTATGTTTTATTTATTTACTTTTTTGCATCAAAAAGTCAACTTGGGTAATAAAGTTATAATTGATTTAATTTATTTTATTGGAATATTCAACTTTCATGAATCATTATTTGTTTCAATTTTATTAAAATGACTACTAAATGATAATTTTCCAGATTTAAACATCAGATTTTCACCACTAATCTGTTAGATTATAGACATTTAGTTTTGCTTTGTAAATTATCAGGATAACTTCAGTTTAAAGCATATAAAGATACGCTTTTAAATCAGTCAAACATACAGGTGGTTAGATGTTTTTTTTTTTTTTGCATTTTATTTTATTTTTCCCTTTAGAAAAAAATACACAAACAATATATATATAATAAAAATGAAGGATTTCTGAGTAAAGAAAAATGTTTAAACACATTGTAAAGATTTGCAAGCAGTCAGGTCTGCATTAAATATCTTGAGGATTTTTTCAGAAGAATCTATGTGTATTTTTTACATGAATATAAATTAATTCAAGAAATTACAGTGATGAAGCCACTGAACAAATTTGTGACAAAAAACATAAATGCTTATTAAACTCTGCATCACAAAAACTTAATTATTAATTATGCTTCAAAGTCATTATATATTTATTAATATTTGCAAAATGCCTCATTTGTTATTTTCTATTTGTCCTTTCAAATAAAGATGGATATTTTTATGCCTTCAGATTTGCACATAAACTACAGCTGTTGCATAAAAAAACTTCCATTTTACAATATGTGTTTTTATACTGTTAAATATATATAATAATATATAACTATAAAAATAAATTTAAATATACATTTCTAAATTATTTTGAACTTCAAATATTCATTAATGTCTTCACAAAAATATATATAGTTAAAAATATATATAGTTAATATTTATAGTTAAAAACTACAAAAATAATAAAAAATAACAGAGTATATAATGAAGTAATTTTATAAAATAAAAATGCATTTAAAAATAATGTCAATTTCATATATGCTGTATATATGTTAAATGATCAAATATAGTCCAAAAATAACCAGCAATGCCATTACTAATTAGTTAGAAATTTTATGATATCCATGACTAATTACAAATTTTACAATATAATTTATTTCATTACCCTTCTCTTTTAATGTGATATTATGCTAAATGTACACTAACAAAAAATAAAATAAAATAAAATAAAATAAAATAAAAATAAATAATAAAAATAAAATATAAAATAAAATAAAATAAAAAAATGCCTAATATCTTTTTTTTTGCTATTTTCTATTTGTCCTTTCAATTAAAGATGGATATTTTTTGCACATAAACTACAGCTGCTGCATAAAAAATTCCATTTTACATTATGTGTTTTTATACAATACACACTGTTAAATATGTATAATGATATATAACTATAAAAATGTCTAAATATAAATGTATAAATTAATTTGAACTTCAAATATTCATTAATGTCTTCACAAAAATATATATACTTAATATTTATGGTTAAAAACTATAAAAATAATACAAATAATAGCGTATATAATGGAGTAATTTTAAATGCATTTAAAAAATAATGCATCATTTTTATATATACACTGTATATATGTTAAATGATCAACTATAGTCCAAAAATAATAGAAATTTTATAATATCCATCATTAATTACTAATTTTACAATACAATTTATTTCATTACCCTTCTCTTTTAATGTGATATTATGCTATATGTACATGAACAAAAATAACTAAATACATAAATAAATAAAAATAAAATATAAAAAATAAATACAATAAAAAATATAAATAAATAAAAAATACAAATAAATTTTACATGACCAAAAAGATCAAATGAATCCCCACTTATGAGTTTACTGACAAATGCGTTTGTGTGTAGCTCTAAATGTTTTCACTGAACAAACTAAAAACTTCCAACACAAAACCTCCTATATAATTGAAAATGCATTGGCATCCCAGTGAAACTGAACTCTGTGTCAATCTATAAACACGTCTCTCCGAACCCTCCTGATGTGCTTGACGACTTGTGAACTAATCAGGGTAACGAAGAGCCCGTAACGGGGGTGAAGGGGTTAAACAAACAGCAATAATCCTGCGGGACGCCGGACGGACCTGGGAACGCGTGAGCATCTCTAACATCTGCGTCCAGTTTCAGCAGCTCATGTGTGACAAATCACATTGATTAAAAGGACAACAGTTTATCTTAAATCACGAGGCCAGAATGAAAGACTCTGACCCTGTAATGAGCGCAAAATCTGCTGCCATTCAATCAGCGGTGTGAGAAAACCGAATTCATTCTTAATAACTGTAAAATCATGAAGGTTTGTGTTCGAATGGACGGGCCGTGGCTCTGAAATCTGGCGGATAAAACTCTTTCGAATCTGAATGATTCATTATTTGGCAGGCCGGGGTTAAAATCTCTCATTGGGCTGAGGTCGGGTCTCTCTGCACCCCTCGTTCAGTCATGCTGACATGTATTGGGTCTGACAGGCGCGAGCTGAAACGGACTCGGCATGCGAGCCACCCGCAGATTCACACAATAGTGTACAACAAAAGGCCGAAACGTTAATGTCAGACCTCCATGACAGACGGATATAGAGAGTAAAACATGACTAAATGAACGTATGGATCTGAATAATTGCTCATAGGAACACAGATGAAGCTGAAATGTGGCTGTATGGATTTACTAAGAAGCAGCTGAGAGGCTTCAGGCCTGAAGGACGCACAGGAAGTGATGCCATTTCAACAGGAAGACGAGTAAGTGATCTCAATCTATTTTAATATAAAGAGATCTAATATAAGGAACAAGATCTTAAAATATTAAATGTGTCCTTGTATTTTTATTACATTTTTTAATTATATACATTTTTAATTATTATATAAAAAATATATATATATATATATGTACACATACAATTTTTATAACATTTATAAATATAATAATTATCTTATATGTATGTGTGTATATATTATAAAAAATAATAAAAATATAAATGGAACAAAAACAACAACAAAACAATAATAATAATAATTACAGCAATAAGTAATAATTTTAGTAGTAATAATAATGATGGCAATTGTTAATAATATAATATTATGACCTGACTCAACTAAGACTAAAACTAAGATATATGCCCTTGTATTGTTTTATTTAATTTAAAATAAATATATTTGATATATAATTATATAATATTTAATATAATATATAATTAAATATTTATAATAAGCAAAACAAGTAATTATATTAAAGTTAAAAATGTAATAATTACAAAAAACTAATAATAGTAATTTTAGTAATAATAGTATTAAGTAATAAATATTCTAATTATCCTAAATGTATGTATGTGTATATATTATTAAATTAATTTAAAAATATATATATAATAAGAAAAAATAAATATAATAAAATTACAACAACAACAACAATAATAAAAATATAGCAATAAATAATCATTTTAGTTGCAATAGTAATAATGGCATTTTTTAATAGTAATAATAATTCTTAAAATACTAAAAGACCTGACTCAGCTAAACTATAAGATATATGCCCTTGTATTGTTTTTAAATATATTTTATTATTAATATTTAATGTTTATATATATATATATAATAAAACAATAAATATTCATAATAAAACAAATAATTATAATATAGTGTAATAATTACACAAAAATAATAATAGCATTATAATTTTAGTAATAATAGTATTAAGTAATATTTTAGTAGTAACAGTATTTTTTTAAAAATAAGTTTAATAATAGTAATAATAATTTATTAATAGTAGTCATTTAAAAAATAATATATAAAAAATTATATTTAATAAAAATAACTTAGCGAAAGCTTTTTAATATTTAACCAATCAAGTCCATTACATGGAGAAAAATCCTGAAATGTTTTCCTCAAAAACCATAATTTCTTCACAGCTGAAGACAGAAAGACATGAACATCTTGGATGACAAAGGGGTGAGTAAATGGAAGTGGAGTTCTCCTTTAAGTAATCTGTATTATTTTAAGTCATTGTGAGGTGATTTGTGTGTCAAAAAATAATGTTTTGTTTCAGACTCAGTGTTTCAGGTTAGCAGGGCATCTCAGGGAACACAGATAGAGCCACTGTGTATCTCACACACACACACACACACACACACACACACACACACACACAGAGGTTGTTCTGCTATGACGCTCCGTACAGTAGTGTTTGTGTCAGTGAATGAATCCTGTGATATTCACCCTCAGGGTTTCCTCTGTTTACACAGAACCAAATCAGATGATGAAACTGGAATTATGGATAAAAACTGCCTCAAGCATAAAATAACAAATTAGTCCAATTTATTTCTACTACTACTACTACAAAAAGGCAAGGAAAACCCTACACTTTAAGGTTGTGTTTGATAGCTGAATATAAATCACAAATCGAAGATGAATAGCTTTTTCATACTATCAGTCAAAAGTTTTTGAACAATAAGAGTTTTAATGTATGTTAAAGAAGCCTCTTCTGCTCACCAATCCTGCATTTATATGATCTAAAGCACAGCAAAAACAGTAAAAATGTGAAATATTTTTACTATTTAAAATAACTGTTTTCTATTTGAATATATTGTAAAATGTAATTTCTTCCTGTGATTTCAAAGCTGAATTTTTATTATCATTACTCCAGTCTTCAGTGTCACATGATCCTTCAGAAATCATTGAAATGTTATGATTTGCTGCTCAAAAAACATTTATTATTTTTATTATTATGTTGAAAACAGCTGAGTAGAATTTTTTCAGGCTTTTATGATGAATAGAAAGTTCAGAAGAACAGCATTTATCTGAAATAGAAATATTTTGTAACATTATAAATGTCTTTATCATCACTTTTGATCAATTTAAAGCATCCCTGCTAAATAAAAAATATTAATTTCTATACTTTCTTTCCAAAAAATAAAATAAAAAAATGTACAGACTCCAAGCTTTTGTTGGTATAGTGTATAATGTTACAAAAGCTTTTTATTTCAGATAAATGCTGATGTAAATATTGATGATGATGATGATGATGATGATAATAATAATAATAATTAATGTTTAGCATCTTAGAATGATTTCTGAAGGATCATGTGACACTGAAAACTGGAGTAATGATGCTGAAAATCCAGCTTCGATCACAGATATAAATTACATTTTACAATATATTTAAATAAAAAAGCAGTTATTTTAAATAGTAAAATATTTTACAATTTTACTGTTTTTTTCTGTACTTTGGATCAAATAATTGCAGGCTTGGAGAGCAGAAGAGACTTCTTTAATGTTTACATTTTTTATTTATTTTTTTGCTTTGTTTATATATATATATATATATATATAATTTAATTCAAGATTTTTCTTGAATATATACAATTTATAAGTAAATGCTACTTACTATATTTGATACTACATAAAAACTACTTTACTATCATTTTCTCAGATTATTCTTTGCAAATCATTAGGGCTGAACACATGCATTCACTGGTAAAAATCTGTTGAGTGATTTTCTCCCTCTAGAGATCAATGCATGAAACTGCAGGCCATCCTGAGCACAACTCAGTAGAGATCATTTTAGGCCACAGCAGCAGCAGCAACAACAACAACACAATTGCATAATGCTTTTTGTCTAGGGAGGAACAAAAACACTCACTTTCCAAAATTACAGCTGTCCGTTTTGTAATCTTTGCCCGAATAATACTGGATACTGCTCAGATTGAAGCATTAAAGTGTGTGCACTGTTCTGAGCGTTTGTGCTGCATGAATGATTCAGCTCAAATCATGCGTTTCCAATCACACGGTAACACGCTAAAACCACTAAAAGCACTTTGCGACTGCACAGCAAGAGTTTTGCACAGGTGAACATTATTCTTTTAATTCAGGATATATAAAATCTGTATTTTTATTTATTTATTTTGCTCATCAGACTCACTAGACTGCTGTGCTCACTAGACTAGTCAGCACTAGTAAGAGTACAATTGACATTATAATCGTTTTTATTAGAATAACATTTAAAAAAAACAATTTTTATTGATCTTTATGAAAACACAATTTCTCAGTAGAGAATAGATTGATATTCTGTTTACATAACATCAACATTTCTGGAACCAGCAACATATGAACATTTAAAATGATATGATATATAAATACACCAATGTTTTTCTTGAAATAAAACTTCCATATATATAAATAAAACAATAGCTAAAAATCACAAATTAAAAAAATCACAGTGCTTTCTAGTATAAGCCTCTAATTTATATATATATATATATATATATTTTTTTTTTTTTTCCTGATTATTTTAATTTCTTTTTTTATAATAATAATAGCCTGGATGTTAATTTATTTCATTAAAATAAATAAATAAATAAATAAATAAAATAGATTTATAATAAAATAAATTAAAATGAAATAATAGTTGAATTATATATAACAAATTTTACTTGTTTGATTAAAAAATTAAATAGCTAAATAAACAATGTATTTAAATAAACAAGACAGCTGAGAATAAAGTATTAGCTAAAAATGTATCAAAGCTGATTCACTTATATTTTTTCATAAAAATTAGCTGAATTTGTAATTATTTGACTGATTAAAAAAAAGAATCTGAAAATAACTTTTACAATTTACAAAATGTACAATTTTAGCATTTTTTTCCATCCAGTTGCCAAGCGAACATTTCTCATTTTTATTTTGTTTTACTTGTTGTACTAAAATAACTAATACTAAAACCATAAAATAAATAAAATACAATTTCCAAAATTTAAAAAATAAATTAATACCTAAAAATATATCACAAATTAGAGGCTTATACTAGAAAGCACTGTGATTTTTTAATTTGTGATTTTTAGCTATTTTTTTATTTATTTAATAAAAATAATAATTAAAAATAATACTTATTAAATAAAAGCAGCTGAAAAACATCACAAATTAAAGCTGAATAGCCTTTTTTTCTGAGCCTTATAATTTGATTCAGGTTATTATTCATAAAAATACAAAAAAAAATAAAAAATAAAAAAATAGGCGAAATACATATTACAAATCAAAGCTGATTTTTTTAATCGTTTGATTAAAAAATAAATAGCTAAATAAATAATGTATTTACATTCAAAAAATGTGAATTTGCATTTATTTGATTAAATAAAGAATATTAACATAAAATAAAGAATATGAAAATAAAGAAATTTGATTAAATAAAAAATAAAGAATCTGAAAATAAAAAAACCTTAACATATTAACTTTTTTTAACTAGCTGCCAAGGTGAGCATTTCTCATTTTCATTTAGTTTTACTTGATGTACTAATATATATATATATATATATACACACATAATTGATAATACTATATTAACATTAAAAATTAAATAAATAAATATAATTTGATATAAATATACATTACAATTTAGAAATATAATATAATATAATATATAAAAATGTAACTAGAATTAAAATAAAAATGGAAAAAAATTTAAAACAAATTCAGAATATGATTTAATTGTCATCATCAGTTGTGTTTCTTCATTCTCTATCTGTCGTGCAAAGCCTGATGTTCAGCCGCATGTAGCCTGAGCACTTTGTTGGCCGTGGTTTAAATCTGTTGTCCAAACAGCTCTGGTCATTCTGGCGCGGGGCCCGTGTTTGTTTGCGTGTCGTCGGGGTCGGTTCAGGACCTGCGTGCGTTCAGTGCCGTGAGCCTGATGGAATCGCTCGATTGTCTAAAGTGAATGCATTGATAGATCAGAGGAGCGCTGCCGTGTTTGTGCTCTTATGAAGACAATCGATTCAAACTGGCAAATGTTTGTTTGGGAACACGGCTTCCATTAGACACTGCTTGAGCCAAACCACCCAAAAGCCTTTAATTAATTCAGGTTCAATAGATGGAAGATTACAGCCATGTTTGGAATGGATTACTAGCTTAACACTTACTGACTAATGTACAGTACTAGTCAATCTCAACTGCTTTTTGCTTCAGGACATGAAGTAAATTACAGCAAAAATAGTATTAATGACCAAACAATGTTACGTTACATTAACTTAACTGGTGTTGGTAAGATTTATTATTGTTTATTAAACAAGTCTGCATTTATTTGATTAAAAATACTGAAAAATGCTAAAATATTATTACAACATAAAATACCTTTTTATATGTCAGTATATTGTAAAATATAATTAATTCCTGCAATCAAATCTGAATTTTCAGCACCATTACTCCAGTCTTGAGTGTCACATGATCCCTCAGAAATCATTCTAATATTCTGATTTGCTGCTCAAGAAATATTTCTGATTATTATCAATGTTAAAAACAGTTGTGCTGCTTCATATTTTTCTTTAAACCACTTAGGATTAAGATTAAATTATGAAAAGAACAGCATTTATTTGAGACAGTAATCTTTTGTAATATTATAAATGTGTTTACAGTCATTTAACGTTTCCTTGCTGAATAAAAACATTGATTTAAAAAAAAGTCCACTAATAATAATAATAAAATTATTATTTTCTAAACATTTCTTGAATTTTGATGCTTCCAACAGCCAATAATTATAAACAATAATCACAAAAAACAAAACAATTTAATTAATAAAACTGTTTAAAAATTTTAATATTTTTGGAAAACATTATTATTATTGTTATAATTAGTATTTACTATTTTATTACTGGATTTAAATTTTAATAAAACTCAAATTTAAATGTTTGAAATGTTCTTTTAATATATATAATATATATTATTATATAATGATATAATAAATAAATAATAGAAATCTTTTGTAACATTCTAAATGTATTTATAGTCATATAATGTGTCCTTGCTGAATAAAAAAATTAATTTAGATTAAAAAAAAAAAATATATATATATATATATATATCTTACTGACCCCTAATAATAATAATAATAATAATAATAATAATAATAATAATAAAATGGTTAACATTTACATAAAAAAACAAAAACAAAACAATTTTAATATTGTAATTGTTAAAATTAATATTCACTATTTTATTATTGGATTTAAATTTTAATAATACTCAAATGTAAATTTTTAAAAGGCTCCTTTAATATTATATTATATATTATAGAATATATAAGGAAATTAAATAGGGTCAATATTATTCTCTTAACCTCTGAAAGAGAGAAAAAAACATTCATTCACCTCATTCAATTTTGTTTTTCTGTAACAAACATATATGCTTTAAACCCTAATAATTGTATAAAACACATTTGTAGAAATTTTCCAGTTAAAATCCCAGGAAATGCATGAATATATGAAAAATGCATGCCTTGATGTATGTTGCTTTGGATAAATGCATGCATTGCTAAATTCATAAATGCAATTTATTTATTTATTTATTTATTTATTTATTTATTTTTAAACACCAAGTATTATGTATACACACTTTTATAAATTTCCCTGATTCATCTATCAGGAAATGCATGAACTAATTAAAGAAAAACTGCATACATGTTGCAAAAAATAAAAAATAAATAAATAAATAAATAAATAAATAAAATTTACCTATATATCCACTATATTATTTTCGATAATATAGTGGATAAATAATAATATATATATTACAATAATTATAATTATAAACAATAATTACAAAACACACAACAATTTAATTAATACAATTGTTAATTTTTATAATTAATATTCACTATTTTATTATTGAATTTAAATTTTAATAATACTCAAATGTAAATGTTTAAAGGGTTCATTTAATATATATATAATATATATATTCTATAATAATATAATAAATAAATAATAACATTTATTATTTATAATATTTACAATATTATAATACATAATTGTATATTGAAAGTTGTAACTATATCATATATACACTAAAAATACTAATGGTAAAATGAAAAATAAATGTACTTATATGACACAAAACTAATATTTTATGTATATGAAAACTGTTTTGAAGTAAATCCTACACCTTTTCGAAGTGAAATCTATTTATCACATGGGCTGTGAGCGTCTGACACGAACTGACCACCGGCGGAGCGGCGCTGAACGGGTTAACTAGTGGTGTGTGCGTTGGGAACATCCTGACCTACATCTGTCCGTTCACCTCCGCTGCTGTACTAATCCGAGTCTCTATCAGAGCGGGATTCATCCTCTCCGCCTCTGATTTCATTCAAGACGCGTTCACATTCGATTAACAGCCCCTAATCTGAATTTAAACAGCGTGCCGGTGAAAATGTGACATAACGCGAGCATGAGCGAATGGATCATGCTGTAGTGTTGTGAAAACAGGCGTGGGGCGACGCAAGGGGGGGATTATGACCAACGCCTTATCAGGCACTCAAGAAATGACGATAAAGGGCAGCGGTTTGTTAAGCCGCGGTCAGGTGCGAGCAAACACTTTGGTGTTAATGTAGTATTTTAGGACGGTGACGTGAGCTGGGTGGTTTAATTTAGCAAGTGGATCAGGACGTGAGGATTCAGAGCCGTTTAAAGACAAACGAGAGCCTTAATGTGCCGTTTGACATCGATCAGGTGGGAAAACCCTCTTAGGCCAATGAGTGTCACCGAATGTAACCTGGCGCACCTGAGCTCTGTTCTAGAAAAGACGTTAATGCACGTCCTGATGGGAACTTTGCATTTACATTCACTTTTCGTCATCCGAAATGCAAAGTCATTTTAGAGGTGGAGCGAGTTACGATAAAATCGATAAATGATTAGGAAATTAAATAGGGTTAAGAATATACTGTTTTGAAATTGAATAAATAATATGAAATTATCTGCAGTACTAATAATACTGAATACATAAAAATAGAAATGTTGTTTTAAATATAACATTTTAATAATATTTATTATTGTATTATTATTTATTAATATTACATTTTAAATTAAAATTAAATTAATACAATTAAAATGAATAATTCAAATAAATCAGAAGGTGAACATTTATACATAAATGAACAAACAAATGTCAAAATAGCGCATTAAATAATAATACACATCAAAATGCCTTTTTAAAATTAAATTTAAATAATTAAAATAAAAATGAATTCAAATAAACCAGCAGCTAAACACAAATAAAAACAACAAGGTTTTAAAAAAATAAAAATAGCCAGAATATTTATTTGATTTTCAATCATAATAAAATAAACAAATAAAATAGATGAAAATAAAATAAATAGCTGAATTATGTATTACAAATCAAAGTATTTTGACTATTTTGTATTTTAACTTATTCAATAAAAAATAAACAGCTAAATAATGTAAATAATAATGTAAACAAATAAATAAAATGGCTGAGAATAAAATAAACATCTCAATAATCAAATCTGAATTGCTTATATTTTTCAACATACATAAGTAAATAAACAAACAAACAAATGTCAAAATATCAGATTAAATAATATAAGATAAAATTAAAATGAATTCAAATTAACCAGCAGGTAAACATAAAAAGTAAATAAATAAATAAATAAATAATAAATAATGTTTTTATTTATACATAAAATGTCAAAATATCCACACATCAAATGACATTTAAAAAAAAAGTATATAAATACAATTAGTTTTCAAAGAAACCGAAAGGTGAACAAGTGAAATTTCTATAACAATAGCCAGAATGTTTATTTATTTTATTTAATAAGTAAATAAATAAAATAGATGAAAATAAAATAAATAGCTGAATTATATTTACGAAATAAAAGCTGTATTTTTACTTGTTTAATTAAAAATAGCAAAATAATGCAAATAATAATATAAATAAATAAATAAAATAGCTGAAAATAAAATAATAAATGTGTCAGAAATCAAAGCTGTATAATTCAACATACATACATAAATAAACAAGCAAATGTTAAAATATCAGATGAAATAATACATATCAAAATAATTTTTAAAATTATATTTAAATAAAATAATAATAAAGCAGCAGGTGAACATAAATAAAACAAAAATATTAACTAAATAATTAATCATGTATTTATTTACACATATAATGTTAAAACGTCCACACATCAAATTACTCTTTAAATAAAATGTAAATAAATACAATTAATTTTCTAAGAAACCAAAAGGCGAGCAAGTGCAAAAAAGAAAAAAAGAGAAGAAAATTGTTTCCTACAACAAGAAATTTCATGCTCAACCATGTAAGGTTACCAAAACACACACACACACACGCAGAGAGCCTGTGACAGGTGGCAGATTCTTCTCAAGCGCTGTTATGTACACAAATCATTTGCTCCTACATGGGGCGAAACGGCGAACAGGTCAAGACGCTCTGTTGAGCCTGTCAGCGCCTGAGCGGCCCCACGTCGAGAGACCATTAGACTGCAGGCAGCAGAGTCCCGCTATGACAAACTGTGTGCGCTGTCACAACCGCTCATCTGTGTGTGTGTGTGTGTGTGCGCGCGCTATCACTGTCCCATCACTTCAGGGATCAGCCGAGTGAGATTACAGAGATGTTGATGGCACACTGGTGAGTCCTGCAGAGAGGATTACCAGACAAAATCAAATCAAATCTCTCATATTATGTTTGTGTTATTCAAAAGTTTACGGAGGAACAGCTTTTGTCCTCATGAGACTGTGCAAACTCAAAACCTCCGTGCAAAACAGAACAACACGAGCCGACGACCTGAAGAAATCAGCTTTAAATATGATCAAACGTAAATGTGATTTATTGCATGATAAAACGCTTTCTCTTATCTCAGTTTATTTGCAGAGACTTTAAGACATTCAAAGGCTAATCTCCTGAAAAGAGTTAAAGCCAGGTTTTCTGTTTCAGGAAAGTCATTTTTTGCAGTTCTAAAGAATTTACACATTTCACCCTTACAGTCAACACAAAACACCAACTTTTATAATGAAAACACTCAATGGTGCTGATGACAGTAAGCTTATGGGTTCCATTCCCACTAATTAAAAAAAAGAAAAATGGAAATATAACAGGTCAAACTTATTCTCTTAAAACTCATGTATGAAAAAAAGAGAGAAAAAAATACACCTTTTCATCCATCTCATTCAATTGTGTTTTTTCTGTAACAAACATATATGCTTTAAACCCTAATAATTGTATAATAGACATTTTTATAATATTTCCAGTTAAAATCCCAGGAAATGTATGAATATATGAAAAATGCATGCCTTGAACGCAGAAAATGTTTTAAACACTAGGTATTATGTATACACATTTTTATACATTTCCCAGTTCATCTATCAGAAAATGCATGAACTATTAAAAAAATCCATGCCTTGCTGCCAAATAAAAAAATTAAAAAATAAATAATTTAAATGTACCTATTTATCCACATCATTATAAATGCATGCATTGCTAAATGCATGAACATAATTTGACGTAAAAAAAAAAAAAAATATATATATATATATATATATACATATATTACACACTAACAATACACATTTTTATACATTACATCGTAGTTCATTTCCCAGGAAATGCATGAGTTAATAAAATGCACCCCTTGGTGCAATATGTTTCTTTGGATATTAATAGACATTAATTATAGACATTTTTATGAATTTCCCAGTTCAAATCGCAGGAAAAAAAAAATGCATGTCTTGAATGCAGTGTAGGTTGCTTTGGATAAATGCATGCATTGCTAAATGCATGAATATAAATGTTGTTGTAAAAAAAAACTATATATATATATATATATATATATATATTAAATATATATATATATATATTCTAAACACTTTTTATTATGTATATGTATATTGTTATTATGTATATTATGTATTCATTTTTCCAGGAAATACATAAACTAATAAAGAATGCATGCCTTGATGCAGTGTAAATAACTATGGATAAATGCATTCATTGCTAAAATAAAAAATAAATACACAAATAAAAATGTACCTATTTATCCATCTCATTCCATTTTGCTTTGCTGTAACAAACATATTCAAACACATTTAAACCCTAATTATTATTTAATGGACATTTTTATGAAATGTCCAGTTTCAAATCCTAGGAAATGCATGAACTTAAAAAAAATGCAGTGTAGGATAAATGCATGCATTGTTAAATTATATATATATATATATATATATACACTACCGTTCAAAAGTTTGGGGTCAGTACATTTTTATTGTTTCTTTTCTTTTCTTTTTTTTTTTAAGAAATTAATACTTTTATTCACCAAGGATGTATTAAGTTAATAATTAAAAGTTTATTAAAAGTTAATAATAAATAATTTACATTGTTATAAAATATTTATATTTTGAATAAACACTGTACTTTTTAAACTTGTTATTCATGAAAGAATCCTGAAAAAAAAAAAAAAAATCACAGGTTCCAAAAAATATTTGGCAGCACAACTGTTGATATTATCCAACACTGATCATTCTAATAATAAATCCGCATATTAGAATGATTTCTGAAGGATCATGTGACACTTAAGACTGGAGTAACAGCTGATAAAAATTCAGCTTTTCATCACAGGAATAAATTCTATTTTAAAGTATGTTAAAATAAAAAACATTATTTTATATTGTAAAAACATTTTGCAATATTACTGTTTTTTTCTATATTTTTAATCAAATAAATGCAGCCTTGATGAGCATAAGAGACTTCTTTAAAGACTATTACAAGTCTTACTGACCCCAAACTTTTGAACGGTAGTGTATATATATATATTAAACAGTATTAATGGACATTAATAATAGACATTTTTATTTCCCAGTTCAAATCCCAGGAAAAAAAAAATGCAGTCTTGAATGCAGTGTAGGTTGCTTTGGATATCCAGTCAGTTCACCACGGATTGTCCGATATGACATTTACACATATGCATTTATTTAGCAATGCATGCATTTATTCAATGTGACTTTGATTGCATTCCATGTATGCATTTTTTAGTTCATGCATTTCCTGGGAAATGAACCATTTATAAAAATGTGTATACAAAATAATTATCATTTAAAATGTGTGCATTGCTAAATGCATTAATATAAATGTTGTTGTAAAACACATATATATTTGAAACATTTTTTATTATGTATACACATTTTTATAAATTTCCTGGTTTATTTTTCCAGGAAATGCGTAAACTAATAAAAAATGCATGCCTTAATGCAGTGTAAATGGGTATGGATAAATGCATGCATTACTAAAATAAATAAATATATAAATATTTACCTTTTCATCCACCTCATTCAGTTCTGGTTTGCTGTAACATATACATTTTAAACCCTAATTAATTTGTAATAGACATTATTATGCATTTCCCAGTTCAAATCCCAGGAAATGCATGAACAAAAATATATATATATATATGCATATAATGCAGTGTAGGTTGCTTTGGATGCATGCATTGCTAAAAGCATGAATATAAATCTAAAATGCATGAACTAAAAAATGCATACATGGAATGCAATCAAAGTCACATTGAATAAATGCATGCATTGCTAAATAAATGCATATGTGTAAATGTCATATCGGACAACCCACGGAGAACTGACCGGAAGCTTAAATATAAAAGGGTTTGGTGACAAAATGACAAAAAACAGTGAGATGCATTAAGAAAACAAACAGGGTCAGATGTGATTTCACATGGACTTGCGAGCATTAGTTCAGAATAATCAAATCAAGTGAATCTAGAGCGGCGGTGACATTTGTTTTCAAACCCTCGGCTCTCGGATGAAGAGCGCGAGCGGAGTGACAGGTGCTGGAATCGCAGCTATTTCACGAGCGCGGATCTCGCACGCATAACTCCACTTCCTCATGCCAGACTGACCCAGGGCTCTTTCTGGATAAACATGTCTGACCTCCTCAGCATCACTGCGCATCGCATCCTTTTTTAGGCCGGGCCAGACACCCAGCGAGAGGCGGGGGAAACTCATCTGCCAACAGACATTTGCCTGGGAGAGGATTGCATTTGTTTTTTTTCCTTTTGCGGGCGGAACGGGCCAATTGACTGCGAACTAATCTGTCCCGCTGTCGCAGTCTGTGCCGTTCCACAATGTCGGTACACAGTGTACAATTGTATTTATAGCCTGCCAACTAGACTTATCTTCGTTATGTAATATTTACGGCAGCGAGACGGCAGCCACCCACATTACTCTCTCTCCCGCTCTACGTTATGCTTGCTTTACCCAGCCGTGCCTGCTGGGTAATTTTACTCACAAGCTCCAGCCAAGCAAGAAACATCCACAAACACTCTGCGCTGGAAAATTGCGCTCGCTCATGTACCAAAACACAGACGTCCTCAAAAACACAGTTCAGCTGCTCGCTCCAGACAAATTACGCCTCCCGTTTAGGCCTCGGCGCAAACGTGTCCCGATTAGTGGGTCAGAGAGGAAACGATACAATTTAGAGCGACTGCGTTCGATTGGATTCACATCAACAAAATAAACAAACAGCGATGTATTTACACTAGAGCAGGAGCCAGGAGGCTTTGACAGCAGAAATGTGCAGCTGGTGAATTATTTAGTGATAAATGTTTATTATTAATGGTGTTTGCGAAGGCAAGAGTTGCTATTATGATTGCTCATATTGGGCCTCTAACCCCACGAATTAAAGTTTGACGTGTCCTGCAGCGTTTGCGCTCCAGACGGGAGCGATTCCTCAAATTTTGAGGTTTGTTTGTGTGCCGATGCTTTACTAATGCAGGGGTTGCAAACCGACAGCCACTAGGGGGTGATAGAGAGTCTGTGGGAAATTAAGATTTAAAAATATATATTTTTAAAAAACTTTTTTCATTTTTGAACTCTCAGGACTGTGAAAATTAACATTTTAAGGTAAATAGAAAATAAAAATAAATATTAAATAAATAAAAATAAAAGAATAAGTTTGACGTATTCTTTTAAACACGTGCAAAAAATTATCGCCGTTTCATTTAGCTAAAATCATGCACAATTCTCTGTCAAATTCATATTTACTGTGGAAAATCTGAGACAACAATATATATATTTTTACAACTGTTTGGTTTTTGAACTCGCACGACTGTCAAAAATGAAGCTTTAAGATGAGTTTAAAAAATAAATAAATAAATAAAATAATCATTTTAAAGTATTCCTTTATAAACAGAATATTATCATTTATTAATATAATTTTGCTCAGTAATTCTTTCAAATTCATGGAGAATCGGAGACAAAATTATCTATATTTTTTTGCAACATTTTGAACTCGCATGGCTGTCAAAAATAAAGCTTTAACATGAGTTAAAATAAAAATTATTAAAGTATTCCTTTATACACAAACAGAAAATGATCACGCTTTCATTTAGCTAACATCATGCGGAATTCTGTCAAATTAATATTTACTGTGGAAAACCTGAGACAAACATATAATTTTTTTTTTTTTTTACAACTGTTTGGTTTTTGAACTCTCACAACTGTCAAAAATGAAACTTTAAAATGAGCTTAATAAAAAATCAGTTTAAAGTATTCCTTTATACACAAACAGAAACACGGTTTCATTTAGCTAAAATCATGAGTAATTCTTTGTCAAATTCATATTTACTGCGAACATTTTGTACTGTTTTTTTAACAACTTTTTGGTTTTTGAACTCTTATGGCTGTCAAAAATAAAGCTTAAAAATTAGTTTAAAAATAAATAAATAAATAAACTGTGGAGAATCTGAGAAAAAAAATATATATATACACACACATATATATATATATGTGTGTGTGTGTGTGTGTATGTGTGTAAGCTTAATAAATACATTTTAATAATAAATACATTTTAAAAACCAGTTTAAAGTATTTCTTTATACACAAACAGAATATTATTGTGGTTTAATTTTGCTCAGTAATTCTGTCACATTTACTGTAAAAGTCGCTACACAAAAATTGAACAAAAATTGTTAGATAATAACCTATTTAAAAAAATTTGCTCATAAAAAAATCTGTTATTTATTTGCGGAAACAGCATATCCCTTGCAAAAGACTATCATATTTGGTTGTCTTTGCCATCAAAAAGTTTTTAAATCCTTCTTCTAAGTGATTTGACTTAAAAAAAAAATTATTTAAATTAAAAAAATAAAATAAAATAAATAAAAATAAAAAATAATAAAATAAAATAATGGTACAGACAAAACAGTGGAAAATGGTGGAAAGCAATCAATCTCTGGGGAAAAAAAAAAGTTTTGCATATAAGCACAATATGTAGTTCTTCCCCTAAATACGTAATTAAAAGTACCTCAATAAAAGCAAAGATTTAATGCAACTAACCTTCAATCTAGTGACACAAACAACAGTTAAAAGAAAAGTGGCGTTAAAACCAGCCAATCAGATTAAAACTGGCGAATCCAGCCATTTAAGGCGGGCAGCGAATGTAAAGTGGGTGGTCTGTGGGCGTGGCCTCTAAAATAAACCCAACCAATCCCATCAGCATCTCCACAAACCAGCACACATTTCTGCATCCGATGCGCTAATGTAGGTCAAGTGGTGTTGTTAAGGGCCAATCCGTTCAGATTAACAGCTTCCTGAAGTCCTCGGGCCCAAACATACTTCAGCAGCTGTCAACACCAGCACAAAACTGCACTTTCCCCTCATGAGGGACCGCAGTCTGAGGCGTTTTGTAACGGGAGCAGCGTACCAAAAAACATTCGACGGCGACCCGACGAGACCCCGGACTTCATTAGAGCCTCACAGTTTCTCTGTCACAGGAAAAGAAAATACGTTTTTTCAACTCGACGCTGAGGGCTTTTAGTGCCCCGAACGTGTTCAGGTTCAGCTCAGGAATGTGTGACTCAATAAGGCCCCTTATAAAATCCTTCCCAACGAAGCGCGATCCCGTTCCGGAGGACGCGGCGGGAGGACGTGCGCGAACACGCAGGGAAAGGGTGTCACGGTATCGTGCAAAGCATAAAGAGATGATGACAACTCGACCTGTCTGAGAGAGTCATTAGACGTGTGATGGGGATTAGTACTGAGTTTGCCGGGATATCAGGTTTAAACCGTCCCGTTCCCCTCCTGTGGATTTCACGCTCCAGCTCCTGGAGTCTGAGCAGACGCTTCTTCTTCGTAACGGCACTTTTGAAATATACATCAGCTCCTGATGCCTTGCAGTAAATGCTGGATGTCAAATCTAGTTTGAGGAGACAGCGCTTTCCTTTCTTTTGTTCAGTGATGGACAGTAACAAAGTATTTTTACTTAGTTGTGCTGTTAATTTGCTCACCCTGCAGGATGAGATGTAGGTGACTTTTATCTTCAGTAGAACAGTAAAAGAGATTTTTTAGCTGAAACTGTGCTCCTTGGGGAATCATAAAATGCAGGTCAGCAGGTACTCTCACTCTGAGAGTCAAAATATGCATATCAGGAAACATAAAATTAATACCCATGACTCCTGATGAGATATTGAGGTCTTATGAAGCGAAGCAATCGGTCTGTGCAAGAAACTGAACATTATTTACAACATTATAACCTGTCATCTATAAATCTCAGGGAAATGGGGAAATCTGATTCTTTTTCGCAAACTGATTCTTTCGGACACTTGTTTCAATGAACCGGTTCATTTCACTAGTTTGTTTACATAATCACACAATGATGTAACACATATGTAATTATATTATAAAAGCACCCAGTAATGATGTGAAACATGGATGTTTTCATGTCTAAAGCGTATGAACTGAATAAACCTGAACTGGAGCGCTGAATCAGTTCATTCATCATAGAATCAGAATCATTTTGTGTGACTATCAGGCGTCTGAAAGTGAGTTTTGATTGAGTAACTTGTTGATCTATGCTGCTCAAGCCGCAAACTGTTTCAGAAGATTCAGTCCAATTTGGTGAACTTTGTTCTCATTTTTTTTATTCTCAAAAACTGAATGAATGAATGAATCACCAAGGACTACTACTGCAAAATAAGTGTCCGATTCATGAACAAGATGATTCATTCCAATGAATCGGTACACAAAATGCAATGAATGATTCATTCGTGAATTGGACTGATTAGATTGCAGCTGTTCACGAATCAACAACTCACAAATCAAATGATTCGGTCAGAGTGAGTCTCCAGTACAATTCAGTGAATTCACAAGTCTGACTCAAAATGAGTCGAGCTTGAGTATGTTTCTGAGTGGATGTTTTGCATGTCTAAAGCATATAAACTGAATAAACCTGAACTGGAGTGCTGAATCAGTTCATTCATTATAGGATCAGATACGCTCGTATTTTGGTTCATTTTGAGTTGGAGTGACTCTCAGGCGTCTGAAAGTGAGTTTTGATTGAGTAACATGTAGATCTGTGCTGTTCAAGCCACAAACTGTTTCAGAAAATTCAGTCCAATTTGGTGAACTTTGTTCTCATTTTTTTTTCTATTCTCAAAAACTGAATGAATGAATGAATCACCACGGACTACTATTGCAAAAGAAGTGTCTGATTCATGAACAAGATGATTCATTTCAATGAATCGGTTCACAAAATGCACTGAATGATACATTTGTGAATTGGACTGATCAGATTGCAGCTGTTCACGAATCGACAGCTCACAAATCAAATGATTCGGTCAGAGTTAGTATCCAGTACAATTCACAAGTCTGACTAAAAATGAGTCTTCGGAGCTTGAGTATGTTTCTGAGTGGATGTTTTGCATGTCTAAAGCATATAAACTGAATAAACCTGAACTGGAGTGCTGATTCAGTTCATTCACTATAGGATCAGATACGCTGATATTTTGGTTCATTGTGAGTCAGAGTGACTATCAGGCGTCTGAAAGTGAGTTTTGTTTGAGTAATTTGTAGATCTGTGCTTCTCAAGCCACAAACTGTTTCAGAAAATTCAGTCCAATTTGGTGAACTGGTTCACCAAAAAGAACCGGTTCAAAAGACTCATTCGTTTGTGAACCGGACATCTAGACTGTTGAGGCCTGAGGCTCTGGATTACAGGTAACAATGTTGTAAATAATGTTTAGCTTCTTGCACAGACCGATCATTTTGCTTCATAAGACTATTAATTAACATGTTTTAAAGGTATTAATTTTGCGCTTCTTGATATGCTTTTTTATTCTCAAAAACTGAATAAATGAATGAATCGCCAAGGACTATGGACTGCAATAGCACTGTGTGATTTGTGAACAAGCTGATTCTTTTCAATGAATCAGTTCACAAATTACACTGAATGATTCGTTTGTGAATTCGACTGATCGGATTGCAGCTGTTCACGAATCAACAACTCACAAATCAAATGATTCAGTCAGAGTGAGTCTCCAGTCAACAATTAAGTGAATTCACAAGTCTGACTCAAAATGAGTCAAGAAAGGAGCTTGTTTTTCGGAGCTCATGTTTCTTGAACTGGTTCACCAAAAAGAACCAGTTCAAAAGAATCATTTGTTTGTGAACCGGACATCTAGACTCTTGATGCCAGAGACTCTGGATTCCAGGTAACAATGTTGTAAATAATGTTTAGCTTCTTGCACTGACCAATCATTTTGCTTCATAAGACCTCAATATATCATCAGGAGACACAGGTATTAATTTTGCATTTCTTGATATGCCATTTTTATTCTCAAAAACTGAATGAATGAATCACCAAGGACTATGACTGCAAAAGAAGTGTCTGATTCCTGAACAAGCTGATTCTTTTCAATGAATCGGTTCACACGTTGAACTTAATGATTCATTCGTAAATCGGACTGATTGGATTGCAGCTGTTCACGAATCAACAGCTCACGAATCAAATGATTCGGTCAGAGTGAGCCTCCAGTTAACAGTTCAGTGAATTCACAAGTCTGACTCAAAATGAGTCAAGAAAGGAAGATCTTTGAAGCTTGAGTATGTGCGTGACTGATGACACGAAAAATGACTAATGCTGGATTCTGCCAATTTACTTCATTTTTTCCTCATTACAACTGCTGAACAGTCACACCAACTTTATAAAATGATAAAAATAATAATTTATATCATTTATAATAATAAATATAAAATAAATAAATATATAAATAAACATTTTATAATAATAAATATATTTATCATATAAATATACACAAATAATGCCAATTTACTAAACAAATACAACTATAGAACAGTCACACCCACTCTATAAAATTATTTAAAAAATAATTTAATAATAATTATTCAAATAATCATGTATAATATTATTTAAAACCTGACATATAATTTTAATTACTTAAAATTTTTTTTTTCCTCATTATGACTGCAGACCAACAGTTGCACCAACTTATAAAATACTTATAAAATAAAAAAATGACAATTTGCACAATTTGTAATCTTAAAAAAGCGCCAAAATATCTAAAATGACACTTCATTACAAGCTCACCTTTTTTTATATATAAGATTTTTTATACCTCACAAAAAAAAAAAATTGAAATCATAAATGTACAGCGTGTGCCTCACACATGAGGTGCGTTTAAGTGATTTTCTGTATAAAATCCTTCAGCAAACATTCAGGTCACCGAAGAGGGAATAAATCTCTTGTAAGCCACTAAATGGCTTAAAATGTGTTTATTAATTTGCTTCACGAAAGATATCTAATCCCCAACGAAGTGAACAGAAAGCGTAATGGCCAAAACATCCGAAAAGGGCGTCCAGATTCAGCTTTACCAAAGCAACGTGTTGAATTTGCCTTTGTTTTCTTTAATCGTCCACAAATCCGTGGTGGAAACTAAGATGCCGGCTTTACAGAGTTATACAAATGCTTTTGAAAGACATGTGACGGCTCTCAGACATAAGGGAGGAGCAATTAGGATTTAGCCCGCGTTTTTGGCTGCGAGGCCCTGGCGAGCCTGTGTGCAAACAAAGTTTACCGTCAACCAAATCGCTTTTGACAGCAAACCAAGAGCCTTTACCAACAGGCAGAAAGATTACGAGCGACCAGGACATCTGTGATAGTACAGGACCGATTCAATAAGCACATGCGTTCGCAACCCGACCCGGACGTGATAATTGGATCCGAGGTCTTTCTTGGAAAGAGCGAGTCTGTATTTGTTTTATATGAAGCAACAGAAAGGCCGGGATCTTTAATGCAGGGCTCGCGGGTTTCCTCATAATCCTCATAGATCCTGTCAGCACACACAAGCAGAGAGGGATCAAAACAAAACCCGCGGCCAAAAAACTAACTCTCTCTCCGAGAACGAGGTCGCGTCTCAAAAACAAGCGCTGATCGGACTTGGCAGGGCTCCTGAGTCGCCTTACCGAGGTTTTTAGCCTCCCGTCTCATTCATTTCACAACGCGCTCTATGTTTACATACTCAGATAAACCCGTAATCGCTTTCACCCGCATTGTTTTACTGATATTCACACTTTTATGATTGCTTGTTTGATGATCGGTTTATTAATTTCAGACAAATCCCATCTAGGTT
The DNA here is from genome assembly GCA_012976165.1 of Labeo catla. NCBI lineage: Eukaryota > Metazoa > Chordata > Actinopteri > Cypriniformes > Cyprinidae > Labeo > Labeo catla. The sequence continues at coordinate 528,213 of VONZ01000207.1, read as the reverse complement.
GCATTTAAAGAGCAGCACCAACAATAATATCAACAACACACTACAGGAAACTTCATGTGCCTTTTGCATAAACTATCAGACTATTTTTTTTATAGTCATTAATGCTTAAGACACAGAAATGCTTAAAAAAAAATCAAATATTCACAATAGTAATGCTTCTAGTAATTCTGGAGATTGGTCTTCAGACGATTAAAGATAATATGTATTATATATAAAAAATATATTTTAATAATAAATATTACAGAGCCTATTTGTTTTTACCATAATTAATTAGAATTATTATAATTATTAATTATAACACTTAATTATACTTAATGAGATCCGCCAGTTATATTTAAGGAAAAAAAAAACAAAATTAAAAGACTGTATACTGGTTGTTATACTAAATAAATAAATAAAATAAGGAATAAATCAGAAATAAAAAAAGTCTGCACTTCTGTTATCAGACACCTAAACAAAAACAAAACAGAAAAAAATCTGTATCAAATATTATAATATTATTAAATAATAATAATAATAATAATTATATATATATATATATATATACATATATATATTATAGACTTTATATTTACATTTTCTTAAATAATTAACAATACCTAAAAATGGATCTGCAAATCAGTTATCAAAAACCAAAAAGCATTAATAACACAATAATTATAAAAGGTTCTGATATTCTGTTATCAGAAACTTAAACATAAAATAAATCTGTTTCATAATAAAAAATTATTATTAATAAAATTATTAATTATTAGTCAGCCAAAGTACCACAAATGCATTTTTAAAACATTTACAAATGAGATCAGAGAAATCAAATCACCAAAAATAATGTCAAAAAGTTAAAAATAAAAAAAATTAAAAAGGATTTTTTTTTAAAGTTTCTGCTATCAAAAAATTTAAATGAATAAAATTAACAATTTATTATAAATTATTACATTATTATGAATTTAAATAAAATATAATCATCATTATGTATTTATTTACCTTTTATAGATTTGTTTATATATATCATTTAAAAATTTATTTAAAATCTTGAATTATGTTACATTGTTTCGTCCATGCAAAATAATCAAAAAACATGAATTTGTATCGGTCACTAAAAACGAATCAATCTGTGTGAGGTGTGTTCGTTCACATGACGGGCCCCGGCAGGCCCTCGCCGCGATCGCTCTCTCAGCGTTTGGCCCTGTATGTTTGAGTTGCCATTCAAGCATCAAAGCACATTTAAAGTTGTTCAAAACAAACAGGCCGGCTTTCTGCTGCCGCCGCTTGCGGGTTTGTTTCATTTCCCCTTCTCTTTCTCTCTCTCTTTCTCTCTGTGGTTCCCTCCTCCTCTGTAGCGAGTGGAGAACATCCTGTTCTGTGAGTCAGTCGAGCTCCAGGCCCGTGGGGAATAAGCGTATTTGTGGCTGAGCTGAGGGGCTAACAGAAATGGCCCAGTTGCTTTGACCTATACTGTTTTAATAAAATCACTCTGAGCGTAAACATTGCTGCGGGGACATGCGCTCCTGCCACAGTCAGCGCTGCCGTTTCGTAACTTGTGTCCCTCCATTAGATCAGTGTGAACCTTGCTGGGGTAAACACACGTAACTACTGAACGCATGAGGTCAAGCAGCACAGAGACCCAAATACACCTGAAATTAAAGCAATACTCTCGATTCAATAGAGTTTAAGTTCCATTGATTACTGCAGAAAACTCATTTTTTAATACTAGATTCAGTATGCTTACATAAAATAGCAAGCAAATAAACTAATAAAATAATAATAATGTGATTTTAATGCTGAATGTAAATAATTCAGCGTGTTTGCAGAATGCTGTAACAAACATCTGATATCCATGTATGCATGCCCATAACAACAAAATGTAAAACTACTAAAAACATATAACAAAAATCTATGATTTCAATCACTGCTTTGCTGAGCTCCCAGACACGCGCTTCACTGCCACGGGACAAGGCAAACAATGTGAGGGTTCAAGGGTCACGCTCCCCAAAACTTAGGAAGAATAAAATCCTGCAATTAGTCTTGTCAGACCGTTTCACTGTGTATGGAGTATTTGAGGCGGACAGTGAGTCCATATGATACACTTTATTGCACATTGTTTTCTGAAGTCCAATGAGAAATGGACTTGTTATTTGTTTTCTGCTGAAATAGCCAGTAGTGTGTTTGGAACAACATGAGCATGATTATCAGGTGAAATACTGAGTGAATCAAGTCAGAAATATGGAAGTACATAGGCAAAATTAAATACATTACAGGCAAAAACATTGTTTTTTTATTCACTGGTCAATTGTGAGATTTTGGGCTACTTGGCTTTTCATTGTGGTGCATTTTATTTGCATCTGGCTATTTTGTCAAAGTGCATTTTTTCTCTACTTCAGCGGCATTTACATGCTCCAAACTTAGCAGTTTAATTCCCATCTATATTCTGAAGGTTTTTACTGAGGGGTTTGTTTATATATCATTCAGACTGATTTTATTATTGCGTTTTGTCTATTTGCATCTGTAGATTTCAATTACAATACATATCTTTAAAAGTTTTCTCCTCCACTTCAGCAGCACTTGCATACACTAAAATTTACAGTTTTATTCCTGTCTATATTCTGAAGGTTTGTTTACATATCATTCACAGTGATTTTATTATTGCACTTAATCTATTGGTGTCTGTAGGTTTCAGTTACAATACACATTTTAAAGACTGTTTTTATCCAAATGTGTTTGTTTCTTCACTTCAGCAGCATTTACATACACTAAACTTAGCAGTTTTATTCTTGTCTGTATTCTGAAGGTTTATACTGAGGGGTTTGTTTATATGTCATTCAGACTGATTTTATTATTGCATTTTGTCAATTTGCATCTGTAGATTTAAATTACAATACATATCTTTAAAAGTTTTCTCCTCCACTTCAGCAGCACTTACATACACCAAAATTTACAGTTTTATTCCTGTCTATATTCTGAAGGTTTTTACTGAAGGATTTGTTTATATATCATTCAGACTGATTTTATTATTGTATTTTGTCAATTTGTGTCTGTAGATTTCAATTACAATACATATCTTTAAAAGTTTTCTCCTCTACTTCAGCAGCACTTACATACACCAAAATTTACAGTTTTATTCTTGTCTATATTCTGAAGGTTTTTACTGAAGGATTTGTTTATATATCATTCAGACTGATTTTATTATTGTATTTTGTCAATTTGTGTCTGTAGATTTCAATTACAATACATATCTTTAAAAGTTTTCTCCTCTACTTCAGCAGCACTTACATACACCAAAATTTACAGTTTTATTCTTGTCTATATTCTGAAGGTTTTTACTGAGGGGTTTGGTTATATATCATTCACCTGATTTTATTATTGCACTTAATCTACTGGTGTCTGTAGGTTTCTAATACAATACATATTTTTAAAGGTTGTTTTTATCAAAATGTGTTTGTTTCTCCACTTCAGCAGCATTTACAAACACTAAACTTAGCAGTTTTATTCTTGTCTATATTCTGAAGGTTTTTACTGAAGGATTTGTTTATATATCATTCAGACTGATTTTATTATTGTATTTTGTCAATTTGCGTCTGTAGATTTCAATTGCAATACATAATGTTTAAAAGCTTCCTCCTCCACTTCAGCAGCACTTACATATACCAAACTTAGCAGTTTAATTCTTATCTATATTCTGAAGGCTTTTACTGAAGGGTTTGTTTATATATCATTCAGACTGATTATATTTCTGCGTTTTGTCTATATGCATCTGTAGATTTCAATTACAGTATATATCTTTAAAAGTTTTCTCCTCCACTTCTTATTCTGAAGGTTTTTATTGGGGGGTTTGTTTATATATCATTTGCCTGATTTTATTGTTGCACTATTTGTGTTTGCAGGTCAAAATGAGTTTGTTTCTCCACTTCAGCAGCACTTACATAAACTAAATTTTACACTTTTATTCCTATCTATATTCTGAAGGTTTTTACTGAGGTTTGTTCATACATCATTCACATGATTTTATACAACATTTTATTCCTAAAACATTGCAAAAACATTTTTTTTTGTCCCTGGCTGTTGACAGTATTTCCCCTCAGTAAAAACATTTAACTCCAATATGTCAACAAAACCAAACAAGAACTTAGAACCTGACTTTACGTTCAGATTTATCTTCTGGAAATTGATGCAAATTGGTGTATATGTATTTAGATGCATGCATTATTAGTACAAAACATTTAAGTAAAATTGTAATAAAAACATTTTTTTTTTAATATCTTAAAATAATTAAAACAAATCAAATATTGCATTCTAATCCTTTATAGTTTGAACAGTGGAGTGTTTTAGAACTGTGTTTTGGCCTACAGCTGTCATGTTAAGCTGCCTAATTCCTCTCACAAAGTTATTCCACATTCCCAAAATGACGGAGTGATATAACTTCCGAATCAGGATTAAATATGAAGCCGCTGTCTGCAGCAACATCTGCCTGTGGATATATACAGATATCTGAAGAAAAGCACACAGGACATCATGTTTGTAAGTACACTAAGCACATTAAACTAGATGCATTCAGTATTTGGGAGCATCAAGACAAACCTAATAGGATTCAGATGATAGATGAACAGCTGTAACATTATATTTAACATGCAGATGGACATATATTGACATAAAGGCAATTATAGTCTCAGTAGGTCGGTATGTGTGTGTTTACATCAGCTGCACTTGACCTGCGACTCTTTAGCGTCCCAGAATCTCACTTGTGTAACATGTTTTGAAGCTTGTCACTTTCAATATCATTGCAGATCACATGACTTTGCTGACCAAAAAGTCAAGGTTTATCTGGTTGGTATGGGCCCCTGCTGGTAGATGTCAGAACTACACATTCTAGTTCAAAAAGCATTTTCATTTCTGAATGGATTTGATAGCACTGATCACTTCATTGGTCTTGGAGAAATTTCTCCACAATAAACCATCTGATTGGTGGAAATTAGTAATTGGGCTTACACTATTAGTAAGCTATCACACATGAGGTGATGAAGGAAACAGGTGGTGTACAGGACTTTCTGAATGTAAATAAGTTCGCCTAGTACTGCTGAATTTCTGAACACATAAATCTCTTTAGTCTTCCTTTTTGAAGAGCAAACGAGCAAATAATTAGCCTACAGCAAGTCCCTTAACACACAAATTGTGCAACATATGTCCGTTCACTATAATATACAATATTACACTATATTAAATTTATTAAATTCAAAATCATTTTTGTGTTAAATAGTTTAAATAATAGGAGTTTAAATAATAACAAATAATGAAAATTAGAAAAGAAAAAGAAACTGAAATAAATAATTAAAAGTTTAAATAAGTGCTAAAATTACTAAAACTGTTTTAGAAAACTAATAAAACTTATATAAAATTGTTAAATAGAAATATTAAAAAAACATGCTAGAAGTACATAAAAAAATAAACTTAAATAACATACAAAAATCCACTGCATCCAAAATAACATTACTGTAGTTTGTCCAGTAGTCTTAATTATTTTATTTAAGAAAAACTAATAAATCAGAAAAAAAAAACTTATTAGCTCATTTGAACTAATACTAAAATGCTAATATTAAAGTTAAAATTAAAGTTAGTTTTAATTTTTTTCTTACATTTTCTATTCAACGTTTAACTGTGATATTGTATAAAATTAGAAAATGCATTTTCATTGATTGAAAAGCAAACAAATATAGACAAAAAAAACACAAAATGCATTTAATTTTAATTATTAACATTTTATTTAATTTATTATTTAATGGTTTTATATATATAAAAAAACATAAATATTAAAAGCAAGCTTCTTCCTTGATAATTGTCAAATTTTATTGCTTGGCTTCCTCTTTGCACATATAATTGCATCTTAGTGGATGCAATTGCTATTGTTATTGCATCCATTAGGAAAAATTATCTTCTGTCTATAATGCAATCCAAGTGCCACAGCGAAGGCTTGGTGTGAGGTGGAGCGTAACTTCAGATACATTCAGAGCAAACAGAGAGGACGTACGTCATTGTGTGTGTGTGTCAGTATGTGACTCTGTACTCCGTGTTCTAACTGTGCAGTGTTGTGTAACAACCTCAAAGACAGATTATTTCCACTAATGGCACATCCATTCGGCCTCAAGTGCATATGGGCGCAAACGAACACAACCCAGCGTTTGGGTAAAAAGTCAAAAGTGATTGTGTGGTTGATAATCAGGGCCGCCTTTTGTTGCTCAACAATCCACGACAATCTCCAAACACAGCACCCAGATTACTGTGTTTATTTGGTATCACGCCAGTGCGTGTCCGAACAAAGAGGACAGACTAAACTCTCACTATACGCCTGTCTGGAATAATCACTAACCTAGATAAAGACATCATTAGCGCTCGCAACCAGCTGGGCTCAAAAGGTGGTCCGGCTGAGCGCTGTTTCAGACAGGATTCAGACTCAACAAACCCAGCAGGCTCACTGGAAGAGGGCGCAGGAGCAAAGCCAGTCACCCTTAAAAAGCCCAGCTGTGGGCACAACACGGATGAGGGTCGGTCACATGGGTTCACACCATCTGCCTCACCGGCATTCCCTCCGAACGCAGGACAAGACAGCGGCGTTTACATAACGAGTCCTCTGATGCGGCGATTTCAGTGACAATTACAAAGACAATGAAGCGAACAGAAACAAGCAAACAAAGTGCAGAATGCTTTCAAAAAATATCAAACTATCTAAAAGTTTTTGACTTTTATTCATGCATTACTTACAAAACTCCAAGGAAAGTGTCCAGAAACGGTCGTCCATCTTGCAGGTCGATGAGTTCAGGCTAACTCTTGTGAACCGAGGTTCTCAGCGGGCGGGTCGCTTCCCTAAAAATGGGTCACAACTGACCATTTAAATAGTTAGGATACAGCTTATCAACCTTCAAAAGAGAAGATAAAAAGCTACTTATATTCTTTGTTGAGATCAAAATCTGTCCAATTAAACTCTATAGAGCAAATCCATTGTGAGAAATTAAGCAGATGTCAACATGAAGCTCAAAACTACACAAAATTAAAGAAAATACAACTCGCATACACTGTCAGAAAAAAGTACCTCAGGTACAAAATTATAGATACAAATATATAGTTTTAAAGTCTTAATATGTGGCTTTAAGGTACCAGTATTTACCATTTAGAGGTTGGTAAGGTACAAAGATGTACCTTTTCACTTTTGTACCTTGGGGTACCGCCCCAGCGACCAAACTTTTTTTCTGACAGTGTAGGCACAAATTAAACTAAAAATAATAATAATAAAAAAACCTAATAAAAATGAACAGAAAATTATTAAACTAAAATATAAAAATAAAAATGTTAATAATACTATAATAGTATATTAATAATAGTAAAATAACTCTGGCACACTTCCACTGAATCAAGAATCCACGTACAGGTTTTTGTATGAACAAAAAGATTTTGTGAAACTTTTGTTAGCACCACAAAACCCAAAATCAAAGAAAATACTATAGACTGTATTATAAAATAGAGAGAACTAATAAAAATTACAAAAACCCATGAAAATTACTACAACTTAATTAAATAAAAAAATCTATGAAAATAAAAAGCTAACTAAAATTATTAAAAATGCTATAGTAGTATAGAAATAATAGTAAAGCAACCAGAATCACTTTACAGGATTTACTTTTGTCTAGCAGACTTACACTATTACAACTAATAGATGAAAAAAATAAATAAATAATAAAAATAACATTTATTAGTTCCACAAAACTACATTAAATAAATAAAAAAAATTGAATTGAAAATATAAAAATAAAAGCTACCTAATTATTTTAAAAAAATACTATAACAGTATTGAAATAATAATAAAGTAAACAGAATTACTTTACAGGATTTTATTTTGTCCAGCAGTGTTACATTATTACAACTAATAGATTAAAAAAAACACATTTCAGTTCCACAAAACACTTATATATAACACATATATATAAAATACCACAAAACAACAAAATAAACGAAAATACTATAGACTATATTATAAAAAAGAGAACTAAAAAAATGACAAAAACCCATTAAAAAAATACTAAATTGTAATTAAATATATATATATATATATATATATATATATATATATATAAACTAAAATTATTTTTTAAAAAATACTATAGTATACTTTACAAGACTTTTTTTTGGTCCAGCAATTATTACAATTTATAGATAAAAATAAAGTTAATTAACATTTATTAGTTCCACAAAATGACATAAAATAATTAAAAAACAACAACAACTATATTTTAGGCACAAATAGAAATATTAAAAAGTAAAATGCACATAACAAAATTGCTAAAACTTAAATTACAATGAAGCTGAAAATATAAAAATAAAGGCTGAAACAAGATATGAATTAAAAACTATAATTGTAAATGCATAATAGCAAAATAACACTGGCACTAAATCCAAAATTTGTGTCCAGCCGTCTTATATTATTACTACACAAAATTAAAGAAAATACAACTCGTGATATTAATAGGTGCACTATGCATATAAACAAACAAAAACATTTTCTCTGCAAGTAACTTGCAATTTATATCTTAACCACATGTGTGGATAGAGAGGACAGAACTAAAAATATGGATCTTGAAACAAAAGTAGAAGAAATCTTAAGTCAATCTCACTTTTTAATGTAAGCATTTGTTTTCCAAACATCTTTTATTAGTTCACATAGCTACAGGAGCAGCCATCAATGCATTAGAAAAGTAACTCAGTGAACTTTTCTATCGAATCTCAAATAATTTTAAATCCACACTTAATAGGGATGAAAATACTTTTCAGTGTTATCGTAAGCTGTGGCAGGTCAAATGGCGATCGCGACAAAGGGTAAACGACGGCTCACAACCAAGTCAAAGGTGATGAATTATGCATCTACCTGGATCCGACTTGGTGGAAGAAGCTTTTTACAGTGGCATGACTCTTATTATAAAACATTCATCCAAGTGCCTCCAGTTTCATTATGTAACAGGATTTATGCCTTATTTTGAAAACACTACAAGTCTTCATTGGATGCAGAACATTGCAAACTTGTTCTTTGTGGGTTTAAGGTCAAACACAACAGCTTTAATCCTGTAAAGCCTGACATATTAAATAACACTCAGAATTTTTTTTTTCAGTTTTCAGACCTTTAGACGAAATATATATATAGTTTGCATGTGTTTTTATTTGATATATCAGGCTTTTATGGCTCATGTAGTCTGATATAGTGAGAGTATGGAGGAAAAAACACCTCAGTTTTATTTAGTAGCCCAAATCTTTAATTTAGACACTAATATCAACCAAGTATTTCAACTGAATGTTTAACCTTAATACTAGTGCTACAAAAACCTCCAGCATTATAAAATGGCAGTGTTGGACAGTGATGTAATAGCCATGCTGCTCGTCTGACACTCAGATAAATGAATCCACACACAAAGGCCTTGTTTTTTATTCTTGGTGATGCCAAATGTGTTTTAATCCTTGAGTTTGAAAGCAAACAGCATAAACATGGATTTTCTCCTGCAGACAAATAAACAGAGTCTGATCATCACCAAAATCTATTTCTGAAATGCTTTGTATTAGTAATACTTATCATATCACATTCAGCTGAATCAATAAATCAGATTAAAGCTTTTGTAAAATAGATATTTGTAGGGATCAGTCAGTTGAATTGTATTAAAAACGCTTTCTGAATTACCAAACTGCAGATTATCACAGTAGGGAAGCATACGACTCTTTCCTCAATATCACTGACTGATGATCATAAACAATAATATTACTGGCCAGTGTTGGGGAAAGTTACTTTTTAAAAGTAATGCATTACAATATTAAATTACTCCCTAAAAAAAGTAACTAATTACATTAGTTACTTTTTATGAAAATGATGTGTTACTTTACTTTTGCGTTCCTTTTTAAATCTGGCCAGGACGTTTCTTTTTAATATAAAAAGTTCAATTTTTGGCAAATGTAAAAGCCTTTTTTACACCAAAAGCCTCAGGCTTTGAGAAAGGTAAATTCATGTCTGCAGTAGAAAGCAGAAGAAAAAAATGTCAACTCTTCAGCAATAAAAAAGGAAAACAAATGTTAGATTATCTTGAGTAATTTTTGCTTATTAGTATAGTTGAACTGCATCATCGAAGGTCGGCAGCAAAGACATCAGTTAATGAAATGGGATTAAATGCATAAAGGATATTTGTATTATTTAACATATTTAATTATTGCAGGTTTGCGTCATATTCTGAGTTGAATTTCACTGTTTTTTTTTCATTTTGAGGAATATCGAATCCGTTTTTTGTGAGTAAGATGAATTAATGCATGTTCACATTTATTCTAGAACTAACATCTTACTCCCGATTTCTCTCAACATGGGGATCTCAGTCATTACAGGAGATCTCTATCATGTTTGAAGTTTCGTGTGTATTTTTTTAGTTGGATTGGGTTTGTTTTTGTGAGCTTTTGGGCTAGAAATGGTTCACTTGATCTGGCAACACTGGATACATGAAATATTCAAGTAAAATTGAATATTGATTTTTCTTTGTTTTCTTCACACATCACTTCCTCACATTTAATCTTATTTCATCTCTTTGCAAAATAAATATACGGTAACAAAGCAATGAAAAATGTTAATTTTGTAACCTCTTTTAATATTGATTTCAACATTTACTAATCCATTATTAAAATCAAAACTGTTCATATTATTTAATGGACCTTGCATGAACTAATAATGAACGTACAATAAATACTGTAACAAATGTATTGTTCATTGTTATTTACTGTTAGTAAACGCATTAACTAACATTAACTACTGGGACCTTATTGTAAGTGTTATTAAATACACTTAATTTAATTTTGGACAGTTGCAATTCATTTCAACATTGAAACAAAGCATTTTCACAAAATAAATACTAAAACAGGTAATGCAACTATAATATTACAATATAATATTTTTAAGATGGATTTTCATATTTTTAGATGAAAAGTCTGTGTTAAATAAAATACCAAATAAATTCTGAAGGCATAATAAAAGATGGATGGATATAAATTAATAATATAAATTCAATATATTTAATATATATTTAATTTATATGTATTTATAAGTATTAATAATATATATAAACTCAATATAAATTCATTTACATATAGTTTTTCATTTACATATTTTTTTTTGAGTCTGTAAGATTTTTATTTATTTATTTATTTTATTTTATTTTTTACATTTTTTGAAAGAAGTATCTCATGCCAATGAAGGCTTACAATTTTAAATAGCTATTTTCTATGTGAATATATGCAAAAACGTCATTTATTTCTGTGATCAAAGCTGAATTTTCAGCATCATTACTCCAGTCTTCAGTGTCACATGATCCTTCAGAAATCATTCTAATATTCTGATTTGCTGCTCAAGAAACATTTCTGATTAGCATCAGTGTTGAAAACAGTTGTGCTGCACAATATTTTTGTGGAAAGTGTGATACATTTTATTTTTTAAGATTCTTTTATGAATAGAAAGTTCAAAGGAACAGTTTTTAGTAACATTGTAAATGTCTTCACTGTTGCTTTTGATCAATTAAACAAGTAAAAATATTTTTAAAAATCTTAGTAACCACAAACAGCACAACTGCACAACTGTGAAATAAAAGTAACAGAAGACAACCTGGTCTTAATTATTAAAATATGACAAACAATAATATTCCAGGATACTTTAGAAAACATTCACAGTGTTTATGTCCTGCTATAATCTCTATTTTAGTCATATTGAACAGAACTCATGTGTATTCACAGTTGACTGGGTGTATATTACACGGACACTAGTCCCATCTGTCCTAGTCAACACGTTAATGCACATCTGCTCTACAGAATAAAATGCATTGAAATGCATGCATACTATGACATTTCAGCAAAGCACAAACGCTCACCATCCACTTTAAGTGTGTGTGTGTGTGTTTACGTGCCCTCATTTGACCAGCATGTGTGATACCCTTCAGACAGTAGCAGCACCAGACAGCCTTCGCTTCTCACGGCCGCATTCCCACAACCATGTTTGACAGCGCGTCCGCTGACGGAGCCGCCCCGTGGCAAGAGGGAATCTCGAGCTTTAACAATTTATCATGCCTGAGCTTTGTTGGCAATACAATGCCAACACAAGGGAGTCTGCGTACGGAGGGGGGAATGATGAAGCTGGCATGTCGCAAAACCGTGTTGGAGAAACAAAGGCCGGCTCATGTCAACACCGGAAGCACCGTACATCGTACATCGTACATCGTTTACATGGTTAAAGGGATATTCGGGGTTATTTATGAACTGAACGCATTACATTGATTAAAAGCGACAGGAAAGGTAATTTCTTTTTTTATTATAAAAAAATACTATTCATCAAGGAATCCTGAAAAACAATATATTTTGGCTTTCACAAAAAACTTGAAGCTGTCTTCACCATATAATAATAATCTGAAATGTTTCTTGAGCAGCAAATCAGCATATTAGAATGATTTTTGAAGGATCATGTGACATTGAAAACTGGATGCTGAACATAAATGACAGGAATAAATTACATTTTAACACACACTCAAATAGAAAACAGTTATTTTAAATTTTCATAATATTTCACATTTTACTGTATTTTTGGTCAAGTAAATGCAGCCTTGGTGACTAAATAAGGATACCTTAAAATATATAATAATATATTTTAATAATAATAAAAAGAATAACAAACTAAAATAGTGCAGTAGAATTGCATGGGAATCTGATTTCTGAAGGATCATGTGACACTGAAGACAGTAATTATGCTGAAAATTCAGCTTTGCATCACAGGAATAAATAACATTTTAACAGATATTCACACAGAAAACAGTTATTTTGAATTGCAATAGAATTTCAGAATATTACTGATTTTTCTGTACTTCTGAACAAATAAATGCAGCCTTGGTGAGCATAAAAGACAAAAAGACACAGATAAGTGTTTTAAAGATAAGTCACATCCTAATTAGCACATGAAAACTAAACTTGGTTGCTTAGTATGTTGTTTTGCCATTCATTCCTAGTCTAAAAAGGCAGTTCATGAGTTGCACAAACAAGAAAGCTGAGCAGATATTAATGCTGATTTATCCATAAGACATTATGTTGTTTTTGTCCCATATAATATTCCCAATATCATCAGCGGTGAACTGAGAGAACATCAGTCTCTCCTTACTGTACCTGCAAGTGTCAGGTATTATCAAGTATGTCGAACCTTCAATCCTCTTAGGTGACCCAAACATCTATCCAGCATAATCTTGCCAAGCAATTGTCAGGCAAAGCAACAGGCAGCGCGGTGCTGCCAAACTCTGGTCAACTGTCTTAAACGCATTATGCTAAACCCTAACCCAGATTATGCAAATGTATGGTTTTGACAAGGGAGCTAGTGTCTGTATGGGGCAGAGAAGGTCAAAGGTCAAAGGACCTCACCGACAGTAGGATTAAATGACAACTGAGTCCTGAAACAATCGGAATGAGAAAAGGCATGTACAGTATACAGTTGACAACTGGGTGACCGGTGTCAATAAACATTATGAATGGTGAATTTCTATCTTCTGTATAAGTCATGGACCTTTTTAAATGGCACTAGGAGTCATTTGAAAATCTTTTGCCGTTTTGACATTCACCAGATTGTCAACGTTAAGCTACAAGGTCAAACAGGGTCAAGATTCACTGTGTAAATCCCTACGGTCAAGTACTGAGCAGATGAGATCACCGTTACAAGACTGTGATGCTAAAACATTCCTCTTAAGTGTTTTCTAACAGGTTGCGTTGCATGGGTGCTAGGGTGTTGCTATGCAACTGCATAGTAACATGTTTTTTAAAAAACTTTTAGAACACAATAGATTTGGAATGTTTTCTAACATGTTGCTATGGTGTTTTGAGTGGTTGCTAGGGTGTTGCTATGCAACTGCATAGTAACATGTTTAAAAAAAAACTTTTAGAACACAATAGATTTGGTTGCTAGGTATTGTTGTACAACTTGTTTTAAAAAAATCTAAGCAAAACATTCAAACAAACAAACAAACAAAAAATCTTGGTAACATGTTGCTATGGTAACACCTTAGATATCAAGGTTCAAACATGTTGCTATGATGTTTTGGGTGGTTGCTAGGGTGTTGCCATGCAACTGCATAGCAACATGTTTAAAAAAAGAAACTTTTAGAACACAATAGATTTGGAATGCTTTCTAACATGTTGCTATGGTGTTGCTGTGCAATTTGTTAAAAAAAATCTAAACAAAACAATCAAACAAACAAACAAAATAACCTTGGTAACATCTTAGATATCAAGGTTCAAAAATGTTGCTATGTGGTTGCTATGATGTTTTGGGTGGTTGCTGGGTGTCGCCTTTCAATTGCATAGCAACATGTTTTAAAAAAAAACCTAACTTTTATAACAAAATAGATTTTGAGTGTGTTCTAACATGTTGCTATGCTGTTTTGGGTGGTTGCTAGGGTGTTGCCATGCAAATGCATAGCAACATGTTTAAAAAAAGAAACTTTTAGAACACGATCGACTTGGAATGTTTTCTAACATGTTGCTGTGGTGTTTTGGGTGGTTGCTATGGTGTTGCCGTGCAACTTGTTTAAAAAAAATCTAAACAAAACATTCAAACAAACAAACAAACAATCAAAATAACCTTGGTAACACCTTAGATATCAAGGTTCAAACATGTTGCTATGCGGTTGCTTTGATGATTGGTTGCTAGGGTGTTGTGGAAAAAAACAAACCAACAGTCAAAACACCTTCAGTTTGAAATGTTTTTATGTTGCTATGATCATATAATATTATGAAAGCACAGAAGCCAATGACTATTCATATACGCTCATATATGTTTTAGCTGCAAAGCTGATGGCACTTAAGCACATTATGGGAATATGTATAAATACTAAGGTAATAATAGCCGTGTGACTGCAGTTCAGTTCATTGTTCATTGAGTGAAGACGTATTTAAACACTGCTGACATACGACAATCGCTCCTCTGATAATCCCGCTATTCCAGAGAGCTAAACTGTCTATTGGTCTAAAGCCAATTAAGCAACATGCCAACATCCTAACGACGGCATGCCTGTCTGTAGGTTAATGCACACGCTCACAGAGCAGGAAAACCTGCCACAAACAGGAACATGAACGGGATTAAAACTCCAATCAGATGAAGGGCCTGTCTTCTTAGTTTATTTCTAATCTCTCATACATTACTCACAGTGCGTGCTAATGAAGCGTTGTTGTTTATATGCATAATAATGCATGCTTAAGATATTTTAAATTAAAGTGGAATATTATATATTTTAAGTGTTTTAGGACAGAAAGTTTGTTTCTAAGGTGTTATTGTGCAAATGATTAGCAACTTGTTTAAAAGTAAACAAATATTCCAAACACTTTTGATTTTGAGTGTGTTTTAACATGTTACCATGTTTTGTGTGGTTGCTAGGGTGTTGCTGTGCTGCATAGCAACATGTTAAAGCACATTTAAACATTTAAAACACACTGAGGCTTTGGGTATTTGCTATGCAGTTGCTATGGTGTAGTGTGGTTGCTAAGGTGCTACTGTGCAACTGTTTGCTGTTGCAATTTCTATGGTGTTTTGGGTGGTTGCTAAGATGTTGCTATGCAGTTGATATGGTGCTTTGAGAGTCTGAGGTGTTACTGTGCAACTGTATAGCAACAGGTCTGTGGTTATTAATATGTCGTTGCGATTGCTATGGTGTTTTGGGGGGTTGCTTGGGTGTTGCTATGCTGTTGATATGGTGTTTTGGAAGGTTTCTAAGGTGATGATGTGCAACTGCATAGCAACATGTTAAAAAATGTTCAAACACTTCAAGTCTTTAGTCTTTTATAAAACATTGTTGTGCTGTTGCTATGGTGTTCTGAGTGGTTACAAGGGTGTTGCTATGTGGATGCTATGGTGTGTTGGATGGTTGCTAGGATGTTGCTATGCAGTTGCTTTGGTGATGTGTGGTTGCTAAGGTGTTACTACGCAACTGCATTGCAAAATGCTTAAAAACAAACATCCAAAGCACCTTAGACTTTGTGTTGCTATGCTGTTGCTATGATGTAGTGTGGTTGCTAAGGTGTTACTGTACAACCACGTAACAATATGTTTATGCGGTTGTTAATATATCAGCGCTGTTGCTATGGTGTTTTGGGTGGTTGCTAGGGTGTTGCTATGCAGTCCATACAATGTTTTGTGTGGTTTCCAGGGAGGTGCTGTGCAACTGCATAGCAACATGTTAAAAATATTTTGTGTTCTAACTATGCAGTTGCTATGATGTTTTGAGTCATTGCTTGGGTGTTGGTGTTTTTGCTGATTGTGTTGCTTATTTCTAATCTCCCATCGACAGGTTTAATCACAGCGCTTGCTAAAGAAGCGATGTTGCATGTACAATAATGCATATTTAAAGCATTTGCAAAATAAAGCATAATAATACGTATTTTAAGTGATTTTTGTCAGAAAGTGTGTGTGTGTTGGTGCATTAGTGCACGTGTTAATCTGAGCATGCTACTCCCCGTTTGTGCGCTTGACCTGAGCAGCTGATGACAAATATTTAATCAGCAACACAACACCATGTGTGGCAACAACAGCTTTAGCCCTGCAGCGAAAGACTGGGGGTTAAACACACACACACACACACACAGAGGAACGGATAGAGTGGAAGTGATTTATCAAATATAAATTCAGATTAAGGGGAATTAATTTAGTGACATTATCTGAAATAATGCAACAATACACAATACAAATTGTCCGCATGTGAGTGTGGGTATGTGTGTACATAGACTCCTGCCAGCAGCTGCTAATCTAGAATATAATCAACATCCTGCCTGCCAGGATCTTGCGTCACTGTCGCATTTTGCTGTGTGTGTGTGTGTGTGTGTGTGTGTTGTTGCTAACCCAGGCTGCCCTTTTTATTACAAGTGTAAACAAACAAGTCCTTTAAAGTTGCATCACAGGGAAAACAAACAATTAAATCCCCCAAACATTCTTGAATAACTGATTGATTGTTTAACATGCATGTCCCTATCACACGAGTGCCTAATGCAGCATGTGTTTGTTTCTAATGAAGCATAAACTGTAGCTTTCAGGACCTCTAGTGGTCGCCAAGGGCACTGAAACTAAATTAGCATACATGGCATCCATAGCAACATGTCAGAAAGCACTCAAGACTTAAAGTGTTTGAATGTTTTAACATGCTATGTTGCTGTGTGGTTACAACACCCTAGCAACTAGCTATAACACAATATCAACTGGATAGTAATATGTTAGAATGCACTTAAAACCCTAAGTGTTTTGAATGCTTTTTTACATGTTGCAACGCAGCTGCACAACAACACCCTAGCAACCAGCCAAAACACCATAGCAACCGCTTAACAAAAACTATCCTTAATGCTTTAGCAGCTAAACAACACCTAAGCAAACCAAGCTGAATTAACATTTATTTTAAATTCCTTAATTTGAACTGAATCAGAATTTAGTAATGCTGTACAGTTGCATAGCAACTACCCAAACCACCATAGAAACTGCATAGTAACATGTTTTAAAAACAAACATTTAAATATTTTAGGCTTTGGGAGTTTAAAAAATATTGCTGTGCAGTTGCTATGGTGGTTTGGGTAGTTGCTAGGGTGTTGCTATGCAACTGTATGGCATTACTCAATTCTGATTCAATTCAAATTAAGGAACTTAAAAATAATTGTCAATTCACCTTGGTTTGCTAAAGTATTGTTTAGCTGCTAAGGCTTTAGGATAGCTTTTGTTAAGCGGTTACTGTGGTGTTTGCTAGGTTGTTGCTATGGTGTTTTGGATGGTTTCTAGGGTGCCGCTGTGCAAATTAGGGGTAGACTGATATGTGTTTTTCAGGGCTGATGCCGATACCAGTTATTACAGATCAAGTAGACCGATAACTGATATTTTGAACCGATATATATATTACTAATAATAACAAGGGCTCTGACAAAAACTTTCTTTAAATGCTTTAAATTATTTATCGGCAAATCTGTTTTGAAAATGACCAATACCGATAAAAAGGCTTAATATTGGTGCCGCTAATCAGTTGACCCCTAGTGCAAATGCACTGCAACATGTTAAAAATATTCAAACACCTTAAGTCTTGAGTGCTTTCTGACATGTTGCTATGCTGTTGCTATGGCGTTTTTGGCAGTTTCTAGGGTGCTGTTTTGCAACTGCATGGCAACATGTTAAATAACATTCAAGCATCTTGAATCTTGAATGTTTTCTAACAAGCTGTTATGTCATTGCTATGGTGTTTTGAGTGGTTGCTAGGTTGTTGCTATAGTGTTTTGGATGGCTTCTAGGGTGCTGCTGTGCAAATGAGGGGTCGACTGATATGTGTTTTTCAGGACAGATGCCAATACAGATTATTACAGATCAAGTAGACCGATAACCGATATTTGAACCGATATTTATGTCTGGGTGAGTGATATCGATAAATATACTTAATATCGGTGCCGATAATCAGACCCCTAGTGTAATGCATTGCAACATGCTAAAAATATTCAAACACCTTAAGTCTTGAGTGCTTTCTGAAATATTGCTATGCTGTTGCTATGGTGTTTTTGGCAGTTTCTAAGATGCTGTTTTGCAACTACATAGCAACATGTCAAATAACATTCAAACAGCTTACATTTTGAGTGTTTTCTAACAAGAGTGTTTGCTGGGGTGCTCCTGTGCAAATTAGGGGTCAACTGGTATGTGTTTTTCAGGGCCGATGCCGATACCATTTATTACAGATCAAGTAGATGGATAACCGATATTTTTCCATATATGTCTGGTGTAAAAATGCTTAATATCGGTGCCGATAATCGGTCAACCCCAGTGCAAATGCACTGAAACATGTTAAAAATATTCAAACAGTTGAGTGTTTTCTAATATGTTGCTATGCAGTTGCTATGGTCTTTTGAGTGGTTCCTAGGGCGTTGCTATGTGTATGTTGTGGTGTTTTGGATGGTTTCTAAGGTGTGGCTGTGTAACAGCATAAATTAATGCATAATTGTAAAAAAGAAACACTCAAACACTAAACATTTTGAGTGTTTTCTAACATGTTGCTATGGTATTTAAGTGGTTGCTAGGGTGTTGCCATGTCGTGGTTCAAGTCTGTGGTAATTTCCTGCCATTTTTAAAATCCAGCAAGTGAAAATTGTGCATTTGATCACTTCCTCAAAAGAAGACATTATTAGAGGACTCATTAATGTTTGAAGCAAAAACGCTGCTGGGGAAATTAACCATTACCTAGAAGTATGAGCAATGTTAATAATGATGTGTGACTTAGTAAACACCACTAATCATCAATTATGAATGTAATCCCACTACAGTAGATGTTTGCAGCTCCTGTTTTGAAGGCTTGTTTTATTAATAAGCTCTGAGAGAGTGAAATCAGCCTCTGCAGGCGTGTAAACACAGATATACTCACACACACCTCCATTAGCACCCTACAAGACCTGTCAGCCATTATTCATGTCTATCATGTTGTGACAAGATTCATTTGTGTGTCTTTGCCTCCTGCTACTTCTGTGGAACAAACTGAGACAAGAAAAGCCTGGAAATGCATCTTTCAGCGTTTGTGATCCACACAAGCCAATTTCACACTCGGTCAGCGTTTTAATTTAAATGTCACTTTCACTTTTGTAAATTAAATCGCTTTTTTGGCTTAAAGGGATAGTTCACCCAAAAATGAAAATTTGCTGTGTTTACTCACCCTCAGGCCATCCAAGATGCAGTTGACTTTTTTAAGCTGAAACCATGATCCCTGGTGATTCATAAAATACAAATCAATGGCTGCTGTCACTTCGAGAAATTTTGAAAATTAATACCTGTGTCTCGTGACGATATATATTGAGGTCTTATGAAGCGAAACGATCAGTCTGTGCAAGAAACTGAACATTATTTACAACAATATTACCTGTAATCCAAATGGTCGGTTTGTTCGGTTCACAAATGAATCATTCTTTTGAAATGGTTCTTTTTAGTGAACTAGTTGAACCAATTCATCAAAACGAACTGAATCGTCTTGAATTCATAAAACATGTTTATTCACTTTACATGCTTTAGACATGAAAACATCCACGTTTCACATCATTATTGGGTGCTTTAATTATATAATTGCATATACGTGATTATGTCCACGAGCTGGTGAACTGAATCAGCTCATTGAAACGAACTGTCCAATAGAATCAGTTCGCAGAAAAGAATCGTATTTGCCTGAGGCTCTGGATTACAGGTAATAATGTTGTAAATAATGTTCAGTTTCTTGCACAGACTCATCATTTCGCTTCATAAGACCTCAATATATATCGTCAGCAGCCACGGACCACCAAAGACCACAGTTTCAGCTAAAAATCTTCTGTTCTACTGAAGAGAAAAAGCCTGAGTCAGTTAACAGACTTTAACTTTTGGCTGAACTCTCCCTTTAATCCACAACTTTAAAGTGGCCAATCTATTTGAATGGATCTCTGGTTTAAAACCACAGATGCGACACCATGAAACCTAAACATCCATCTGTCAATCCCAGAAGCCCCCTGGAGTAACACAGTGCTCCACACACTCGTTCCCAACACCTAAAGGTTAATGGGTCATGTATTGTTTACTCCGCACACAAAAGCCCTCTCAGCATGTTCCCAAACAAGTAACCAAACCTAAGAAGAGCCTAAACATGACATGTCTCGAGTCCAACCACCTTCCCTTCCCACCGGACACAAGTTCACCCAGCGTTCACACAGGATGCGATACTTCTCCTGATCAAATATTCATTTATTAAACCACTTTGACTCCGTCAGGAATTACGTTTTTAAGAGTACAGCGTATTAATATTGCATGAGATGTCTTGAGAGGACAACACGCGGTCAAACGCATATCAAAACGTCACTAATACAAATAAAGGATCTGTGGTGTTTCTATGGTATTTCAAGCAAAAAAATCTTCTCTTCACCAAACAAATTTTACACATATGCTTCTTGAGATGCTTTATGGTTTTTTATGGTTCATTATAAAACATACACTACTGTTCAGGTAATTTTTTTAAAACATATTTATACTAATCTGTTTTTAACACTGATAATTATAGGAAATTGTTTGAGCAGTAAATCAGCATATTAGAATGATTTCTGAAGGATCATGTGACACTGAAGACTGGAGTAATGATGTTGAAAATTTAGCTTTGATCACAGAAATAAATTACAGTTTAACAGATATTCACATGGAAAACAGCTATTTAAAATTGTAATAATATTTCACATTTTTTACTCTATTTCTTTAGTTAATGTGAACATGAGATACTAATTGAAACTATATTGGAAAGTAACATAAAACAATAAAATTCAAATAATTGTTTATAATGCAGTAAAATAAAATAAGTATTTTCTATATGAACATATATTCAAATGTAATTTATTTCTGTGATCAAAGCTAAATTTTCAGCATCACTACAGTCTTCAGTGTCACATGATCCTTCAGAAATCATTCTAATATGCTGATTTGCTGCTCAAGAAACATTTCTGATTATCAATGTTGAAAACAATTGTGCTGCTTCGTATTTTTGTGGAAACTGTGATGCATTTTATTTTTCAGGATTCACATATGAATAGAAAGTTCAAAAGCATTTAACAGAAATCTTTTGTAACATTATAAATGTCTTTACTGTCACTTTCAATCAATTGAATGTGTTTTTATGCTGAATAAAAGTACTGTATTCTTTAAAAATCTTACTGACCCCAAATGTTTGAGCAGTAGTGTGTACGTGTGATTATAAATGCCCTATGTCCTCATGATCCTCATGATGCATTTACACACACATAAAGCAGCTTTAAAGCAACTATTAAGCCTCAACACTTTGGGGTCAAAGGTCACTTGGCCAATAATGAGACATGGACAGCTATGCAATCAAATCATACACGGCCAATCCGCCAGCCACTACACGACTCACCATCACTGTACAACACATAAACACTGAATCAGATATCGACATTTGAATCCAGTGCACACATCAGCATGTTTGCAAGTAACAAACACTGGCTTACACCAAAGTGTGTGTGTTTGTCATGTAAACCTCCCACTGTGTGAGCGCTCAGAAACACGTACATCCAGGTCAGTCTGAGCGGGTCAACCAGAGTTCAGCGAGAGTTCAGCAAATGCAACCGCAAACTCTGCGTCACCTTCATTCACAGCATGAGAGAGAGAAAGGGAGAGCGTTTAAATTAGATATGCTTCAAGGCATGAGGCATCTGCACGGGAATTTGATGGAATTACTGAATGTTCTGAATGGAAAATCAGTGATAAAATCCTGTATGACTGAATCATATCAGCATGAGGAGACAGGTGTGTTAAAATAAACATCACACTTTATGTAGCGTCTTATGGAGGTCTTTATGCACTTTCAATGCAACAGAGGCGAATTAGCTGCAGTTTTGTTTAAAAGTTCTGTATATATTTTTTTAACTGTACTTAAGCATAAAAATATCTTAATTTGTACATATTTAGGAAACATTCTAAGTTTTAAAAAAAATCCTACAACCAGTAAATCTGCTTTGAAAATGTGTGTTCCGTGTCGGAATGTTTTTGTTTTGGTCTGTGTGAATCTGCCCACTGACAATTACACCCAATAATATTTCAACATCCAGGGTTGCCACTTGGTGGAAAATACAGCGTATGGCAGTCATTGAAGTCAGCAGAAAATATTAAGATAAAATAAATTCATAGTAAGTAATATCAAAATCTATTGAAAAAACAACAACAACAACAAAAAACAATGTGCAATGCCACACCAGGGGTGCTACCGAGCAAGTTTACTACATCAAAAAAAACATACATATGGAGTTGGTTATGCACTGCAAACATCAAAATGTTTACAATTTACTGTTTAAAGTTCATGCATTATGGTAAAAAAAAACTGGTGAGCTCAAAATGAAGTCCTAATTTATTAATAATCTGTCCCGTAATCATAATTTGTGTGAAAGTTAATAAAATATTATATATATATATATGCACAGATATATATAAAATTCAACTAACTGCCAAGGCAACATGTCTTATTTTCATTTAATTCACCTTTAAGTACTAAAACAATAAAAACTAAAGCTAAACTTACATATAAAAAAATAAATAAAACTATATATACATATTAAAAAAAGATAAAAATCACACAATAAAAACTCAAGTTTTAACTAAAATGAAAACAGAAAATATAAATATACAATTAATACAAAATAATATCAAAAACTATAAAAATAAACCAATGTGCAAGTTATTATATCACTATTAAAAAAAAAAACATACATATGGAGTTGGTTGTGTGATGCAAACATCAACATGTTTACAATTTAAAGTTTAAAGTTCATGCATTTTGGTAAAAGCAAAATTAAATCCTAATTTATTCGTAATCAGCCCTGTAATCATAATTTGCGTGAAAATTAATAAAAGTTAATGGTGTTTTACTGCCTCTAGTGTTCATTTAAGATGGAAACTGCGGTTAAATGTATGTATAGATGCATTTTTTACTGAAATATTCTTTATTTTGTGGCTTTATTTGTTCTTATTTCACTGTATGGAGCAGTCTGCACATGCTGCTAAACGTCTCCTTTTGTTAAAATCAGTCATACAGGCTGGGACGACATGAAGGATAAACATCAGATGCACTTAAAAATTCTCATCCTATAGGAGGATTCCGGATTATGCAATCACAATTGAACATCTATGAACATAAAACATTCAGAAACTCATCTGTCAGTAAATCCTGAGGCCATTTCTTCATGTAAACAGTGCTTTGTGGACAGTTACCTTGGATATACTTTGATGACATCAGTTAAAAGATGTTAATCAATACAGCTTAAGTTCAACACACAGAACATTTCTTGAAGTCAAACGTCTCATCGGGTGAACGCCGTCCGCTCACAGTCGAGCAGAAAGGGAAAGTGAGGTGAGCGCGCTCAGAACATTGTGTTCTGCTCCAGCTAAATGTGAGTATCCACTGATCTGCTTTGGTCAGGACACAATCAGTAGAGAATCCCAGAATCCCTTCCGACGGCCTAATCCAACCATGAGAGACACATTTAGAGAGAGGAAGAGAAGTGGGGGCAGGTGGAAACATTGTGCACGGCAGATGAATATTTGACTGAGTTTCCCAACAGCAGCTACCTAGAGCATCCTAACAACCGAGAGCACCTTTGTGACCACATATTCAATAGAATTATGTTAGATACTGTATTTTTACATTCAGGTTTACACACAAAGAATGCATTATAGTATTGTAAAAAATATGGATGCATTAAAATAAATAAATGGGTGGGATGTGGCTTTGTGAAAAACAACACAAAGTTGCTTTGCAATGCAATGCAGCACAGACAGCTTCAGTGATTATTTTCAGCATGTTTAGTTTAAGTAGACTCAACTATTTAGTGCAGATAATTCATGCAATCAGACCCCCCGCTGCTGCTTACGCAAACTGGATCCTAATAAAAGTGGCGGTCTGAAGAGGCCCAGAGGTGAGATCAGTTCCTGCCAGGGCAGCTTTCGGTAATCTGTCTGCGCTGCAGGGCCGATAAGCCTAGATTTGCATGGCGAGAGGACATCGCTGTTTTCAAACGTGACACTGACATGTTTAACCAACTCCAGCCATAATCCATATTCACAAACACAAAGGTGCTGCCTCCTCAGGATATCGGATTGATGGCTTAGCACTCGCTTGATGTGCCTTAGCCTAAATACGCACGCACATTTGTGCAACAGTTCACACGGCAGAACGGTTTAAATCATGCATGTTCCAGAAGGACAGTTTCCACATGTGATTTACTTTTACATGCTTATATCATGTGCAACACGCTTACAGACGCACATACATACAAGAATGAATAATTGTGCATAAACCCATGAAGGTTCTAGCGCAAGATGCACGTGACATAGACATATATGTTCTGGTACAGATGCCCATGAGACATTTACTGTGGGATTCTGGGAGTTCTTGCTCAGTCTAAGAATAAATTAAAGCCACAGAATGCATTTCATGAACCACATATCTGCAAATGCTTTTAGAGTAAAACTAGAAGAGTAAAACTATTCTACAAAAGCAAGAAAAAAAATGTAGAGTAGGGCTTGATTGTATAGTATCTGTTGGAAATGGCTGAATGATGAACTTGTAGATGAGTTTGTTTCGTCATCATATTTGAAGAAATTTAGCATTGCATCAGTTGCTCACCAATGGAGTGAATGGGTGCCAGCAGCTGATAAAAATGTCACAATAATCCACAAGTGATCCACACCACTCCAGTCCATCAACTGACATCTTGTGAAGCCAAAAGCTGCTGTTTGTATGGATTTGTTTTTTTTTTACAAACATGTAACTTTTGGCTTTACAAGATGTTAATCGACGGACTGGTGTGAATTACTTGTGGATTGTGATGTTTTTATCAGCTGTTTGGACGCTCATTCTGACGGCACCCATTCAATACAGATGAACCATTGGTGAGCAAGTGATGCAATGCTGCATTTCTCCAAACCTTATCACGAAACAAACTCATCAGCATCTTGGATGACCGGAGGGTGAATACATATGTTTTTGGGTGAACTATTCCTGATTAATTTTGACATAAATGTTATTTTTTGACTAACATGCATGATGAATGGTCTGCATTAAAAAAAAAAAATATCTGAAATGTTCCATTCTGATCGTTGTTGGTCAGAGTGTCTTCAGAAAGTAATGCAAAGACCATAATATAGATATTACAAAGGCCATTTTTCACGGTTCATATGAAACGTTGCACTATATTTAGAGAATAAAGGGCAGGAAGTCAATCTGGATTAGGAAACACTTATGAGCATTATGATATTAAACACACAGGGCTTAAAGCAAACACACACACATATACGCGATGGCCCAGTATGTTCAACGATTTGATGGAACGATCAACGTAATCAAAACACAAGCAAACGCTACTGGTTGTTACCGAACCGAGCTTAATCTGCATACTGTGCAACGTTTTAACCAATAGATAATGAGCAGGCAACCTGTGGACGCTGTGAATGAAGCTTTGTGTTTGTAAATATTAGAGAACATGCTAACATATCCATTACTGAATGTTTACAGCTGCAGCAATGGAGACTGTGTGTAAACTAATTAGGCTAAATGTATGTCACAGCACTGACAGCAAACGCACATATACAGGGATTACACACTAATCCTGCCGTGGGGGAAGCACTGAGGATAAGATGCATGTTCTATAGCTTGTTGTTGTTCATGGTATAGATGGAAAACTGGGCTTTAATGTACAAAAACATCCATGGGGTTACAAAGGCATCTACTTTTCAGGTAGGTTTGACCCACAAAGACAGATATAGTGACAATGAAATATAGATCATTCATCTGAATATATAAAACCACACCCACAGAACTGTGTTCCATCAGCTATAAAAAGACACGCTTATGCTGTCTCTCTCCACCAAGTCAAATTCATTCAACCACATAGAGGTCGACAGATAGATAGATAGATAGATAGATAGACAGATAAATTGTCCCTAGCAATAATTTTGATCAAACAATTCAATATATATGTACATAACCTCATCTAACTAATCTGAAATAGGTCATATATAGCATATATATTTTGCATTGACTATTAATCTATACAGACTAATATAATCAGATACAACAACTCCTGACATATTTATTACTATATACCAATAAATTGAACATGCACTTCAATAGTATGAGGTGACTGGATGCTTTCAACTGATTGACTGCTTAATGAACTGTCACCAACTGAACTACAGTGATCAAACTATTTCAAATATAGTGAATTAAGCTATAAACTCAAACTCAAATGTTTCCATCTAACATGTATTTTTGAGCTGCAGCTCATCATATTAATGGAGTGTTTCACTAGTTAGCAGTAAACTGGTTACCTCACCTGAATATGTTCATAGATTTGTGTTGGATGTTACCTTTGGAATGGAAATATTGATATTTTGTCAATATCAAACATCATACTTTTTCCGCTTATTTCAGTTAATGTCACAAAACTAGCGAACTAAGCCAGTAGTAGTACTGACAGTAGCTGCGTTTCCATTACCCTTCAAGATGCGCAAATTTAAATTGCAAATTGAAAATACGGCTAATGGAAACGCGTCAATTTCGCAAAAACTCCCATATATCGCAAAAAAGGTTTTTACGCTCGCATGAGATGGTTTTTCAGGCAATTCAAAAAAGGAATATTTTGCAAAACTGCAATGAAAACGGCTTTTTCGCATTTACAGGTCACATGGCACATATAAAAAGTCATATGATCATTCTTCAGCGTACTATAAACTCCAAGAAACACTTCATACATAGTAGCTCTCAAGTATAAGGGGCTTTCCCTGATATTAATGCTTAAGACTATGTATGCTGCACGCATCTGTGGCGCGTAACGGCTCCGACACGGTCACCGGAGCTGATGTTTTGTTTATACCAGCAGCATCATACACGTTTCTGAAGCGGCTCTCTGCGCTGCTTCTGTAAACATACACGCATACGCCTCTTTCGATTAAAAAAGCCAAAATCTGTCCAAATCCCACCCAAATCCGTTGCCATGACTTATCGCAAGAGGAACAAATGATGTTTTAGTTGCATAAGATCGGTTAATGGAAACGTTGTCATTTCACAATACTTTTTTTTAATCGACATATAGAAAAAATTGCCAACGTTTTGCACAAATCTGTAATGGAAATGTGCCTAGTGTCGTGTAAACATGGCTGAAGACATGAAAAACGGAGGAACAGACAAAATGATTCAATTGAGTGAGTCATTTACGCTGGAACCGCTCCGATTGATTTAAGCTCGTGACTTTGATCATTCAGTTCAAACGATTCACTAGCAAAAACCAGGTCAAAACAGCCATTCAGTTTCAAATTTCAAAATCGCTTTTAATGATTTTAAAAACCACATATAGTGATGAGTGAAACTGAGTTTTTCGAAACTCCGAATCAGTTTAAATATTTGAAACACTCCAGTTGGATCACGGAACGCGAATCATTTGATTTATATTGGGACTTCGGTGTGGGTTTGTGAATCATCTGATCCAGACCAGGATGTCAGAGCGAATATCACAAATCATTTGATTCAGATCTGGACTTCTGAAAGTGTACTGCAAATCTTTTTTTTTTTCTAATTTCTTTATTTTTTTATTGAACAGTACAAAGTATCAAACCATTTAAGTCAGTACAGTTATGAAAACAAAAAGAAAAAAGAAAGTAAGAACAGACAAAAACAAATCCCTTAAGAACATTAATCATGGTTTTATTACAGTAAAATTGTATTTTTGTGTGTTTGTGTTTTTTTTTTCTTTTTTAATGAAACCACAATTTTACTACAAATACTGGAAAATCTGGTTAGTGTAGCAAAACCATGGTTTTTGTAGTTACCATGGTTTAACTTATGAACCTTATGAAGACACACAGGATGAATATAGAGATGCAGTTTTGACTGCTTTAGAATTAACAGAACTTTGCAAACTTTCCTTGTACTTGTCAACCTTGAATAAAGAAAAGAGAGGTTTAGAGACACATTTTTTTTGGGCCCAAAGGTTGATTTTAGTAGATTTTTACATCCCAAAGGTTGAGAGGGCCCGAACCGTGACCCCAAAACTGAGGTATGTACCGAACCGCAACTTCTGTGTACTCTTACACCCCTAATAAACAGACAGATAGATCACTGATCACTTAGTAAAGTAGTGTCACACCTCTGAGTATGAGTATGTTCATGTATTATTAATCGTAATGCAATTACACACAAATACACTGATATACACCATAATTTTCATGCAAATTCACACACTTCACTGAGATTCGTGTGGGACATTATTTCATAGAGCATTAATGACTGATGAGTTCTTACAAACACACACAGTCACATGTGGAGTGTGTGTGTGTGAGTGTGTGTGTGTGTGTGTGTGTGTGTGTATTCCAGGCGTTTGACCTCCTTTCACATGGCTGAACACAGCTGTACAAACTCTACAGACGACAGTAACTGAGGAACTGAGAACGATGTCTCTAGGCACTAAACACACATACACACACACACACAAACACACACACACACAATTTTGGCATGTTTTATTCATGCACACACACTCTCTCTCTCTCACACACACGCAGACATCAGAGCGAAGTAGACAGAGTGGAAACAGCGACTGTGTTTGTTTCTAAATAGAGCGTGTTTATCAGGAGGGTCTTAAGTAAACAAACAGCATGTGAAGAGAGACGGACGACGGATCAGCGGCACATTCGCCTATCTCTCTCCCCAGGCTGAGCGCCATTCACAAATGATTCCAGATCCCCTTAAAATACAATTCAGTGCCTTAATGTGGATTAAGACAGTAAGCCTATTTTTAGTTTAAGTGGGTAGAATTATAAATACATATTATATACCAATCTATATTAAATACATTAAATACACATATTTATTAAAACATAATTTCAAATGTAATTTTTACTATAAAGTTTGAATTATAAAATATATTTTATATATAAATATGTTTGTTTATATATATACGATTATTTATATATATTACAGTAAATACATAAACCTGATATATAAAATAAATATAATATATAAAATATTACATTTTATGTACTTCAGTATTGATGTAACTTTAATAAACCAACATATACAAAGTATTTAAAACAAATTAAATACATTACTTTTGCATATATATATATATATATAAAATATTTGGCAGCACAACTGTTTCCAACAATGATAATTTTAATAATAAATCAACATATTAGAATGATTTCTAAAGGACCGTGTGACACTTAAGACTGGAGTAACAGCTGATGAAAGTTCAGCATTGCATCAGAGGAATAAATTATATTTTAAAGTATATTAAAATAAAAAACATATTATATTGTAATAACATTTTGCAGGATTATTGTTTGTTTTCTGTATTTTTGATCAAATAAATGCAGTCTTTTTTATATCTATATATATCTATTTCAAATATATAATTTATATATATAGTCTATATACAAGTCTCAGTTTATCAACTGTGTCTAGATGTTCTTCCTAAATTTGCTTAAAATAAATTAAATAAACCCAGCGCTGCATTACAGTAAGAGCTGTAAAATTAATGTGGATAACAGACTTAAGTGCACTTTGTTTTCAACATGAAACGTTGAATACATCAACTTGCTGTTCCACACGATCTTGTCACGAAAGGCTAAAAGCTGCCCTGTCCCAACATATCACTCAACCCCAAAACCAGCAAACCCAAAAAACAAGTCGGATCTATTGGCGGCTCTCAAGACAAGCCAACCAGACGTTACATAACACCTGTCTGAGCCAGAGTTCAGCGCAGGACTCCCTCCTCCGATGAGGACACCCTCACTAATTGGTGAGTGATGCGGAATGGGTGTAATGGGGTCCCGTGAAGAAAGGAGGACCATGCTCTTTAGGTTCTGATTGGGACCCGCTGGGTGGTCAGGATTATAATCTGAGAATCATGTGAAACGAGGCGGCGGCGGCAGACATTATGCACTCGCCCTCGCTGCCGTATATAGGCCACTCTCTGGGAACACTGTGTACCGACAGCATCTCACGTCACACACGCGCTCACAGCATCCCGCGGCACACAGCGCTCTCATCCTACTACAACAGGCCTGCTAAAGCACAAGCGCAAACCGTTCGGAAAAACGCCTGCTTGTGTGATGTAGAAAGAAAGTTGACAACTATAAGAATCAGAACCAATTCAGGCATTGTTTGAGTAAACAACACCCTAGCAACCACTTAGCAATCCCCTAGCAACCATCCCAAACACTCTAGCAACTACATGGTATTGTTAAACTCTCACCGAGCTAATAGTAAACACCCTAGCAACTGCATAGCAACTCACTAAAACATTCCAAACACTTTAGAAACCACATAGCAACACCCTAGCAACCTACCCAAACACTCCGCGTCTTCATGGTATGGTAAAAACTTATCAGAAAACCTCACGAAGGACATAGCATTACTACTTTATAAACATTACCACATAAACCACATAGCAACACCCTAGCAACCACCCCAAACACTCTGCAACTTCATAGCATGGTAAAAACTAATCAGAAAATCTTACCATGACAAAATCTTAGAAACCTAATAACACACTAAAACTAGAACACCATTTTAACCACATAGCAACACCCAAACACAAAGCAATGCCCTAGAAACATCACAGCAACATACTAAAATAAACACCCTAGTAACCATATAGCAACACTAAAAACATTCAGAACACCTTAGAAACCACATAGCAACACCCTAGTAATTTAGTAATCTAACCCTTAATCTGAAAACAAGTCACAGTGTTTTATGCAGTTTACTCTTGTTTTATGGATTTTTAAATTTAAATTTTTTACTAAAAAACTATCAGATACAGTATTTCGCAGTGAAAGAATACAAGATGCATTTACTGTAAAACCAAACGGATTCAGAAAGAGGAACACTGCTCTCAAAAAGGACACGCTGTTTCCTCCTGCTGACATTCACCCTGGGAAAATACGATTATACGACCTTTTAATTTCACCTCCAGCAAGTGTGGACACAAACACACACACACAAACATGCAGTAAGTATGTGTGCAAACAGAGGAATGTGTTTAATGCTTTAGTGTCTATTAACACAAGTGGTGAAGACATTAAGATCTATATGTGAATAATGCACATTAAAATCCCTCCAGATCACCACTTTAACTCACACCAATATGTCATGCTCTTACTTTAAACGTTACATTAGACATCAAATGATAGTAGCAAAACTGTCGAGCACATTAAAGCAACCGCATATCAACATACCAGAGAAACACATAGCAACACAATAAAACATTCCAAACACCTTAGCAGCCACATAGCAACACCCTAGTAACCACCCCATAAACTCTAGCAACCCTATAGAATGTGAAATATTAATCAGAAAGCCTTACCAAGGACATAGCAACACCCTAGCAACCCCACAGCATGGTAAAAATGACCTCATCAAGAACATAGCAACACACTAGCAACCACATAGCAATACACTAAAACATTCTGAACACCTTAGCAACCACATAGCAACACCCTAGAACCACCCTGAAAATTCTAGGAACCCCAATAGCATAGTAAAAACTACTCAAAACCTCACCAAGGACATAGCAACTGCATGGCAACAGACAACATAGCAACACCCTAGAAACCATCACAAAATTTCTAGTAACATCATAGCATGGTGAAAACTAAACAGAAAGCCTGTTAGCAACATAGCATAGCAACACACTAAAACATTTAAAACACCTTAGCAACCACATAGCAACACCCTAGAAACCACCCCAAAAACTCTAGCAACCCATAGCATGTCAATAGCATGGTAAAAACTACTCAGAAACCTCACCAAAGTCATAGCAACTGCATGCCAACACACTAAAAACCATTAAGAACGCCCTGTCAACCACATAGCAACATCCTAGGAACCAGCACAAAAACTCATAATATCAATAATATCTCATAATGTCAAATAAAACTCATAAAATCAAAAACTCAACTTCATAATATGGTATTAAAAAAAAATCACCACATAGCAACACCCTAGCAACCTCACAGCATGGTAAAACAAGTCTTAGAACACTGAAATGTATTAAAATATTAATAAGGTATATTAACACATGCTGACTTCTCCAGTTTGATTAACTTCTGCTAAGTTGCTGATAATTTTGCACCAAAATAAGGTTTGATTGTAAAGCCTTTAACATCATCAACAATCTGATAATCCCATTGATTTTATTATGCTAACTACACAGTTGCATTTATTCTCTGCATTCATGGTTTTATCCAGTGTGGTCAGAACAGATTCGTGACCCAGTTTCGGGTTGTGATCCCCCAGCTGAAACCCGCTAGATATTAGATTACATGGGCTGAACCGATTTGCACTAAAATAATATGCAGGAATCAAATGTCAGTGCCTGTGACTGAAAGTCTGTACTACAGTATGCAATAATCCCACCGCTGTTTAATCTGAGCGCCGTTCTGTTTACTGTTTGAAAACATGTAACGCATGGAGTCCTGTAATCACCCACGGCTAAAAATAACACGTTATAATGCGCGCTGAGCATAAAGCATGAACAGGGGGAGAATGTAAGATGCATAAGAAAACTGATCTAATGAAGCTTGTCGCTACACTAAAGATACATGAACAAAAGTCACATGGGCTCATAGAGCAGAAAAGAAAAGGCATTGGTTGCATCATACATAAATAAATAGCACAGACAACTGAATTTTTTGTAATAAATTAAATGTTAGAAAAAAAAAAAGCCCTGGATGCCTGGGTCTCCCAAACTGTAGCATTTTTGTTTACTGTTGATTTTTGGGGCCTATTTTTAACCCGTGGCTATGTAAAGATGTTGTTCTTGTGCTGTGCGTCTGTTCCAGATGCTGCTGAAACAGGAACTCTGTCCAGAGCGATCAGGCTGCTGAAAGCAGACGAGTGCATGAAACTACAACTACAAGTGCAACACTAAAAACAGCCCCGCGAGAGCAGCCGTCCCAGACCAAGAGAGCAATTCAAGATAAAAGCATATTACAGACAGGGTTATACCACTCACTAAAAAAACCATAACAAAACATTTTCATTGCTTGAAATTAAATAAATGTTAACTGACATAAAATAAAAGCTTTTATTTTAATAAAAATAAAAATAAAACATTTTGTTTACAATGAAGTACTAAAATACTAAAACTAAAAATGTTTTTAAAAAAGAACTTTTACTAAAATTTAAATGAAAGCAAAACTGACTGATTCTAGGCTAAATTACTAAGCCTAACCTAAATAAAATTCAAATAAAATAAAATTGTGTATTTAAAAATCCAGATCTGCTCAAATCTATCATGCATATCAATTAATATCACTTAAACTCCATGAGTTAACTAGAATGCATTTGCAACCTTTATAAACTTTTTTCACTCTGAATAATATGGATATGTACTACTATGCTAAAAGTCCATGCGTCCAGCAGATGGGCAGTTTGGTTTCAGACCCTCCTTCTTTAAAAGCTGCTTATCTGGACTGGCGGTCCAGTGCTGCTCTAGACTCCGGCTCCGGCAGATGGAAGCGCCATGATAATTCCCAAAGAGAGGATTAAACTCAACGCATCCTTCAACAGGCCTGCATGAACGCTATGGGATTCTATGTGAGGAGGTCACATGACCTGAAAGTGACTCTCAACACATACAAATAGGAGGATATACAATGCCACAAGTCTAATAAAAAACATGAAAATCAATGCATAGGTAACAAAAGTCAACTTTGCATCATGCATTTGAGTATAAGACTTACATATTTCTAATTACTGGGGGTTTAGCGATTTAAACAAACCCCTGATCCTAAGCATTAATGGTCACTTCTGTGCTGGAATGGAGCTGTGAGGATTCCCAGCTGGGATTCCTAACATCACAAAAGTAAACAAAACATCTGCCTAGAACAATACTGACATCTAGAGGCCGCTGCCTGCATGCACATACACACACGCGCACACACACACACACACACACACACACACACCAAAACGCACTGCTTTCATGAAAGGAAAAAAGCTAATATAAAATATATGGAAAAAAATAAATTCCAAATATAATTTTAGAATGAAATATAATAATATAAACATTTAAATGAAAACACTCCTATAAGTATATGAAATTAGAAATATTATTATAAAAATATTCTAAAAAAAGTTATATAATTTTTATTTTTTTAATTATCATATATTATTATAATTTTTATTTTAGAAATGATATATTAGATATTAGCATTAGATGTTATATTATATTATATTATTAGTTATCTAGCATTAACATTACATAGTTTAGAAATATCATTGTTTTATTTTTTTAATTGTTATTTTATTAATTTTTTTAGCCCATATGGCGTTGGTTACATAAGCAAAAACATAAATAAATAAATAAATAAATATTTTTGGATAAAAATCTAAGTATAATTTTATAATATGTAATAATGTACAATTATAATATATATAATTATATAAAACATTTTCTAAATAAATAGATGTCAAATAAAAAAAATGCATGTAAATGTTTTAACATGTTTATTGTTGTTGTAACTTGTAAAACAAGCAAAAAATATTTTTCAAGCTTAAATTTTGTGTCACATACTCACTTAATTTTTTTAAATTGAGATCATCATCCAAAAGCTGAATAAATAAGCTTTCCATTTATGCATGGTTTGTTAAGATAGGATAATATCTGGTCAAGATACAATTTATTTGAAAATCTGGAATGTGAGGGTGCAAAAAAAAAAAAATAAAAAAATAAATAAATCACCTTTGTGAGTGTCCAAAAGAAGTTATTAGCAATGCATATTACTTATTAAAAATTAAGTTTTGATATATTTACGGTAGGAAATTTACAAAATATTTTAATGAAACATGTTCTTTAATTACATTAAATCTTAATGATTTTTGGCATAAAAGAAAAAAAGGATAATTTTGACCCAAATAATGTATTTTTGCTTATTGCTACAAATGTACCCACGCTACTTAAGACTGGTTTTGTGGTCGAGGGTCACAATTATTTTTTAACCTATTCATCTATAATGTCTGCAACAGGTGAAAACATAAGCAAGTCATGATGTCAATGACTTTCTGTCTTTCTATGCAACGTGGCTAATTGTGACGTCAGTCGTTTTAAAACACTAACGAGAGGAAGTTTTCATGTCTGTTACAATCCAAGACTATAAACTAAACATAAATGTCTTCTAGAGATGACACAAATGATTCAGTTGCTGCTGCATTGAGAGCAAATGGCTCAAACAATCATATCTGCAGATCACTACACAAATACAGACATGCCCATCTGACTGAAAACTGCTGAGCTCATGCTTGCACTGCCAAAAACGCATATGAAAATGACACACTCATGAAAGATGATATAACAACTCATGAGTGATATAATTGATATTTCAAATATGTGACCCTGGACCACAAAACCAGTCTTAAGTTGCTGGGGTTTATTTGTAGCAATAGCCAAAAATACATTGTGTGGGTCAAAATTATTGATTTTTCTTTTATGGCAAAAATCATTAAGTAATTAAGTAAAGATCATGTTCCATGAAGATATTTTGTAAAATTCCTACTGGAAATGTATGAGAACTTAATTTTTGATTAGTCATATACATTGTTAAGAACATTTTTTGAAGAACTTTAAAGTTGATTTTCTCAATATTTTGATTTTTTTTGCACTCTCAGATTCCTGATTTTTAAATAGTTGTATCTCGGCCAAATATTGTCCTATCCTAACAAACTATACATCAATGAAAAGCTTATTTATTCAGATTTATTCAAATTTTTGTGATCCAGGGTCACATATTTTAACTTGATGAAAATTAATATGCTTGTGTTCCAGCGCAGAAACTTCCAATTCATTGTAACTTTTTTATTTACAAGGTGACAAGAAAACAGACAGGAAATAAAGCATTAAAGATCAGACAGACTGGCAGCTTAGCTGATTTGTGTAATTTGATTAAATTGAACACAACGAACACCACAGAACAGATGTGAACCATGTTTTCATGAGATTCATTTAATGATTAACATAAATGAGTTTAAAGATTAAACATACCGGTATATTAAACTGGATCATGCAAAGCTTTTATATGTACAGGTT
Organism: Labeo catla; assembly: GCA_012976165.1. Classification (NCBI taxonomy): domain Eukaryota; kingdom Metazoa; phylum Chordata; class Actinopteri; order Cypriniformes; family Cyprinidae; genus Labeo; species Labeo catla. The sequence goes on along the minus strand of VONZ01000207.1, from coordinate 491,532 downwards.
AATAAACTATTACGATAAGTGTCACAGGACACTGTGAAAGTTTAACAAAAACTTAGTCTTTAATGAATAAAACTGATTTTCCTTAATCAGATTTGGAGAAATGTAGAATTACATCACTTGCTCACAGTAGATGCTTTGCAATGAATGGCTGCCGTCAGAATGAGAGTCCAAACAGCTGATAAAAACATTACAATAATCCACACCACTCCAATCCACCTATTAACATCTTGAGAAGCCAAAAGAAACAAATCCACTTTTGGTCCACTTACTTTCAAACTCTGATGCTGGATCTCACACTATTCCTAGTCGCTTTTAACACTGTATTCTTTTACTGAATTGCCATGAAACAGTTTTTCTGGCACTGTATTAAACTGGTTTAGATCCTATTTGACTGGACGCAGACGTTTGTTGCTTCAGAGAAATAAAGGTTTCATACTGGGTCAGTTTCTCATGGCATACCTTAAGGCTCTATTCTTACTTTTTAGTCTTTATTTATTCCTGCTTGATCGACTCTTACAAAATATGGGTATCAAGTATCGCTTTTATGCAGGCGTCACACAAATCTATATTTGCTGTAAACATATTCAAAGTGAGGCAGTCTCATTGCTCATTAAATTTATCTCTAAGATAAAATAATTAATGGTTAATAATTTTCTGTGCTTAAAATAGTGATAAGACTGTATGAGGTACTGTTTATTGGTAGGGGTGATCAAAGTCCTGTTTAGTGTTGCCAAGTCTGTGGTTTTCCTGCGGAATTTGGTCCGGACCAAGGGCAACAATTGATACACTGTAGCATTATTCTCCTGTTTTGGGTCCTTTTCACACCACACTGATTGCTCTGGTCTGAACCAGTTGAAACGAACCAAAATGCAGTCATGTGACAAGATCCACATCACTCGTTGGCCAGATGTGTCATTGACGTATTTCCTAAACTGCTTTTCGATTGGTCAGAATTAACGTGCAGGAAAATTCCAATGGAACTCCCGGAAGTAAACAAAGAGAGGAGAAAAAGCCGGCAGACAACACGCCGCTTTTTAGTATGGAGGGATGACTGTGCTGGCTGACTGTATCCCTGTAATTTCTATGATTGTAATTTCTGTGAGGCTGCACACCTTCTCACAACTCCATCTCAGCTTGTCCGCGAGCTGCCATGGGGCTATGTTGCTAAAGCGCTAACTGTCAACAAATACTTGTCCTCATCACATAATGCACAGCGCAGCTGATTACGGCAGCTGGATTAGTCTAAAAAGGTGCAATACTTTTTGCAGTTGGGTCTGTTGGAGTTCGGATCATGTTCTCACCACAAACGAACCGCTCCAGAGTTCGTTTGAAAGCGTACTGAGACCACCTCTTCAAGGAGGTCTCGGTACGCTTTTTTGGTCCGCTTTTGGTGCGCACTCCAGTGCGATTGTTACATTCACACCTGCCCAAACGAACCGCACCAAGAGGGAAAACGAACTCTAGTGCAATTCAACCGAACTAAGTGAGGCAGGTGTGAAAGCACCCTTAAACTGCTGCCGCGGGTTGTTTTTCATGTCCATGAGTTGAATCAACCCCAATAATGTCATATTTAGTCCTTAAAATGTAAATTTACCAGGGCAACCCTGACAAAAAACGTGAATTTTATCCTCCAGAACACTACTTTAAACAGACGACCCCTCTTGGGGTAGTTTTGGGTTTTGAGTAGCATTTGGGTGTTTTTTTTTGTGAAAACCTGGCAACCCTGGTCCTGTTATCATTGAGGATTCTGTACCTGAGTTTCAGAACAAATTAAGGAAACTAGGAGTAAATTCTGCAGCTAGAATTTTAACAACCAAATCGAGAGATCATATTACTCCTTTAATGGTGCAACAGAAAATAAAGTTATTATTATTATTATTATTATTATTTATTATTTATTCTTCAAGATGTTTTTAACCTCAAATAATTGTTCCCAGATAAAATATAAAAAATAAGTCCATAATACATAGTAATGCTTTCTCCAGTGGTAAAAGTCAATCTCCTTTCATCTCTCACATCAAAATTGTATAGATTAAGTCCACTGAAGGCGAGTTGTGATGAACCCAAGTGCAGTTTTATTAAATCCACTGTGAAATCCAAACAGAGACTTGACTTAAAAAACTTGACATAAACAGACTTGACTTTGCTAGGCCTAGCATGAACAGACTTGAAACAGACTTGACTTGAACAAAAACACAGACTCACCAACAACAGGTTACAACATCAATACACAACCAAGAACAATGGGAACATGAGGGCTACTTATACCAAACAATGACAAGAACAAACCAATGAGCAAATAGACACATGACTTGAACAACCAATGAGAACATGACACATTGAACAAGGGAACCAATGGCAGGAACATGAAACAAAACCCAAACAAAAATCCAACAATATATTTGTTTTGGCTTGTAAACTATGCTTGATCTGTGCAGATTTCTCTCCTGATTCAGACCAGACCACTTTTTTGCCTGTATTTTAGCTTGAGCAACAGTCTTAATGATGGATTTAGTTCTTACAAACACACATCTTTTTACTTCTCAAGATGCTAACTGATGTACTTGAGTGGAGTGGATTCCTTGTGGATTATTGTGATGTTTTTATCAGCTGTTTGGACTCTCATTCTGACGGCACCCATTTACTGCAAATGATCCGTTGGTGAGCAAATGATGCAATGTCACATTTCTCCATATCTGATGAGGAAACTAACTCATCTACATTCAGGACAGGCTGAGGGTGCATAAAATGCCATCAAATTTTCATTTTTGGGTAAACTACAAGTATTTCTTTAATACCTGAAACACTGAAAAAAATGGTGTAGAAATAATTTTTTACCCAGAGACTGATATTATTTACATAAACAATCACAAAAGAAATAGCAAGTAACACATTGAAATAACATCAAATTTTGAAGTATTTTCTTGTGAAATTTATTCTAATAATCTTTATTAGAGATTATTATACATACATATGTATTATACATATAAACAAAGTAAATAATGTTTTATTTACAATTTTGAAAAATATTTTTACAGTATAGTTGTGCATATAAAAAAGCCACTAAAAACAAGAATAGCAAAGCATTTCTACACAGCTTCAGACTAGTGAGTTCAGCAGCTGAGCTACATGAACAGACTACAGATTACATTTTACCTTTCACCTCTGCCAAAACCGGCTTTTCAAGAAAACTATCTGGCGTAGTCATGCTGTGCATGTCTCACGCCCACAATAATCAGTCAGACTGACACCAAGCCCTTGTGTTGATTCTGGGGCCCCTCGGACGGCAGAAATGGATATTTCTCACGCGAGCCGTGCCTGTGGGCGGATCTACAACATTCTTCTTCCTGAACTGCAGCATAAATACTCTCACTCTGTGTGTCTGCGAATCTGAACCTCACCAGGACGAGAGTCCACCGCCAACATGAGTCAAACACCAGCTATGAGTCAAATGAAGTCTAGGATGGAGGCAGCGGCGAAGATGAAGGACGAAGACAAGCTTTATAAGAGAGATGGAATCCTTTACTCCACGATCCTCAGCCCTCCACAGACCTTGGACAAGTTAAAAGACCTGGAGGCCAGAGAGGATGACCTTATCCTGGTGGCGTACCCTAAATGTGGTGAGTAAAACGAAGACGGGCATACTTTTGTTTTTGTTAGACGTGCATGTGCAGGAGTTTGATCTACTGACTCTAAAAGTAGTGGTGGAGTCAGGTTACATGGTAGTTGCATAACTTTCTTTTGTCATGTTTTTCCATAGTTTCCTCGAGAGCATTTCTCTTGTAAACCCTCCAGATGTAATACTGGACACTGAAGAGTGAAGCAATTCTGTGCATTTGTGAAACTCAAACACTGGTGTAAATTGGTGCAGCCAAGCAAGCTTAATATAAGATTTGTTTTTTATAACTATTTACACAGAAAATGATCACACTGGATTGAATGTGAGAATTTACCGAATGCAGTTTTACCAACGATTTGCACCAAAAATTGTGCTACTGAATTAGGCGCAACAATTTACAATAAAATTTACAAAGACTTACAAAGAAATTTATTTAAATAACTTTTTACAGTGCAAGAAAAGATTCATACTTTTATTCTGCTTGTGTTTCATGAATTGAATCTTGTTGTAATTAAGACTTAATTAACAGCTCTAAACTAATTGTTAAGATTCACATATTGCCTTTAGCACAAATCCAGATCTTTCATTCCCTAAACAAACAACCTCATTTAACCTCATAGAAGCTGATTTTCAGCAATGCATGACACATGTCATTCTTGCATAATAATAATAACACCCAAGTTATTCTCAATGACAACACCCCTCAACAGCTGTAATACTGGAAAATGAAGAGTGAAGCAATTCTGTGCATTCATGAAACTCACACACTGGTGTGAATTGGTGCACACAAGCAAATTTACATAAGAACTGTTTTGTTTTGTTTTTTTTTGTTTTTTACAAAGCATTTACACAGAAAATAATCACATTAAACTGAATGTGACAATTTATGTAATGCAGTTTTTCAGACAGTTTTCACCAAAAATTGTGTCATTGATTTAGACGCAGCAACAATTTACGTAAAAATTGCAGCACACTTAAAGACTTTATTTATAAGCCATTATACAAGTAGTTTAAATGCATTAATTATGCTTTGAAATGCACCTTATAATGCATTGTATGATCTCATGAATAATTGTAACCACAGTTGTAATACATGTTAATGCATTAATGACAAACAAACCTTCAAATATTATAATGCATTTTAACTTTGGTTACAATTATTTATGAAGAGATATAATGCACTGCGGCATACATTATGAATCTATAATACATTATACATAAAGGTTTAAGTAAAGTGTTACTGAAAATTTAATGTGAGAATTCAAAATGCATATGAATCGTTTTATACTTTCATCCTGCTTGTATTTCATGAATGAAACTTTGATGCAAAGATTCACATTTAGCCTTTAACACAAAGCAACCTCATGTAACCTGATTCTCTTCAATGCATGACACACAATTACAATTCTTACGTAACAGTGACCAAGTTATGCTAAATGTCAACATGAGCTGTAATACTGGAAGAGTGGAGCAATTATGTGCATTCAACACTGGTGTAAATTGGTGCATTCAACCAAATTTACATAAGAATTGCCTTTTACAAACTATTTACACTGACAATTATCACATTGGACTGAATGTGAAATATACGTAATGTAGTTTTACAGAAAACTTGCACCAAAAATGGTGGCACTGAATTAGATGCAGCATTTTAAGAAGTGTTTAATGAACAATTTACATCAAAATTGGAAAAAGAAAACTGGATAACACTTTACTTAAAGGCTTTATATATAATGCATTAAAAAAAAGTTTTAATGCATTAATTGTGTCTTGTAATGCACCTTTAACACAAATGCAGCAACCTCATGTAACCTGATTCTCCTCAACGCATGACATACATTTACGATTCTTACGTACGTGTTTGTAATTGATCTCTACCAGGGTTTAACTGGATGGTGGCAGTCTTGCGTAAAATCTTGAATGCTTCCACTGGGAAAAATGAGAAACCGCCTGAAAGGCCTCCTCTGGTGGAGTTCTTACCTCCAGATGTTCAAGAGGTCAGTAACAGCATGAACAAGCTGCGAATCTGGAAATGTTTACCCTGAACACACAAAAACACCAGTATAATATTACAGTTTCACTCTGTTTCTCTTATAGAAACTGGCCGAAATGCCCCCACGGAGGCTTCTGGGAACTCATCTGCACCCTGACAAAATCCCTCCCTCTTTCTTCACTAAGAAACCAAAGGTCAGTAACAATGAGTGCACTCTGAGTTCACACTAGAGAGGTCACGTGATACTAGATACCAACTATACAAGAGCTGCAAGCTCCAAATACACCAATGACATTCACATTCACTGTTAGTGAATTGTTTGATTTGAGGTCAGTATGATTTTCTCTGATCGAATGCATTGTCTATTTTCAGATTCTGGTGGTGTTCAGAAACCCGAAAGACACGCTTGTCTCCTACTACCATTTCATGAACAAAAACCCACTTCTGCCCAATGCTGAGTCATGGGACAAGTTCTTCTCTGACTTCATGACTGGTGAAGGTAAGAAAACATTGAACAATGAAAGGTAAATACTGTTTAAATGAGTAATTTGGTGGACGTTATATAGTTAATTATGTCTCTTCTTCAGTTTCCTGGGGCTCTTATTTTGATCACGCTCTCGCCTGGGACAAACGTCTAGATGACCCGAACGTGATGATCGTGACATATGAGGAACTCAAACAGGTAGAACAACCTGTGTGTGTTGTGTTTGCAATGTCACGGTTTTGTATTCTTGGAAAGTCAATGTGAAATTGTTTTCAATACATTTTACAACGGAATGAATATGGCAAGCCATTTTAACATTTAATCCTTAAAATGTACTAGTATCTATTTTAATGCTACTAGTTCTTATTTTGTTAGCTAGTACTAGTATTCCTTATTCATTAGCTGCCAGTGCTTAACTTTTTAAAGATACTAATACTTATTTCAGTGGTGATTAGTAAATATTCTACATTTACTAGAAAAGAATACAATTTTTTTGCCATAGACGTCTATAGGGATCTGTCAATCAGATATCAACCATTCAGCTCTGATTAGTATAATATATTAGTATTCCAATAGTGACTAGTATCTTTTAAAATAGTACTAGTAAGTATTCATTAGATACTACTACCTATCTAATAGGTTATTAAGTACTTTATTAATACTTATTTATTAGACACTAGTAGATTTTGTAATTGTTACTAGTAACAAATATACTAGTCACAACTTTTTTGTTACTCATCTTGTTATGACTATAATAAATAGTTCAATTAAAAATCTTACTAGTAACATTTGGAATAAGTGCTAATATCTAATAAGCAGTACTAGTACCTAATGAATAGTACTATTATCTAATAATTAAGCACAAGTTTCTAATAATAAAAATAAAATAAAAATAAGTACCTGATGAATAACTACTAGTCTATAAAAATATGTACTAGTCACAATTGGAATACACACTAGTCAGAACTGAATTCTTGATATAGTATCTAATAAATAAGTACTAGTATCTTATGAAAAAGTACTAGGTAATAAATACTAGTATTCGTTACATAGTATCCTGAAAATAGATACTAGTACGTTTTAAGGATTGCATGTTAAAATGGCTTGCCATAGATGTGTTTCTGAGGGAAATAATTATTTATGTCAGACTTTACTGGTAAATCGTTCACAATTAGACCATGGCACCATTAGGCTGTTTATTAATGAATAAATAAACTCAAATCTGACTTCATGTTGACTTTTTATCCTGCTGTGGTGCTGACCCGTTTGAGTTTGAAACACCTTTTCTGTTGTTCATGCAGAACTTGCCAGAAGGTGTGAAGAAAATCTCTGAGTTCTTTAACCTTCCACTGACTGATGAGCAGGTCAACAGCGTCGCTGGAGAAAGTACGTTCAGCGCCATGCAGGAAAACTCCCAGAAATCCCATGGCAATTTTGGCAGCATCTTCTTCAGAAAAGGTACAAAAATCCCTTCATAATGGATCTCAGATCAAATTAACTCAGATGTTAAAAAGCCAGCATTTTCACTTTAAGGCTTAATGCACAGATCTATTCTGACATCAGATTTTTTTGTCCCGCTTATTTCCATGGTTATGGCATTTAAAGGGATAGTTCACCTAAAAAACAAATCTTTTCTGGTCCCCATTGACCTCTATTGTATTTTTTTTTTTTCATACTAAAGAAGTCAGTGGGAACCAGCAACTGCTCAGTAACCCACATTTTTAAAAACATCATCTTTTATGTTCTGTTCAGCTGTTCAAAAAGGTTTGAAACACCTTGAGGGTGATTAAACGATGACAAGTTTAATTTTGGGGTGAACTATTTCTTTAAATACCACTGAAATACCCAGAAAATCTGTAGTGTGTGTAGCAACAGCATGAAAAATAAAAATGCATTAAAATTAAAAGTCTCTTATTTACATAATTCACTTTAAAGAATCGCTTTGTGATCTCCCTGTCTCACGTTTTGTCTTCAGGTGAGGTGGGTGACTGGAAGAATCATTTTTCTGATGCCCAGAGCAAACAGATGGATGAGGTTTTCCAAGCCAAACTAGCTGGAACAAAACTCGGGGCCAGACTGAAGTATGACCTTTACTGCCAATAAATGTGACGACACGACGTGAGCCGACGGACGGAGAAAATGTTTACTTCACAGGGACCTACTGTCATTCACGCAGGCAGCTGTTTAATCGTTTTCATGTTTTGTAACATTCCATTCCTTAATATAAGCACAAAACACCTCACTGTCATTAAACCTCATGCTGTATATATGCTAACATTTATTAAAAAAAATTGTCAACCCTATTTCAATCTCTGTCTAAAATATCTATTGCAAAAGTTCACCACTAGTCGGTGCTATAGTTCAATCCCATTAACTTCAGTAACAAACCATAATGATTTTAAACTGCTCTAATGGCTCACAGACAGCAGAAAAAAAATGATGTTAAATGCAAATAATAAAATGCAACCAACCGTATAATGGTGCATATTTAGGCCAGCAAAATAAAAAGAATCATCACTTTTAAAAAGGAAGTAAAAACTTCCCATATTTTTTTTTATTGTTGATGTCAAAGGTTTTGTGTCCAAGCAAATAAATTGATCCATCATTTGGTAGAAGCTCATAAAATTAGGTGAATATCAATGTGGACAGGATGTGTGACCTCAAAAATATCCTGGAAAACCAACAAAACTTCACAAGAATAGAGAAAATATGACTCAAACTCTGTGTTATTTTTGTATATTTACATACTATTTGTTTTTATTAATATTATAATCAGTTTTTATATTTTTCATCTTAATTTTATTTAAAGTTTTGGTAATTCTGTTGTGTTTTTGTTTTTTTTTTCTTTTTTTAATCTGTCTATATAGTTTTTTATTTTAGTTTAGTTTTAGTTATTTTAGTACATTAAGGGAAACCACATTAAAATGAGAAATGAATCTAGCTGAGATAAAGTTTAAATGTTTTATATTATTTTATATTTATTATTTTATTTTACATTTATTTTATATTATTATTATTTCATATTTTTATTATTATTATTATTAATTTCAGTTAACATTTATTTTATAAGATATGGTTAAAAATAAGAAATAAAATATGGTTGCTTTAAAACAATTTTGGTCAAAATGGACATTGCGAATCGGCTTATAACGCTTTCGGTTCATTTGATCGCACTGGCAATGGAAAGTCACGTCAGGTGCAATGCATTGTGGGAATGCAATTCATTTAGACAATTACAGTTTTGTAATTAGCACTGTATAATCCACCCAATTTGCACACTGTGCATAGTTTATATAGCACATATAAATGTAAAAATCGTATGACTATAACATAGCCATGCTGTTAGACTCCTCAGGAGAATCATTCCTAATGAAGTCTAATTATAGCCGTGATGATGTGAACAGCAGATGACCTCTACATGAACAGCACATCCTGGAAACGCTACTGAGTTTTTCTTGTCAAAACAAGATGATCAGTGAGGAAATGCAGAAAAGTGCTCATATCCGACCAACATCGTTCAAACTCTAATTTAATCCAATTAGATTAGAGACTAATGCCACCAAAACAGGAACATGTAGGCCACCGTAAAATATATACGTGAATCTACAGCCCGGAGGTCCATTTAAGTGGCATTTTAAAGTTATAGATTGCTACAAAGTCTACAATCTATGGCTCAGTGGTTTTACAACTGCAGTAAAACAGCTGATGTGGGTTTAGTTCCTGACAGATATGGAGCTGATGTGTGATTGGTGTGATTGGTATGATTGATTGATGTGTCAGTGTGACATCAGTTATTCTTATAACTAGCTCTTCCTACATCAAATCCTTAGAAAAACCACTGTGCGTTAACATGCACTGTTTTCAGAAGAAAGCTGATTGTTCAGTATCAAATCAAACATACCTAATAAACTTTCCCAGCTAAAAATGATTAATAATCAATTTTATTAATAATTTTCCTGAAGAAAGACAGACATAAATAGTGATGAAAGCCAAAATATTAAATGCAATGGATGAATATTTACTGAGTAATCCATTACAGAAGGTCAAAATGAGATTTGGAGCCAAATTACAGGAGATAAAAATAAAATAAAAATGGTTTAGCTCAGCTGGAAAAAGTCTGCTCTGCTCCATACAATCAGGGTTACCAGGTCTACGTGACAAAACCAGCCCATGCCAGTCAAAAACAGCCAGAAGTAGCGTAATGACCATATCCCAAATATCAAAACTCAAAATATGTTATTTCTATACCTAAAATACATATTTTACAGTCACTGTTATGCACACTGATCATAAACATAGCTCAGAGGCTTCCTACCAGTGGCCATCTTTCACAGAACGTAACATCTTGAACAGTTTCATCACAGGTAAAATGACAAACATCTTAATACAAGCATTTCAGTCAAATGTAATGTATGCAATATTTCAAACCTTTAACTCACCGTGGGGAAATGATCCCACGGCACCAGTTTAACAGAAGCCCAAGTTATCCTGTGTGTCTTCTTAAGGTGTACTTTTTTTCTTTTTGGCTAACCTGGCAACACTGTATCTGCACCGAAGTTCCAATCTGAATAAAATGATTCACGGTACGCACTCCCAAGTTCCGATCTGAATCAAATGATTAGTGAATCTGCACTGAAGTCCCGATCTGTATCAAATGATTCATGGTCCGCACTCTGAAGTTCCAATCTGAATCAAATGTTTCTTGAACCCGCACCGAAGCCCCGATCTGAATCAAATGATTCACAATCTGCGCTCCGAAGATCCAATCTGAATCAAATGATTCACGGTACATGCTTCGTAGTTCTGATCTGAATCAAATTATTCACGATCTGCGCTCCAAAGTCCCAATCTGAATCAAATGATTTACAATCCACACTTCGAAGTTCAGATCTAAATCAAATGATTGACGATATGCGTTCCATAATTCCGATCTGAATCAAATGATTCACGATCTGAGCTCCAAAGTTCTGATCTGAATCAGATGATTCATGATCCATGCATCCGGCTCCGAAGTCTCAACCTGATTCAAATGATTCACGATCTATTCAAGCTCAGTTCTGAATCAAATGATTTGTGAACCTGCAGGCACCGATCTAAATCAAATGATTAGTGAATTCACAGAAGTCCCGATCTGAATCAAATGATTCACAATCCACGCTCGAAGTTCTGATTTAAATTAAATGATTCATGATCCACGCTCTGAAGTTCAGATCTGAATAAAATGATTCATGATCTGCACTCAGAAGTTCCGATCTGAATCAAATGTTTCTTGAACCCGCACCGAAGTCCCGAACTGAATCAAATGATTTGTGAACCTGCACCGAAGTCCCGATCTGAATCAAATGATTCACAATCTGTGCTCTGAAGTTCCAATCTGAATCAAATGATTCACGGTACATGCTTCGTAGTTCTGATCTGAATCAAATTATTCATGATCTGCGCTCCAAAGTCCCAATCTGAATCAAACGATTCACAATCCACACTTCGAAGTTCAGATCTAAATCAAATGATTGACGGTATGCGTTCCATAATTCCGAACTGAATCAAATGATTCATGATCTGAACTCCAAAGTTCTGATCTGAATCAGATGATTCATGATCCATGCTCCGAAGTTCTGATCTGAATCAAAAGATTCATGAACCCGCTCCAAAGTCTCAACCTGAATCAAATGATTCACGATCTGCGCTCCGAAGTTCCGTTCTGAATCAAATAATTTGTGAACCTGCACCGAAGTACCAATCTAAATCAGATGATTAGTGAATCTGCACAGAAATCCCGATCTGAATCAAATGATTCACAATCCACGCTCTGAAGTTCTGATCTGTATCAGATGATTCACGATCCACGCTCTGAAGTTCCGATTTAAATTAAATGATTCACGATCCACGCTCTGAAGTTCAGATCTGAATAAAATGATTCACGGTCTGCACTCAGAAGTTCCGATCTGAATCAAATGATTTGCGAACTCACACCGAAGTCCTGATCTAAATCAAATTATTTGTGATACGAAGTCCTGATCTGAATAAAGATCCATCATTTCAGAACATAACTGGAGTGTGGATCATGAATCCTTCAATTCAGAAAATGATTCATGAACCTGTGTCCAAAGTTCCGATCTGAATTGATGATTCGCAAAACATTATTTCAGAACAGGACTTGAAACGTGGATCAACGTGGCGCCTAAGTTCTGATCTAAATCAAAGATTTGCGATGCGTAAAGTTCCGATATAAATCAAATGATCTGCGATCACGAACCCACTTCAAAGTCCCGATCTAAATCAAATGATTCGCCATTTGAAATCCTGATCTGAATTAAATTATTCGTGATACATAATCCGATTGGAGTCCTTTGAAATACATTTTGCGACACAGTTGTTGGAATGTTGAATGTTGATTGTCGAAGTTCTAAAATGAATGGCTCTTTTGATCTGGTGAATCAACTGGAGCTGTCCCAGTGTAAATGATTTACCCAATTGATTCACTTTGTTCCATGTGCCATGTTTACACGACACTGTCAGAAACTGGCTCAGCTTGCAATTTTATGACATTAACTGAAATTACAACAACAGTGGTTACATACACATATATTTAATTTTTGATCAAAATTAAAAAAAAAAAAAATCGTTCTGACCCCACACTTTTAGACAGTGTTATATATGTAGGTTTGGGAAGGAAGCCTATCGGAAGACTTTACTGATTATGTCCGATTCATCTGTGATAAACGCCACTCGCTATGTCAAACTGAGGTCAAACTCTTTTACTAAGCAGACGGGCTATAAAATTTTGAAAAAAAAAAAAAAAACATATACACATACGTACACACACGAAGAACAACAGCTGAGTTACGGAAAAAAAATCCGGAGCAGAATGTCTTGTCTAGATGTCATAAATCAAATTGCTGCCATTTATTCTTCTCCTATCAAGAGCTGAGAAACCATTTCAGCAAATAAGACAAAGCACAACTTCAAATGTCACACAAACTGCCCTTTTCAATCTGATCAGACCGAATCAGAATTGAGTCATTCGCTGACCGTCTGTGATATGGAGTTTGATGAGCGTTTACTAGATCATTTGTTACAAGGTTCAATGTAAAAGGAGGGTAAGACATGACAAATCACAGCAGCTAAAAATGCCTGAAAACCCTTTTGTATTTATTTTATGTGCATTTGATTTCAAGGTCAACATCCATTACTAAAGAGACACACTAATGTAAACTAAATCAGATGGAAAAGATGTATTATCATTATGGTTTTGTTTTGCATTGTTTGCATGGCATTTTTCATGATTTTTTTATAATAAAGTTAAGAAAAGATTAATGTATAGTGTTTTCAGAATTTAAATGAAATTAATTTAACCCCATAACTCACATGGAAGATGAAATACATTTGAAATATAAATGATAAAATATTTAACATTTTGAATGAAACCCATTTTGTTATTATGATGGGTTTTGCATAGTGACATTTACGTTGTTCCTGTAAAAAAATTATAAGCATCAGTTCTTTCAGATTAGAGCAATATTTTTTAGGTTCTTTAAAGCATCATAGATATGAACTCTGATGACTCCAGATAAAGAGCACAATGTTATTTGTATAAAAATAGCTAAGAAAAAAACTTCTCTCAAAGAGCATCATTAGAACCTTGTAATTAGAGGCTAATTTCCATCTCTGGTTTTACTGTGACTGTCATGCAGAGATCTGGTTCGACTGTCGTTCAGATGCAGCCGCAGGAAATGAAGTCCTGAGGGGGTCGTTACAAACTCACAGAGCACCATCACTGCAGAAACCCAGAACCGCACAGTTTACCACTCACATCATCGTCAAACAGAGATGACTGACACCGCACCATTAATACAGACCAGAATACCCGATAGCAACACACTACAAACACAAGGAACACCATAGCAACTGCATAGCAACATCCCATTATCAACAGGCAACAGTAGTAACATTTTATCATTTTTTAAAACTGTATTTCGGTTTTATATTTTTATTGTAATTCCACAAAAGTTCCATAAAACACTATTCATGTACAGATATTATCTGTAATTAGAGTTAACCAAAAAAATATATATTTAATTAAAAATTTTGTATAGTATTTTTATAAACCGCATAGCGCCAGTCTGGCAACAGGTTTTGTATAGGCAGGCACACATAATGAAGTTATTCATGAAATCAATTACAGAATTATCATTTTATAGAATAACATATATATATATATATATATATACATATATATGTTTGTATATTTTGTTTTTATATTTATGTTCTTTATATCCATAAAACACATTTAAATAGAGATACTGTCTACAATTTAGGTAACAGAAATGTATTTACATTTTTTTTTTAATTAAGGTTATTATATATATTGTATATAAGGTCTGTTTTCATAATTTTGCAATATTATATTATATTTCAAAATAAACCAAACTATGTTCATCATTTATTTTCATCATTTGTTAATAAAAAATATAGATTTTCAAAACTGAGACGTATTGCAAAATTATTTAGAAATAAATCTAATTAATTCACCCGAACAAATTATAGTAAATTATAATAAATTATAAATTAAACAAAATAAAAAAAATTAATTCAATTATTTAAAATGTAAATAAATTATTTTACTATAAATTCTTGTAAATAAAAACCAGTTTGATTATCATTACATTTTTTTTTTTATATTTATCAATAAAACACAATTAAATGTACAGGCATGATCTATAATTTTGGTAACAGATATGCAATATAGATTTTTTATTAAGCTTAATGCATAGTATTTTCATAATTTAATATTATAAATTTACCCATATGGTTAAATTTATAATATTATATTGTGTAAATACTGTACACTAAGCTCATATATATATATATATATATATATATATATATATTGGTAACAGATATACATTATAGATTTTTTATTACACTTAATGTATAGTATTTTCATAATATAATATTATAAATTTAACCATACATATATTGTTAAATGTATAATATTATATTATGAAAATACTGTACACTAAGTACACACATATATATATATATATATATATATATATATATGAGCTTAGTGTACAGTATTTTCATAATCTTATTTTCAATTGAATTATAATTCAATTGAATTAATATCATAATAATGTTCATAACTTCATATATATATATATACATATATATACAGTATATATACATATATATATATATTGTTTAGCATTGAATATAAATGGCAAATTATTATAAATTATTATTGAATTAAAGTAATTATAATAAATGATTATACAATCTAATTAATAAATTATTTAAAAAATATATTTAATAAAACACACACACACACACATATTAAATACTCATATATATATGAGCAATTGCATTGTGACACTTTCATTATTTAAATTCAAAATTTGCATTATTGTAATTAAAGCAGCATAATTTCACAGAATATCACAAACAGACTTGGCAAACACCAAATAGCAACCTCATAGCATTGCACTAAAAACACTGGAACACCATAGCAACGACAAGGCAACACCCTGACAACAGGCTTTGTATGGAAAAGCACAAAAACCAATGCATTTATTAATGTACTCACTTACAGAATAATGTATATTTTGGTTCTGCATTTCCAGACAGTTATACGACGACCTGAAATGACCTGTTATACTGTACGCTGACCTGAATACAGTGTGGGTGGAGAAATACTGTGCAGTAATATTAAATTAGCAGACCTGCAGAATTCTGTAATACGATTGACCGATGCTTCTATAATGACTCTGATTTGACTCACATCACGTCATACCTTTCACAATCTAATGAAGATGCCCAATTACCACTGCAGACTGTCTTAACCTTAACTCTTAGCAGATTTTCAGATTTTAGGTTTTGAAAAGGTACTTCAATTAAACTTCGCATATATTACAAAGCACAACAAATAGCCAAAAACAAACAGAAGTGAAGGTCATTTAGGTATTATTATACAGAAAAATGAGTCAGCAGCATTTTTAGTCTTTCCGAGAAACCCAATTTGAGTTTGACCACCAGATCACCGTTTGGGTGTATCCTACGGGACCGTGTGACGCAGGACAGACGCTGAGGATCTTCAGTAACGCGAATAATCAGGTGTATAAAAGAGGCGGTCAGGAGAGGAGGAGACAGACAGGCGGGAACTGCAGAGGAAACTATTCTTCGTCCATACAGGTGTCAGAGATCATATACAACTGCACAGCTGAAAATACATCCTGACCGTGAGTACTCGGATTCTTCAGTCTTGTTAGTGTTATGTTATATTTATTGCTAGAAAAATGCAAACTTCTAAAAACATTTATAGGTAGTTGGGTACTTCATCTACTCTAATTTCATGTGCATTTATTAAAATTGCTTTAATTTGGAAACTACATGGGATATTTGAATTTTTATATATGCATTTGCTAATCATTATATAATATATCTGGTTAGAAAAATGCAAACTTTAAAAAACGTTTTGTGGGTAGTTGGGTACTTTATTTACATTTTTTTTTTAAACTGAACATTTCAAATGTATGTGCATTGCTTTATTAAAATAAAATGTTTTTGAGCTTATATTAATTGGGGAACTACATAGGATATTTTAACTTTTATGAATGCATTTATGTAATATATAATATTAGAAAAATTTCACATTTCAAATTAAAGTGCATTTCTTAAAATTAAATGTTATTTGGGAAACTACATGGGATATTTTAACTTTTATAAATGCATTTGTTATTCATTATTTAATATATGTGACCCTGGACCACAAAACCAGTCTTAAGTATCACGGGTATATTTGCAGCAGTAGCCAAAAATACATTGTATGGGTCAAAATGATTGATTTTTCTTTTATGCCAAAAATCATTTGGATATTAAGTAAAGATCATGTTCTGTGAAAATACTTTGTAAATTTCCTACCGTAAATATCAAAACTTAATTTTTGATTAGTATTATGCATTACTGAGAACTTCATTTGGACAACTTTAAAGGTGATTTTCTCAATATTTGGATTTTTTGCACCCTCAGATTCCAGATATTCAAATTGTTGTATCTCAGCCAAATATTGTCCTATGCTAACAAACCATACATCAATGTAAAGCATTATTCAGTATTCAGATGATTTATATTTATATTTTATAATTAAAAAAAAAGACCCTTATGACTGGTTTTGTGGTCCAAGGTCATATATGTTGTTAGAAAAATGTTTCTGTTAACTGGGAAAGTACATGGGATATTTCAACTTTTATAAATGCATTTGCTATTTATTATTTAATATATATTGTTAGAAAAATGTACTTTATTTACAGATTTTTTTTAAATGAAATATTTTAAATGTATGTGCATTTATTAAAATAAAATATTTCTGTTAATTGGAAAAGTACATGGGATATTTTAACAATTCATACATGCATTTTTAATCATAATATAATATATATTGTTTGAAAAGCACAAAATTCTAAAAACGAAATTTCACCTTTCAAATGTACATGCATTTATTAAAGTAAAATGTTTTATGAGCTTTCGTTAACTGGGAAACTACATTAGATATTTGTACTTTTACAAATGCATTTAAATAAAATGAAAAAAAAAGAAGCTTAAAATAACAACTAGTTACTTATTTTGCAGTTAAATATTTAAGTGCCAGATATGCACAAACAGGTAAATTGCTATCAAAAGATGTTGTTTGTTCTGACCTGGTTTAAATGTCTGCAGAAGCCATGATTTCCCTGAGCAGCTGTCAGATGCTCCTGCTGATGGCCGTCTGCGGCGTCTTCTTCTGCAAGACTCTTGCGATGCCTGCGATCTCCACATATCCTGAGATCAGGTGAGACATAAAACACTATTAATGTACAGGTATTATTAAACCTAATTTAGATCATTATGTGTTCATTTTACATTGTGACAATTTTTATTCAAAATTTACATTATTGTAATTCAATGTTAAATTACAGTTACACACACAGACACACACGTATACATATATTGGTTGGTAGGCTTCATTAAAAAAATTTATTCTTTTTAATTTTTGCTTCTGAAATTCACTCTGAAATTATATTACAACATAATTCTACAATCTTATTTTCTTTGCATGAAGCACATCATTTGTATTTTGCATCTTAATTCTTTCCAGACCAGGCGCTCTTGATGAAGACGGAGAGGACGAGTGGACGAGAGACCCATCACTACAGGATCTGGAGGCGTATAAACTCCTGTATGAACTCACAAACACCGTCGAGAGGTACGTGGAAACACACTGTGACATTAGCAACGGCTTCCATCTACAGTCTTGTAAAAATATTATAGCTCCATTTCCAGAAGAAAGACTGAAGCTGTAAATGTGTTGATGAGGAAGATCTCTGAGTTTACTAGAAAGCACTGAAGACCATTGCACAATAAAATAAAAAGCGTTTTTTTATCTGTATTTGTTTTAGACCATCCAGACACGCTGATGGGCTGTTCACAAGCGGATACAGCAAACTGCTCGGCCAGCTGTCTGCTAAAGAATACCTGGAGTCTTTACTTGCAAAGAGAGTCAGGTAAACATACAGTATGGTTTAATCTCTTAATGCACTTAAATGGTTGTAACTCTCATAAATGCTTTGAAATACATAAGGTTGGTGTTTATTTAAAAGTAAACTATCTGCAACTGTAAAGTAAAAGTACTGTACTTTTTTTGTTTATATAAATTAAATATTTTACAAAATATTTTAAAACTGCTATAAAATCAAAGCAACGTGTCTAAATAAATTATGTTCCGAATTTAAAGTTGATATTAAAAAACTGAGGTTCCATGGTTACCAAAAATAACCATCAGGTGAAACACCATTGAATGTATATTCCTGTCAGCAATTTATACATTTCTGTCAAAATATATATAACCTCGAGACTTAGACCAAAGGTTTTGATTAAAAAAATACTGTAGTAAATTATGTAATTAAGTAATATGACATTCGTCACTGCCGACTAGGGGGTGAAGCCTACCAAGGGGATTTAAAGTACCATTTCCATGGTAATGTAATTTGTCTAAATAAACAATACTCCAAATTTGAAGTTGATACTGCAAAAATTGAGGTTCCTGTGAGATTTAGTTGAGGTGCTTTACCAAAAATAGCCAACGGGTGACAACCAAACTGCACTGTCACAAATTTGTGTCACAATATATTACAAAATAACCACCAAATATGGAACCTTGAATTTAGACCTTTCCAACAATGTGTTTTGTCAAGTTTTTACAAAAAAATATAGTAGTAAATTTTGTAATATGACACATGACAACGCCCACTAGGGGGAGGAGCCTGCAGTAACGATTTACAGTACCATTTCCATGTTATCCCAATTTGTCTAAACAAATTATAATCCAAATTTGAAGTTGATATTACAAAAAAAAATTGAGTTTTTTGTGATTTCGTTTAGGCGCTATACCAACAAAGCCACCAGGTGACAAGCAAACTCCACTGAACGGATTTTCCGGTCACAAATTTATACATTCCTGTCACAATATTACTTACATCACAAAATAACCACCAAATATGGAAACTTGAGACTCAGACCTTTCCAACGATGTGGTTTGTCAAGTTTTGTCTAAAAAAATATAGTAGTAAATTTTGTAAAAAGACACTTGACACCACCCACTAGGGGGAGGAGCCTGTATTTAAAATACCATTTCCATGGTAACACAATGTGTGATTTCAAAATAGGTTCACAGGATAAATTTCAAGTGTTCAAGCAGAGGTGGACAGTAGTGAAGTATTTTTTACTGTACTGTTTTTTTTTTTTTTACCTTGAATACTTCACTGCTGTCTGTCTTTAAATGATACCTAATTTATGATGATTACTAAAATATGTGAAGGGGAAATGAAAACCGGATGTCTAAATAACTTGTGTTCCGAATATGAAATTAATATTACGAAAATTTAGGCTCCTGTGAGATTTAGTTTAGGCGCTATAAAAAAAAAATAGCCACCAGATGACACCCAAACTCCACTGAACGTATTTTACTGTCACAAACTTATACATTCCTGTCACAATATTACTTGTATCACAAAATAACCTTTCCAGCGTTGTGTTTTGTCAAGTTTTCCAGTCAAAGATTGCATTGTACTGTAGTAAATTTTGTAATATGACACTTGACACCGCCCACTAGGGAAGCTATGGTAACACAATGTTTGATTCCAAACCAGTTTATATATGGTTAAATAAGATGCCAAACTGAATGTGCTAAGTATCACGAGATAATGCGGTATCTGTTGTGACCCTGATTTAATTAAGCTTTTAATAATGAGGCAGCAGGAGGTGAATGCACAGTGCAGATCATTTTTCTGTCTGTCTGCTGTAGTGATGATATGGGCATGGAGCAGATGCCTGTGAAACGTCACTCAGACGCCGTCTTCACAGACAACTACAGCCGTTACCGCAAACAGATGGCGGCCAAGAAATACCTCAACTCTGTTCTGGCTGGAAAAAGGAGGTACGGCTCGAAAAAAAGGCGAGCATCACTATTACTAGAGCGATTGAAAGACAATAATGACGTAAGGATTTAGAATATCACAGAGGCTACAAGCAACCACCCAGAACACCTTAGCAATATAGACAGCATATGTACAAAAAGCGCCTCATTTTGTGTCTTATTGCACTTGAATGGTCAAATACACACACAATTATGTCAAAATGGCTGTTGTGTTTGGTAAAAATCTTTTTTTTATCTTTTGCAGTGTAAATGCATTTCATGTTTCATTATAGAAACTGTATTATCTATTTTAATCTGGTTTAGGTGATGTACTCCTGCTCAAACGCTGCCTGTGCTCTTCAACATGTAAGTGCATGCATGTCTCATCACTACATGGTGCTTTTTAGGGTGCATGTCTTTTTAAATGAAGAATTATGGATTAATAATATATTACAATCTCTTCTTAGAAGCCATCAAGTCAAATCTGTTGAAATGCTGTGTTTTCCTGTTGTCGTGTAGGTGACGTGGATGCACAGCTTCAAGATTTCGCCATCATTATATATTCAAGCTTACACAATCTATTACGGCTGAAATTGAATAAAGATAAATAAATAGCACTGAACACAATACAAACTAAACAAGCGTGTCAGTGAATGAATCAGTGTGAATGACACGTCTTTTGCTGTTGGCTGACTAATGCTGTTATGTCTATAGAAATCTATTTTGACTGCAGTCATTCTTGATAACTGAAATCAAACCAATAAAAATGATCATGTTTGTAAAAACAGTTTTGTCTGCTGCTGTCATTCCTGCTGGTTAATTTTATTCTGTAATCACCAGAAAAATATATGGTGGATGTGTTTCTTTGAATCCATTTATATGGAAGCTTGTTTGTGATAAAATAAAATAAAATAAAATAAAATAAAAATTAAATTAAATTAAATTAAAATAAAATAAAATAAAATAAAATAGATATGCTAGATATAAACTCACATTTCTGAGAATTAGTGGGGAAAAAAGTCAGAACTGCAAGATCTAAACCAGGGTTATTATAATTAATTACAATTAAAACTGACACTAAAATTAATACCATAAACATTATTGTTACTTGAAATAAGTGTCATAAATATGTCACAATAAAATATAAAAAACCTTTTTATTTTAGCTATTTGCAAAGGCAACATTTCTAATTTTACTTTAGTTTGGCTTGATGGACTAAATAACTAAAACTAATAAATAAATAAATAAATAAAACTATATAAACATATATTTTTTTAAAAAAACAGCAAAAAAAAAAACAAAAAAAAAAACACACACAACAAAAATACTCAAACTTAAACTAAAATTAAAAGAGAAAAGATTAAAAGCTGATTCAAATATTAATAAAAACTAGTGTCTCGATTTTACTAAAATACCATAAGTAGGAATTGTAAACAAAAAAAAAAATCTGAATTTAAAGATGACATATTGTAATTACTTTTTTGGTAACTGGCATTTTATTCCATTCTGATATGTTCAGAAGTTATTTTATTTTATTTTTTATTTATTTATTTTTATTTTTAATATTTATTTTAACCAAGCATTTTGTACAATCAACAGTATGTATAACCAAACTTGTCAGGGGTATATATTAAAAAAGTTAAAAAAAAAAAAAAAAAAAGAAAAAGAAAGAAAGAAAAAATATTGTACATCTTAAATAGATGTACATTTTAGAATACATTTTAGAAATGCATGCAACAGGATATTACTCCAACAGGAGGCGACAAATCACCAAATATCAATCTGCTCTTATTGTAACCACATCACTCGACACTGTTCAGAAGTAGACAGATTTTGCAATATCCTTGTACAAACCTAGGATAAAAATGCTTTTTCAAGACAAAAACTGGGTTTAAACACCAAATCAGCAACTTCCTCCAGAAAAGGATGAGCGGCACAAAATGCCACGTTTCCTGTTGTGTCACAAGTCTTTGCAGAGTAATAAGGAATCCAGTGCATGTAATCATTTTCACCTAGCAACTACCCAAAACACCCTAGAAACTGCTAGAGCAAGTGGCATTAAAATATTTTGAGGTTTTGAAGCAGTATCCAATGCTTTATCTGGATTGGGTCAGTCATACAGACATGCAGCTGCAGGTCAGTCCAGTCTAATGGTGAAGGAACAAAAAGCAGGACATCCCCTCAGCTCACACTGACCTTTGACCCCACAGTGATCAGGCATCTGCTGTGGCTGATAGTGGTCAGCTCTCACTCATTGAGAACATTCCTGCAGATAAGAGCCCTGATGCTCTTTGAACTTCTGCTGCAAGAACAGAGTTCAAACACACGCACAGCTGTTGCAGGTAGGGCTGCTTTGATTTTATATGCTTTCTATTAATGTGCTTTTAATGTTTTGAATGTGTTGGTAGGCTGTCAGTGAACAGAATATTTTGGCAATTATTGATAGGCTGATGACTGATACAATACCAATCAATAACAGTGAAATATAAGCAATATGTGCCTACTTAAACTCATTTTTTGTCTTGACATAAAACATGTGTCATCCACTAATGACAAAAAGTCACATTAGTTGAAAAAATCTATTATTATATATATATATATATATATATAGTTTCTAAAACAATCAATCATGTATCTTGAATCATGTATGATACAGAATGCCAAATGTTAAACAGCTTCATTAAATATTTAAAAAAAATTTTTTTTAAAAATGTTATGTACAAAAGAATATATATAAATAAAAAAATAAGCAAAATAATGAAAGAAGAATTAAAAAAAAAAAACTGCCAATTTTTTGTTTTCTGAAGTAAACTGTTGTTTTTATGATATTATTCTAAAAGATTTAATATTATTATTAATATTATTATTATTATGTCAACAATTACGTTAAAAATGTTTTTAACTGGCATTTTCTCACTTTCTCAATAAAACTAATTATAAAATAATATGCATTATGAAAGTTGTAACAGTAATTATTATTACCATTAATTGCTTTGCTATCTAACCGATCGTTGCCATGTTTACACATATATACAGCTTTATTAAATATTAAAAAAAAAAATAAATCAGGCAAAACTATTTTAAAAATGTAGTAGAAAAGAAAATATAAAAATAAAAATAAGCAAAATAATGAAAGATAAATACATTTTTTTTAAATAACTGTGGCAATTTTTTGCTTTCTGAAGAAAACATATTTTTTAATGAAAGTTGTAATAATTATTATTATTAATTTTTATCTAAATAATCACTTTTTATCTTTGTTACATGTCTGTTATGTCAACAATTAAGGAAAAAAAGAATAAATAAAAAAGTAATAAATTAAAAAAATTAATGCTTTTTTTTTTTTACTAACTGGTGTTTTCTCACTTTCTCAATAAAACTAATTATAAAATAATATGCATTATTAAAGTTGTAACAGTAATTATTATTATCATTAATTGCTATCTAACTGATCTTTGCTATCTACTGTAAATTTATTTTTATCTTTTTTGGGACACCTGACTTTGAAATTCTACAAATTTTGAAAGAAACATGAATTTAAAAAAAATACGGGTTCATAATTCACGTAAACTGAGTTCATACTTTTTGCATAGTGCTATTGTGCATCATTTCGTCAGAGTAGACAAATTATAATATTTCACAACCGAAATAAATGAATGAAGGAATAAATGTGACTGTAATTAATACTGTCAATTTGGCATAAATGATTAATCAATATTAATAATCGCACTCTTTATGGGTGGTTAATGATTCTCTAAACTCTCAGTCTGACAAACAGCATTGCATCACAGGCAGAAAGCACTCGCTGAATCATATTGATTTATTAGCTTTGCTTTCTAAGTGAAACCGTTCCTTTTCCTAATTGTGACATACTGTGATTTAAATGTGTTGATCAATAGCAGTCATTTAGTAAAGCTGTATAAGACTTCACCACAGGCTGATTACAACATCTCAAGTCATAATAAATAATGATTTTACAGTATTTCAATAAGTTGAAACCCTTTCTGTGGCTGTTCACAGTAAGCACACAGATTGCGTTATCACACAGACAGCTAACATTTGACTTCTTTGAGGCAAAAATCTGACATCATCCTAACAGAAACAGGCATGTACCCGTACAAAACATTGCGTAATAGTGATCTGCGCTTTTAGAGAGTAGTCGCCTGCCTGTTTGAATGCTCAGGAACTACTGCTGGAAACTTTGCTGGAGTTTGTAAATGAAGTTTCTCAACAGCTGTGAAAAATAGGTCAACAAAGGTAAGAGCAGTTTCAAAAATAAACTTCTGTATGTTACGTCAATGCAGAAATATTCAATCATAAATCCTGCAACAACTCATCAGTTTAGGACTATAAATCAAGTGAAATTTTGAAAGATATAAAATGCGTAACATTATGAAATTTCCTAAAACTGCTTTGAAAATGAGTGCTGTGAAAAGCACTACACAAATAAAATTTGAGTTGTTTTCATGACATACACATTGTTTGCCTATAAAAAAAAAACATTTAATTAAACAAAATATATTTAAATTCTAAAAAAAAGAATGTGTTTTACTGTCATGAAAATAACACATGAAACAAATTAAAGCTGCCTTGAAACAATGTGTATTGTAAAAAGCACTATACAAATAAAATTTGGAAAAGTATTAAAAACAACTTAAATACACTACCAGTCAAAAAAAATTTAACTGTAAGATTTGTAAAGTTTTTTAAAGAAGACTTTTCTGCTCACCAAGCCTGCATTTATTTGATCCAAAGTACAGCAAAAACAGTAAAATTCTGAAATATTTTTACTATTTAAAATAACTGTTTTCTATAAAATGTAATCTATTCCTATGAAAGAGACTTCTTTAAAACACATTAAAATCATGGTTTTTGGAATAGTGCTTTTTATCATGAAAATAATGTCAAAATGCAAAATAATTTTAATTTTCTTTATGCAAATATTATTTCTGTTGAATCTGTTGTGAAATAAAATTTTGATTTATTTATTGGTCATCTTTCATGAGTTAAAAACTACTTTTATTCTGTAAAAGGAATGCCACAGAAATATATTGCAGCTGTTTTACAAAAAAAAAAAAATTGTACAATTTTTGTGTAATGCCAGAACAAAATATCAGTCATGCCAGACGAATCGAGTTAATACTACGCAAACAAATGTTCTTGTACTCATCTGCCACCAAAACATAATATTATCTATATACTGCCAGCGGCTATGGGACATCCCAAATCACTCATTTCAGTCAACAAGTTCTAGTTTGTAGTTAATCTGAAGTCAAAAAGGAAATCATCCATCAACACAGTGAGATCCGCCACTCTCTCAACACCAGCGGCTCTGTTTCCAGTGTTTCAGTGTTGTTTTTGGACTGTTTAAACAGCATTCCTCTCATTTGACAATGCAGATAAGTCTCAAGGCTGATTCAGCAGCTTCCTAAACTCAAGCTCTCTCAACAAACCCCCTGTTAACAGGCTCCAGCTTGTTTTGATAGGTGTATTGGTTCACGCTTTCATTGTCTTTCCACAGAATAAGTGCAAATTATGTTCGTCCACATATTGTTTAGGAGAAACAGTTGAGATTTTCCTATGAAGCACAGCAGTTCATTGTGTTCCTGACCAGCTGTGGTGGGAAACAAGTCGCATCTTGCAGTGAAAAGTATTTGATCCGGATACGTGACTTACAAATGCGGGCAAATGAGGATCTGAAAAGCCGCTGTTGGGTGGAGGATTTTAATGATTGTGTATT
Organism: Labeo catla; assembly: GCA_012976165.1. NCBI lineage: Eukaryota > Metazoa > Chordata > Actinopteri > Cypriniformes > Cyprinidae > Labeo > Labeo catla. The sequence goes on along the minus strand of VONZ01000207.1, from coordinate 465,247 downwards.
CAGGGGTTATAAATAGTGAAGGGCGCTCAGGACAGTCGTTTACATGCATATCTTCATGGCTTTAAAAGTTTATTAGTGGCGTTTGCTAAGACAAAGATTACATTACTGATTCTTAGGGACTGTGATTTGATCACACCATACTTTCTGTAAGCTCTTGTGCTTAAAAATAAATACATAAATAATAAATGAAAATCATTTAAATAAATATACAAAAAATCCTTACATTTTCCTAAATCCAAAATAATTACTTCATTACTTTAATACTTTATTCTGTCTCATATGCAGTGTTGGGGAGTAACTAATTACATGTAACAGAATTACGTAATTTAATTACAAAATAAATGTAATTGTAATTAGTTACAGTTACTGAGAAAAAATGTGTAATTAAATTACAGTTACTTTTGAAAAATGCCAGTGATTACAAAGGGGATTACATCTGAATTTTTTCACACACCCCCACTTACAGATTTAATTGACTTCTTTCATAAATTGCATTGACTGCTCTAAAATGAGACACCAATGTTTCAGGAGTTTAGGACACAGAATAGGACACATGCTTATTCGATAATTATTATTTTCTATTTGGGTTTATGCATAAAGTTTATTTTTTAAGATTGTTTTTTCCAAGGCATTGTTAGATGCTAGTGTTTCCTGTCATAACTATGCAAAAATTTGAATTCAAACCCAGTATCATAGCTATTAAACTATTTCGTTGTTATGATGTCATTTATGTTATGATCTTGTTATGACATATAGCGCGGTGACCCGAGTTCTCGAGTCTTTTAAAAAGTAATTAAAAGTAATAAGTTAAATTACTTTAATAAAGTAATTGAAAAGTTACACTACTTGTTACATTTTAAATCAAGTAACTTGTAATATGTAACCTATTACATTTCCAAAGTAACCTTCCCAACACTGCTCATATGTGGACAAAAATATTCGCCTTTACATATTTAAAGAAAAAAGTGCAAAAGTTCAGCTCTGATCTCAGCACTATCTTTTTTCCAGATTCAGTTTTAATTTTAGGGTGGTGACCAGCAATGTCATGTCTGTTTGGACGTGTTATCCATTTACAGCTAATCTTTACATGTGCCTATTGCAACCTGTCCAAAAGAGATAGAAAGTTCCTCTGGCACCACAACATTTGCTAATAACATCAAGGTAACTGTTTGAAAACACCTTGTTGCCCTTAATTTGATGTCTGTTAGATTACAATTACACACACACACACCATCATTACAAGATTTTGGTATATATTATATACGTAATATTGCTCTCCACTGATAAATATTTCTGTACAATACATTAATAACACTAGAGGGCAGCATCACTACAACATATATTTAGATTTACACACAATTTCATCACAGCTTGACCTGTCACTCATCAACCAAACAATACCGCTAAATACATTATACTGAACTGTGCTATATTCGTCACCGTCCGCGTTGTATTATGACCTTTACTAAAGTATATTGCAATCAAAAATCTCCTGAGGATAAAACAATCCTATCTGAACGCCACATTATAACAGTAACTCAAAGTAGTAGAGTACCGTTAGCTCCCTCAGTAGTGAACAACAAACTGAAGACCATCATATACTGGAACAAACTCCTGAAAACAAAAGAAAATGCGGGAAAAAATATAAACATTTCTTACCCCTGATTATAAATGTCGTAGAATCCATCGAAGATCACTCAAAAGCGACATATTTCTCAGATCACTGATGATTTTTCATTCATTCATTTGATTGACAAAAAAAGCGGCAAATTACGTCATTTTTTGTTGATGACAGATTTACTCATGGGATTTGTAGTCTCCGAAAACTGTGCCTCCGATTGTAGTTGTTATGAGTAATCCAACTATTATTATTATTATTTTTAAATAATTTATCATTATTAATTACAAATAAATGTATCAGATTTTTCTTCTTTTATGACATTATATACTACATCTCTCTATCCATAATTTTAAAAAGGGACAAATATATTGTTATATTCAGTGAATATTATGGTATATCATAACAGACAGATGATTAAATAATAATACATATTGAAATACTGTAATATAATAATAATAATAATACATTTTAATAAATGTGCCTAATAAAATTGTTTAATAATAATTAGTGCCCCAATTATTATTATTTTTTTTATTAGTATTATAATATATATTTATATATTAATATTTAATCAATAACTCTAATAAAAAGACACCACTATTATTATTAATATTTAAAATAATTTATATTTGTTAATATTTTTTAATAATTAATAATTATTTATTTAAAATAAAAATATCAGATTTTTCTTTTAATATTATGGTATTTTTTTTACAACATTATATACCTCTCTAAAAGGTTTTACTATTAATAAGTAACCCACTTTTAATGATTAATATTTTTAACATTAAAGATATAATAAAAATATCAATTTGTAAAGCATTACAAGTTATATGTGACCCTGGACCAGGGTAAATTTTTAACATTTTTATAGATCTGAAAGTTGAATAAATAAGATTTCCATTGATGTATGGTTTGTTAGGATACGACAATATTTGGCCAAGATACAACTATTTGAATATCTGGAATTTGAGGGTGCAAAAAAACCCAAATATTGAGAAAATCGTCTTTAAAGTTGTCCAAATGAAGTTCTTAGCAATGCATACATCACTGTAATTTACATGTTTTCCGTCGATGATGTTGCCAAGTTGTATTTTATGTCAGCGTTATCTCCAGAAACTTCTGTGGAGAAATCACTGGATGGATTCCATCAAACATAACTTAGCTTTAACTTATGCAATATGTGCCGCTGGCCAAAAACAACTGTTCTTTTCACCTGCTAGTATCAGCGGTCCAGGCCGTATATCGTGTTCAGATGGTAGGCTGTGGAGAGGAGTGTGTGCTACTGAAGCCTTTATCTCTGGGATAATGGTGTTTGCTGGTACAGCAGAGGTCCAGCGGTGGAGTCGATGTGTGTGTGAGAGAAAGCAGAGCTTGCCATACACACATGAGCTATGAAATGTACACATTTCGTACAGAGACCTTAGCTGAACTCCAGCAGTATTACTCATGACCTGTGGAAAAAAGGCCCACTTCCCATATCTTTAATGTCTTGTGATCATTTTTTTGCGGTTCAGCATTTTTAAGATGCATATGGTTTCATTCCTGAGGCCTAGAATATACAATAACTGGTTTAACATCAACTTCAGCAGTGCTGTTACGTTTTTCATTTCCAGAGTCTCCATATAGTTTTTTCAAACTGTAATAATATTATTAGAACAAATATATAATATTTAAATATTATTAAAAATATTATTAAAATTAAAATATTACTTTTATTAAAAAAATAACAAATATTAAATAAAATCGAAAAAAAATAATATATATAAATAAATAATAGGTTATATAATAAATATAATTAAATTCATAACAACTTTTTAACGTTTATATTACTATTATATTTATATTCTGTAATATTATAATATTAATATAAGTTTCTTGTTTAAAAACATGATAAAATAATATGAATCAAAATATTCAGAATAACTAATTACATTTTATTTCCTCTGAACATTGTCTGTGCGTCATTATTGAGAAACATCCCACTGATTTTCAGTGGTTTCTGTTGTTTTGGAGATGTGTTTCAGTTGTGTTTTCTATGTGTTTGGGTGTTGCTGGTGTAGAGACTCAGATAAGAAGCATTATCAGTGAAAAAAACTTGCAGTCCCTCATTGCATATGTATGAGGAGGGTGGAGTCAGATAATCTCAGGGCGGAGCCACTCATATAGGGTATCTCTAGCAGGGTCTTCTGCAGTTTTAAAGAAGAACTAGTGCTCTTACTGTTCACGTGCTGCGTGTGAGTCTCAGTAAGTTTTTCACTTCACTTTTTTACTGGAATTATTTACAGCAATTGTGAAACTTTACTGGTTGCTTTGAATTTAAACTTATGAAATCCTGGGAAAGTTTGGTTTATAGTCTTGTGTAGTATGTTGTATGTATTCAATATTACATTTTTTTATTTTATGTAATAATCCAATTATGATTCTTGTACTTGCAATACACTGCAAAGGCTAACAGTGGCTCTGCAAGGACAAAATATCAGTCAGAAAATAGAAAATTATAGATTGCATAAAAGAAATGTTAAAAGTTTTAATTTGTTTGTTCGTTTGTTTATATTTAGTTTAGAATTAAACTAATAATAAACTTAATAATACCTATGTATATATTCTTAAATTATATACTGTAAGGAAGCATTTGTGTGTTATTTAATTTTTTGTAATAAGAAAATTTTGTCTGATTTAATCCTTATATTTGTTTTAATACAATATTTATAACACTTTTTAATAGTATTTATTTATTTACAAGTATAGTTTTAATTTAAACAATAAATAAATAAATTAGGGCTGTCAAACGATTAATCGCATACAAAATAAACGTTTGGGTTTGCCTGAAATATGTGTGTGTACTGTGTGTAATTATTATGTATATATAAATACACACAAATTAATGTATATATATATATATATATATATATATATATATAAGAAAAATATGTTATGTACAAAATATTTTATTTATATATAATATAAATTATATAAAAATTATAATAAATACATATACTTGTAAATATTTCTTAAATATATACATAATAAATACACATATATATATTAAAACTTTTATTTCGTACGCGATTAATCACAATTAATCATTTGACAGCCCTAAAATAAGTTTAATTAATTAATTAATTAATTAAATAAAAAAAAAAACTGTTTATATTCTTGCATTATAGATGACATTTTTTCATTATTCAATTTTTTTTATTTTTGGTAATCATCAGAAAGTTATACTTTATTTTAATACTATATAATACAATACTTTTTTCATGTGTAGTTTAGATTTAAACTTACAAATTACTTTTTTTGTAACTTTTTATTTATGGCATTTATTCATTATTTTTATTTATTTATTATTAGTGTTTTTGTTTGTTTGTTTGTTTGTTTGTTTGTTTTGTACCTTTGATGTTCCTTAAATGAATTTAAACTGGATTTTTTCCCCCTACTAAATCCTTTATTGTTTATTTGTATGCATGCATGTATATATGTATTTTTATTTTTTATTTTTTTACAATTTTTTTGTCATGTATCTAAACATGCCCGTCTTCCTTCCAGGTGCTTGAGCATTAAAATCACGGCTCATAACAGTGAATCTAACCGTCATGGACCCTCAGGTGCCCAAAGACAAGTGAGTTTAACATTAAAGCATGAACATCAGTTAAAGGTTTTAATATCTCGCTCTTTGGCAGCCACTCAGACTCAGACAGATACCAGACAGACAAGATAACAAGCGCAGAAAGATGCAAACCAAGACAAAATGCTGAATCTAACTTTCCATCTGCTGAAGAATCAAACCAGATGTGCATGTCCTAAAAACTACAAAAAAAAAAATGTTTTTTTTACTGGGTATTCTGTGTTTTTTTAGAAAGCTTTCTTTGTTCTGGTGCTTCAAAGAACCAATAAAGCAAAACGCTGATGTAAAGATGTAAAACGATTCAACAGCAGTCAAACATTCATGTTTTTCGTGACAGATATAATGGCGTGTGGTTGGTTTTCTTTATGCTGGGGTTGGGAACGCTGCTGCCGTGGAATTTTTTCATGACAGCTACTATGGTAAGCACTTTAGCACTTTGGTTTTTACCATAGATGATGAAAATGCTGACTAAGTGTTGCAAAACTGCAATTGCAACAATTGTATCTTCGAAAAACAGAAGATGTGTATCTCTCAAGCCTTTTTTTTTCATCTGTTTATCTTGTAGTATTTCACCAGTCGTCTTGCAGACCCTTTAAGTAAAGCAAATTCTTCAGCCAACGTGACTGAAGAAGGCTCACGAAGCGTCTTACAGGCCAAGTTTAATAATGTGATGACGTTGTGTGCGATGGTTCCTCTGCTGGTCTTCACCTGCCTCAACTCAGTGCTTCATCAGAGGTCAGACTGAACAGTCAACACTGACACAAATTAACACCCTCACTGAATCATGGGTAGTGTAGACGTTCAACTAACGGTGGCGTTCCAGGGTAATTTCATTCTGAGGTCAAAAGAAAATGAGAAATTAGTATGCATAAAGAATATGAAGTCTTTGTGAAGAATTTGTGTAATACATATTTAAATAAATATTTTTTAATAAATATTTATATATTTATTATATATTTATATGATAAATATATAATAATATATATTTATTCATATTTAATTATTTAAAAAAAATTAATTGTTTAACTGTTTTAGGAGAGTTTATTTACTTATTTATTTGAATATATATTCTTACTTAAGTAGATATTTAAGTAATTTTTATTTAATTATTTAAAAAATGTTTTATTGATTTGAATAAAATAAATATTTATTTGAATAGATATTTTAACTAGAAAACAATAAACAAACAAAATCATTTATTTAAATAAATCAATAAATATGTTAATAAATAATACGTTTATTTATTATGTTGAATAAGTTTATTATAGACAGTTCATTTACTTGTTTATTTGAGATGTATATATTAATAAATATTTTATTTACTTAAATACATATTTTAATTTATTTATTTATTTTTATTGATTTCAATATTTTTTTATAAATATGTATATAAATAGATGTTTTTATAGACTCTTCATTGATTTAACAATAGATAGATAACAATAAACAAACAAAACTATTTATTTAAATAAATCAATAAATATATTTACATAAATATTTTATTCATTTAAATAGACATTTGTATTTATTTCAGTAAATATTTATATATATATATGTATTTTTATTGATTTAAATGGTTAATAAAAAACTATTTATTTAAATAAATTTTTGTGAATAGATTTGTGTTTATTTTTGCACGTTGGTGTTATTTACATTAAATTAAACAAATTATCTCCAAACACTTTCTCTTCTAAATAAATAAATATCTTTGTTTATTTATTAATTAATTAATAAACTACCAGTCAAAAGTATTTTAGTGCCTTTAAAGAAGTCTCTTCTGCTCACCAAGCCTGCATTAATTTGACCCAAAGTTCAGCGAAAACTGTAAAATTTTGAAATATTTTTATTATTTAAAATAACTGTTCTCTATTCTAATATATTTAAAAATGTAATTTATTCCTGTGATCAAAGCTGAATTTTCAGCATCATTATTATTATTATTATTATTATTATTATCATTATTATCAATATTTAAATATTACAAATTTTTCAAGGATTCTTTTTCAAGGATGCTTTAAATTGATGATAAAGTGATGATAAAGACATTTATAATGTTACATAAGATTTCTATTTCAGATAAATGCTGTTCTTAAGAACTTTTTATTCATCAAAGAAACCTAAAAAAAAAAATACTCCGCTGTTTTCAACAAAATAATAATAAATGTTTCTTGAGAAGCAAATCAGCATATTAGAATGATTTCTGAAGGATCACGTGACACTGAAGACTGGAGTAATGATGCTGAAAATTCAGCTTTAAAATCACAGGAATAAATTACATTTTAAAATATATTCAAATATAAAACAGTTATTTTAAATAGTAAAAATATTTCAAAATTTTACCATTTTTGCTGTACTTTGGATCAAATAAATGCAGGCTTGGTGAGCAGAAGAGACTTCTTTAAAAACATAAAAAAAAATTTGACTGGTAGTTTAAATAAATAAATAAATAAAAAGGCTTGATTTTCTTTAAGCAAACATAAATTCTTAATTCTTTTCCTTAGAGAAAATTTAGATTTTGGGGTGAATTATGAGACAGACCTGTGATTGAACCTGCAGAATTCCTCAGAAGCTCCGGATTGGAGGGAGTCTGACGGCCATTCTGTCTGTGTTTATGCTCACCGCCATCCTGGTGAAAGTGGATTTGGAGCCGCTGCCGTTCTTCGTCATCACCATGATTAAAATCATCTGCATTAACTGTGAGACTCTACAACAAATGCATTTCAAGTTACGGAAGCAGAACGAGTTATAAATGTCATTTGAACTTTGGTGTACGTGTTACTCCCAGCATTTGGAGCGGTTCTTCAAGGAAGTCTCTTTGGGATGGCCGGACTCCTTCCAGCATCCTACACGACACCCATCATGAGCGGGCAGGGACTCGCAGGAACCTTCGCTGCTTTCTCCATGATCTGTGCCATCGCCAGTGAGTCTGCGCTTACAGTACAAACAAATCATTTCAGCTCAAAGAGTCAATACACAATGGAAAACTATGGTGCAAAATGCACTTTTCAGCTCAAATAACACTTCATGTAAATGAAACCAATAATACAAATCATTCATTTTAATTTTAAAAAATCATTAGATTCCCTTCATTTTCTTCTTCTCTCTCTCAGGTGGTTCTGCAATACACGACAGCGCGTTTGGATACTTCATCACAGCGTGTGTCGTCATTTCCCTCGCCATCGCGTCGTACGCTGTCCTTCCTAAACTCGTAAGATCTAAGCGGCTGGAAAAACTGAAAGCGTTGATTTAAAGTCTGAAATGTTTACGGTGTTTGCTGTGTCTTCTGTAGGCGTTTTTTCAGTACTATCAGGAGGGTCAGCAGAACAAACCATCTGAAGATGAGGAGAACAAGATGGATCTGCTGAAGAAAGGTGACGTCACGTCATTCACATCAAAACCAGTCTGATTATCAGTCAAAAACCTGTTTTAAAGTTGAATTGTCTGTAGACGAGCGGCAGAAGAGCGCCGGAGACGACGACAAAAAAACACAGTCCATACCGGCCATCTTTAAGAAGGTAAAGTCAATAAATTCAATCCTAGCAACTGTTCACAAGCATTCTCAGAATTATGTCGGTGAGTTTTGCACAGGTAAAAAAATAAATTTTTTTTCCTGTATCTCTCTCGGCAGATTTGGGTTACGGCGTTCTCTGTGTGTTTCGCCTTCACCATCACCATCGGCGTGTTTCCCGCCGTTACTGCGGACATTAAATCTACCATCGCTAATGGCGGAAAGTGGGGTGAGAGTTCAATGAGTCTAACGCTTTACCATTTACAGGCTGATAATAAGTCGGATTATTTTGGAAGCTTATTTTTGGAATAAAATAATAAAGGTAATTGCCAAGTTCTTTTTTTTTTTTTAACTGGAATTAGGATTTTTTCATCTCAATTTTTTCAATATCTCAGAATTCTGAGGGAAAAAAATCTGATTTGTGAGGTGAAAATTCACAATTTCTTTTTTCATCTTTTTTTTTTTTTTTTGCAATTCTAAGTTAATATCTCACAATTTTGACAATTTCTGAGGAAAAAAAGTCAGAATTATAAGGAAAAATATATATATCTTACAGTTCGGACAAATTTTTCATCTCATTTTTTTAATATCTTTTAATTCTGAGGGTGAAAAAACTGATTTGTGAGGTGAAAATTCACAATTATCCTTTTTTGTAATTTTTTTTGTAATTCTGAGTTAATATCTCACAATTTTGACAAATTCTGAGGAAAAAATGTCAGAATTATGAGGGGAAAAAAACAGAATTGTGAGAATTCTGAGTTTATCTTACAGTTCGGATAACTGTAATTACAACTTTTTTTTAGCTCAATTTTATCAATATCTTGAAATTCTGATGAAGGAAATCAGATTTGTGAGGTGAAAATTCGTAATTATCCTTTTTTGCATTTTTTTCTTGCAATTCTGAGTTTATAACTCAATTTTGACAAATTCTGAGGAAAAAACTCAGAATTATGAGAAAAAGAATTGTGAGAGAAAAATGACTATTGTAATGACGACTTTTCACAACCTCTAAAAAATATTTTTTTTTCTTACAGTTCGAATAAATTCAGAATTGGAAGTTATAAACTCAAGTTAAAAACTTGCAATTCTGACTTTTTTCTTCGTTTACATCTCACAATTCTAAGTTTATTTCACAATTCAGTCACTATTTTTTTTATATTTTGCATTTTTGATAGAAAATGTTATTTATTTTTATTTTATTTATATGGCAGAAATAAACTTTGAAAGATAATGTTACAAAGAAAAGGAAAAACCATGCAGAATGCAAATAACCACAGTGTGTTTTGTGTGATGAAATATTTTTGCGCAAGCATGACAACAATGAAATCAAAAATATATTTAGACCACAAATCATCTGCTGCTGTTTCTGCATTTACTAACTGTGAAGTTAATGATAATATTAAAACATTTCAGTATTTGGAGATATTTTGTTTACTGCTTATATTAAAAGCTATTTTACATAATGTCTATATTCTCTCTCTCTTTAGAGCAGTATTTTATCCCAGTGTCTTGCTTCCTGTTATTTAACATGTTTGATTGGATGGGTCGCAGTCTGACCGCAGTCTGTATGTGGGTAAGAAACATCATGCAACAAACTTCTGTCTACCAAATGTTATTACAAAGTCTTTGAGCACATTCCTGTTTATGCATCTTATCTTTAGTATAAAAGACACATTCTAATATTTTCTATCTATGTGCAATTTTCATCTGTGACTACAGCGTTCACACACTTGTTAAAGGTTGCTCTATATACATATTCCTCTAGGGAGGATCATAGAAATATTATTTTGAGTGTCTGTTGTGTGGTTATACAAGTATCCTTCAGAACAATAAATCACACAAGCATGCATTCATACATTCACAAAATATATGAGTCTCAGAATCAGCAGCTGGGAGGATTTACATACAGTAATAAATACAGAGGACTGGATGGATATTAGTTACTTTGTGCAATGAAATTCAGTGCAGCTGTTTACTGCAAAACAGAATAGTTTTATGCTATTTATGTGTGTTTTGTTTTTATTTTCACCTCTTTCTGTCTCTCTCTCTCCCAGCCTGGTAAAGACAGCAAGCTGTTGCCGGGTCTGTTAGTGGCTCGTGTGATTTTCGTCCCTCTCTTCATGCTCTGTAACGTCCAGCCTCGCTACAATCTGCCCGTCTACTTCGCACACGACGGCTGGTTCATCGGCTTCATGATCCTCTTTGCCTTTTCTAACGGATATCTGGCGAGTTTGTGCATGTGCTTTGGGCCCAAGTGAGTAGACGTACTGAAATTATCCTTATTTATTAAATTATTAGGATGCATCATGATTATCGTGAGCTAATTCTAAAACCTTAAATCCATAAAACACTTTCATTACTTGAAATAAAATATGAAATAAAAATATAAAACATTGACACTGAAGTACGAAAATAAATCAAGCTGAAATAAAAATTCATAAAATCCATATAAACAAATTTGAATCAAATAATAAAACGACAAAAACACAACATGTAAAATTATAATTACATTTATAGAATTAAAATTAGGAGTGTCTATAAATTAAGTAGTGTAAAATAAGTAAACAAAAATTTGAAATTTTAGAATTCCAAAAGTTTTACGAATTGAATGTTCTTGTCAATTTGCATTACATTTCCAGTCATGTGTAATTTACTAGATATGTTTTAAGGCATAACATTTTTGAGTCTTTTGTGTTCATATTTTCTTTTAAACTAGTGAAAAGAAACACGCAAAATACACATCTAAGTATTTTGTACTTGCACATTGTACTCATGCATTGTACTTTATATATTTGTTTCTGTACATTTTAATTACAACACATATCTTTAACTGTAAAAATTTTTTCTCCACTTCAGCAGCACTTACACCAAACTTTACAGTTTTATTCCTCTCTATATTCTGAAGGATTTTTTATATGTTTATATATTATTCATCTGATTTTTTTTTTTTTGCATTTTGTCTATTTGCGTCTGTAGATTTCAATTACAATACATATTTTTAAAAGTTTTCTCCACTTCAGCAGCACTTACATACACCAAACTTAGCAGTTTTATTCATATCTATATTTTGAAGGTTTTTACTGAGGGGTTTGTTGATATATCATTCATACTGATTTTATCACTGCATTTTATCTATTTGCTTCTGTAGATTTTAATTACAATACATATTTTTTAAAGTTTTCTCCTCCGCTTCAGCAGCACTTACATACACCAAAATTTACAGTTTTATTCCTGCCTATATTCTGAAGGTTTTTACAGAAGGGTTTGTTCATACATCATTCACCTGAGTTTATTATTGCGTTTTATCTATAATCGTCTGTAGATTTCAATTACAATACATATTTTAAAAGTTTTCTCTTCTACTTTAGCAGCACTTACATAAACCAAATTTAGCAGTTTTATTCATATCTATATTCTGAATGTTTTTACTGAAGGGTTTGTTCATACATCATTCACCTGAGTTAATTATTGCGTTTTATCTGTAGGCATCTGTAGATTTCAATTACAATACATATCTTTAAAAGTTTTCTCTTCTACTTCAGCAGCACTTACATAAATCAAATTTAGCGGTTTTATTCATATCTATATTCTGAATGTTTTTACTGAGGGGTTTGTTCATATATCATGCAGACTGATTTTATCACTGCACTTTATCTGCTTACATCTAGAGATTTCAATTACAATACATATTTTTAAACGTTTTCTCCTCTACTTCAGCAGCACTTTGTAACACCACGCCAGCAGAGGGAGCCCTCACCCACTGACTGACTGTTCCTGCTCCCTCTGCTGCTTCTCTGGTAACTTCCTGTTTGGCAGCCATAAAAGGCAGGCCATGCCAAACAGGAAACTGCGAAGTATTGTTTTGCTCTTGCAGACTCTACCAAGCGTTTATCTCTGTTTTCATTGCCACGGTTTTGTTTTATTATCATGGTTTTGCTTTTGTTTTTCCATAGTTCTGTCTAGTTTTTGCCATCGTTCCTTTCCTTGTTTATTTGTTACTTTTCGGACTGCTCTCCCTGGTTTTTGGACTCTGCCTGTTTTGTGGATTACGTTATTGTGTTGCCTTCGTCACTCTGTTTGTCTGGATACTGACCCTGCCTGTCTGACTACGATCTGCAAATAAAAGCTCGCACTTGGATCTTACACGCTTCCGACGAGTCCTCATTACAGAATACTTCGCCTCCCAAAGATCCAGCGGCTTTCATACACAGATCACCATGGACCCAGCATCACGCCTCGTTCAACTTTGTCAAGGTAACTGGCACATTGAGCAGTATGTCATGGATTTTTGTGAGCTTTGTCACTTGGTGGACTTTCAAGACAGTTTTCTTAAGGACATTTTCTTCTTTGGTTTAAACAAGGACATTTCAGTAAATATGCCACGTCATCGCCACTGGTCCCCAATCCATTACATTGACTATGCTCTGTTGCTGGCTGGATCGGCATATACTGTAGGGATCGCCAACGATAAACCCTACCATCCTCCTGTTCCAGCCACACCCATATTCACACATGTCATGTCCGGTATTGTCACGATCATGCCAGAGCCTTCCCCTACCAAGTCTGCCAAGCCACAGTCTGCTCACGCCATGCCTGCTCACGCCATGCCTGCCGCTCCAGAGTCTGCACCTGTCATGGCCGCCCGTCCAGAGTCTGCACCCGTCATGGCCGCCCTCCCACAACCAGCTCACAAGATGGGCGCCATCCCAGAGCAAGTCCACAAGATGGCCGCCCTCCCAGAACCAGTCCACAAGATGGCCGCCATCCCTGAGCCAGTCCACAAGATGGCCGCCATCCCAGAGCCAGTCCACAAGATGGCTGCCATCCCCAAGCCTGTTCACAAGATGGCCGCCATCCCCAAGCCTGATCACAAGATGGCTGCCACGCCTGAGCCTTATCAAATCAAAATCATCTCACCCAAATCTCATCTCTCATCTGCTGCACCCAAAACAAATCAAGTGATGCCTGATCCTCCAGTGTCAAGTCAAGTCAGGGCTACACTTTCTGTGCCAAGGCAAGATACAGCTGTTCTCCATGAGTCAAGCCAAGACACAGCTGTTGTTCTCCACGAGTCAAGCCAAGTCACAGCTGTTCCTGAGTCAAGTCACGTTGCAGCTGTTATTCCTGAGTCAAGTCAAGTTACAGCTGGGTTGTCTATGTTATGTCAAACCACAGCTCAGATTTCCATGAGCCAAGCCAAATTACAGCAGATCTTCATGAGCCAAGTCAAGTTGCTGCTGTCGTCCATGAGGAGCCAAGCCAAATGGTTGATCTTCATTAAGCCACAGCTGAACTTCATGAGCCAGCCAGCTGATCTCCCTGAGCCAAGTCAAGCCACAGCTGACCTTCATGAACCAAGTCAAGCCACAGCTGGACTGCATGAGCCAGGTCAAGTCACCGCTGTTCTTCACGAGTCAAGTCAAGTCACGGCAGACCTCCCTGAATCAAGTCAAGAAACTGCTGTCCTGCCAGAACCTAACCAGGTCCCCTCTGACCTTCCCAAATCACTTTACATCTCAGCTGACCACCAAGAACCTCATCACGTCTCAGCTGATCCCCTAGAGCCTCATCATGTATCTACTGACCCAAGCCACGCAGAGCCCACGCTCCCAAGCCACACAGAGCCCACGCTCCCAAGCCACAAGTCCATAGCATCCACACCCTCGAGGTCAACAGACACCCCACTATCTACTGTGCTGCCTGTAATGGCCATCGCCATTTTCAGTGTGTGGGCAGCACACTGTGCTCTAAAGGCCTCATCTGTCCACGAGTCTACTCCAGAGGCCTCGTCTATCCACGAATCTGGTTCAGAGGCCTCGTCTGTCCATGAGTCTGGTCCAGAGGCCTCGTCTGTCCACGAGTCTGCTCCAGAGGCCTTGTCTGTCCACGAGCCTGCTCCAGAGGCCTCGTCTGTCCATGAATCTGCTCCAGAGGCCTCGTCTATCCACGAGTCTGCTCCAGAGGCCTTGCTCGGTCCACAAGTCTGCTCCAGAGGCCCCTCGTCTGTCCACGAATCTGCTCCAGAGGCCTCGTCTATCCACAAGCCTGCTCCAGAGGCCTGACTGCGAGTCTGCCCCAGAGGCCTCATCTGACCATAAGTCTGCTCCTGAGGCCTCGTTTGTCCACGAGTCCGCGCCCATACCTCCTGAGGTGTCAGCTCAAGCTGTAGATCCTCCTAAGGAGGTGGCGTCTATATATGAACTCACTGCCACGTCTGCCCAAGAATCTGCGCCCATGCCTCCAGAGGTGTCAGCACCCACTGTAGATCCTCCTATGGGGGCGGCGTCCTCCCATGAACTCTCTGCCCATCATGCCCAGGGGGCCTATCATGAACTCTCTACTTGTTATGCCACGGCCAAGGAAATTGTCCGTGTACACACCGTTCTACTATGGATCTCACTAGTTTCACTATGGATATCACTGCTCCTGCCTGCTCTGCCTGCCCTGCATTGGCTCCCTGCTCTACCTGCTCTGCCTACACCACCAAGATCTGCACCCGTGGCGGCTCCACCATGGCTTCCTGCTCTGCCATTGCTCCACGGCCCAGGTCCTCCAAGGTTCCACTGTCTGCCACAGCTCCACGGCCCTGGTCCTCCAAAGCTTCACTGTCTGCCTCTGCTCCATGGCCCAGGTCCTCCAGTGTTCTGTCTGCTACTGTCCCATGGCCCAGGTCCTCCAGTGCTTCACTGTCTGTCCCTGCTCCACGATCCAGGCCCACCTCCTCTGCACGGACCTGGCCCTCCGTCCCACCCCCTGTTTTGCCTCTGTTCCCCCACCCTCCTGGACTGTTGTTGCTTGAGCGCCAGGAGTCGCTCCTGGGGGGGGGGTGTGGGGGGGGTTCTGTAACGCCACGCCAGCAGAGGGAGCCCTCACCCATTGACTGCCTGTTGCTGCTCCCTCTGCTGCTTCTCTGGTAACTTCCTGTTTGGCAGCCATAAAAGGCAGGCCATGCCAAACAGGAAACTGCAAAGTATTGTTTTGCTCTTGCGGACTCTACCAAGCGTTTATCTCTGTTTTCATTGCCCTGTTTTTGTCATTGCCACGGTTTTGTTTTATTATCATAGTTTTGCTTTTGTTTTTCCATAGTTCTGTCTAGTTTTTGCCATCGTTCCTTTCCTTGTTTATTTGTTACTTTTTGGACTGCTCTCCCTGGTTTTTGGACTCTGCCTGTTTTGTGGATTACGTTATTGTGTTGCCTTCGTCACTCTGTTTGTCTGGATACTGACCCTGCCTGTCTGACTACGATCTGTAAATAAAAGCTCGCACTTGGATCTTACACGCTTCCGACGAGTCCTCATTACAGACTTACATAAACCAAATTTAGCAGTTTTAATTATATCTACATTCGAATGTTTTTACTGAAGGGTTTGTTCATACATCATTCACCTGAGTTTGTTATTGCATTTTATATATAATCATCTGTAGATTTCAGTTACAATACATATCTTTAAAAGTTTTCTCTTCTACTTCAGCAGCACTTACATAAACCAAATTTAGCAGTTTTATTTATATCTATATTCTGAATGTTTTTACTGAAGGGTTTGTTCATACATCATTCACCTGAGTTAATTATTGCGTTTTATCTGTATGCATCTGTAGATTTCAGTTACAATACATATCTTTAAAAGTTTTCTCTTCTACTTCAGCAGCACTTACATAAATCAAATTTAGCAGTTTTATTCATTTCTATATTCTGAATGTTTTTACTGAGGGGTTTGTTCATATATCATGCAGACTGATTTTATCACTGCACTTTATCTGCTTACATCTGTAGATTTCAATTACAATACATATTTTTAAACGTTTTCTCCTCTACTTCAGCAGCACTTACATAAACCAAATTTAGCAGTTTTATTTATATCTACATTCTGAATGTTTTTACTGAAGGGTTTGTTCATACATCATTCACCTGAGTTTGTTATTGCGTTTTATCTATAATCGTCTGTAGATTTCAATTACAATACATATCTTTAAAAGTTTTCTCATCCACTTCAGCAGCACTTACATACACCAGACTTAGCAGTTTTATTCCTATCTATATTATAAATGTTTTTACTGAGGGGTTTGTTGATGTATCATTCACCTAAT
Source organism: Labeo catla (assembly GCA_012976165.1). Lineage (NCBI taxonomy): Eukaryota > Metazoa > Chordata > Actinopteri > Cypriniformes > Cyprinidae > Labeo > Labeo catla. The sequence goes on along the minus strand of VONZ01000207.1, from coordinate 448,402 downwards.
ATATATTTTTTCCCTAAAACATGATAAAAATGTATTTTTTCTAATAACAGTATTTTCTGATTTGTGAAGTGATCAAAAAAAGAAATCCAAAATCTTTTCAGTAAAAACCTTTAACTTTAAATAGTCAACAAAATAAAATGCAATAAACAATTGTATTAATGTACTATGATTAATCAACTGGAGAAATACCGTATGTTGATATCTATTAATTAAATTTAAAATGAGTAGTGTCTTGCCTTAAGAACGTCTTTATAAATAATATTTTATTTGCAATTTCTAATCTAATAACATATTTAAGAGCTTAGCATAACCAGAAAAAAATATTTATGGAATTATTATGGAAAAGATTTTATTAATTTCCATGACTACAAAACACACTTTTAAAATAAGACCCGAATGTCCTGGTTTTCCAAGACTATGTAAATCCAGGTTCGTCAAGTAATGTTGTTGAGGGGGTGAATTAAAATGAGAAATATTCTGATATTTAGTCCCCTGGTTGAAAAGCACCATGTTAGACACATTCTCATTTATAATGGACTCACCTCTGAGCGCATGTCTCTTGTTCTTGTCCACAGGAAGGTGGATCCGAGCGAGGCGGAGACGGCTGGAACGATCATGGCCTTCTTCCTGTCTCTTGGCCTTGCATCTGGGGCGTCTCTGTCGTTTCTGTTTCGAGGGCTCATCTGAAGTCTCGTTGGACGACACACCCTGCATTCTAGACAGAAATGAGACTAAATGAGCCATACTGCTGTTCTCACATCTTATAGTCATATGAAGGTCCAGAGTGACCCTCCATACAGGAGAAACTCAAAACATCAGTGTTACTTAATCATCAAGACCTGCTATTCAGCAGAAAATACACAGATGTGCAGATAGTGGATGCTTTGAGTCCTAAATATTCTATATAATTGTTCATAATGTAAAATACTTAGAGAATACGCTATTGGTCAAACATTTGGGGGTCAGTAAGATTTTATTTTTTGAAAGAAATTGATATTTTTATTTAGTAAAGATGCATCAATTTGATCAAAAGTGACAGTAAAGACGTTCTTTTGAACTTTCTATTCATCAAAGAATCCTGAAAAATAAAATGTATCACGGTTTCCACAAAAATATGAAGCAGCACAACTGTTTTCAACATTGATAATAATCAGAAATGTTTCTTGAGCAGCAAATCAGTATATTAGAATGATTAAGACTGCAGTAATGATGCTAATTAAATTCTAAGTAAATTCTGCTTTCCATCACAGAAAAAAATTACATTTTAAAATGTATTAACAGAAAACAGCTATTTTAAACTGTAATAACATTTTACCATTTTTTCTGTGTTTTTGATCACATAAATGCAGCCTTGGTGAGCAAAAGAGACTTCTTTTTAAAAACATTTTAAAAATCTTGCTGACCCAAAAAGATTGAATGGTAGTGTATTAGTACAACCATTTTTATTGTTTAAGAAATACTTGTTTTAACCTATTTTGAATGAATAGTTCACACAAATGCATAATTTGCTCATGTCATAATGATGTTTTGGATGTGAACTATTTCTTCAAATTGATTTTTGAGTTTTTATCAGATTTTCTTAAAAATATATTTGCACAAGAGCAACATTTAAGACAGAACAGCATGCTATTTGTATAATATTCAAATCTCTTTATTTTATAGATGTTTATGTAAAGCAAATATTTTATTGTAGTCTTTTTCAATAACCAGGTGGACATTCATAGCGTTTTATATGAAGGTGGCGTGCATTATGATGTGATATGTGACTTACATAAAACATCAGTGTGAAGTTTTGAAATTTTAAGCGCATATGAACAAACCAACTCTACCTCGTTCCATAAACAACAAATTGTTTTTCTCAACACTACATTATTCTCTGAAAGACAAGACACCAAAGTGCCAAATATTGTATGCTTTATTATAAATAATAATAAAAAACTGTTTATTTCTGGATTGATGTCCTTCATTGTTTTTTTCCTGGTTGCAACAGACACGTTAAATTAAGAAAACATTATGATGACAAACAAATGAAGATTTTCTTAACTTAAGGTGTTTGTTGCAACCATCTACTGACCTCTACATTGAACAATTTTATATCATCATTATGAATCAAAGTATTAGATAAAACACAGAATAGCCATTTTCAATGATGTCGGTTCTCAAACACCTGCACAGAAAACAGCAGAGTTTGCGGTCAGAATTTGTCTTTCCGAATGTAATTAATACAGATTTCACATATAATAACTGGAAATTACCTTTAAACTTCTGAAACCACATTCTGTGTATCTTTTGAAGATTGGAAGCCATGAACCTGCCAAATTCAATCATTATTTCATCCTCATAAGCACTTTGTGTAGCTGTCTGGTACTTTGCAAACATGATTTGTCTCCAAACTGACTGTGCATTCAGACTCAGATGTTGGGTAATGTTTCATTTCATCTGATTGTATATTACAATGTACTTATGATGTTGTGTGTAATCAGTCTGCATTTGCTGCCTGAGGAGGTTGAAACCAAATGTTGTGATATCACTGTGAAACTTGACGTTCAAGTGGTCTGACTGGAAACCAGAAGATGGGTGCAGAGGAAGTTGCAGTGAAACTGCACAACACGCAAGCAGAAATGTATCAGTGTCAAAATTACTAATGGAAAAGTCTTATATTCACTTTATGGTCTATTAAAATGAGAACCGCCATGTTGTTATTATCATTGTCATGCGACTGCAACATCAGCTGATTGACCTCAATGGTATGAGATGACTGGATGCTTTCAACTGATTTCCTATTGAACTGTCACCAAATGAACTGCAGTGCTCAAACTATTTCAAATATAGTGAATTAGCACAAACCCCATCAAAATGCACAATGTTTCCATCTAACATATATTTTGAGCTGCAGCTCGTCATATTAATGATGTCTTGGACGTGGAAAACATTTATGTTTGGAATGGAAACATGGAAACAGCCTATTTTATTAGTAAACACAGTACTTTTTTCGCTTTTTTCTATGAATCTAATAAAGCTAGCCAGCTAAGCTAGGAGTGGTATTGATGGTGTCATGCAAACATGGCTGGAGACGCAAAAAGATTCAAACTTGTGACTTTAATCATTCATTTCAAGCTATCCACCATAAATAAACAAATTAATTAATTAATAAAAAACAAAATTCTAAAAGAGACATTCATTTTTAATTTCGACATGGCTTGTAATGATTTTAAAAATCGGAGCGGTCATCGAAATTCCGAATGATTTAAACCATTGCATAGCAAAATGATTCAAATCGTTTTTTTTTCTTGGTATTTCTTTTACTTTATTGGTAAGCAGACATCTATGATGAAAGGCCCAAAAGCGCTCGAATCGCGTATCGCGAATCATTGAATTCATATTGGAACTTCAAAGTACCTATCGCGAATCATTTGATTCAGATCAGGACTTCGGAGCGTATCGCGAATGATTTGATTTAGATCGAAACTGGTATCTGGAATCATTTTATTCAGATCGGAACTTCAAAGCGCGTATCGTGAATCCGATTCAGATCAGAACTTCAGATGAATCATTTGATTCAGATCGGGCTTCAAAACGCGTTTTACGATTAACTAGATTCAGATCCGAACTTCAAAGCGCTTATCGCGAGTCATTTAATTCAGATCGAGACTTCGCGGGGGGTGTATCGCGAATCATATGATTTAGATCAGAACTCCAAAATGGGGTATTACGAATCATTTGATTCAGAACAAAACTACAAAGCGCGTATCGTGATTCATTTGATTTAAAACAGAATTTGGAGCCGGTTCAATCGCGAATCATTTGATTCAGATCAGAACTTCGAAGCGGGTTTGTGAATCATTTGATTCTGATCGGAACTTCAAAGCGTGTGTCGCGAATCATTTGATTCAGATGTTAACTTCGGAGCTGGTTCGTGAATCTTTTGATTTAGATCGGGACTTCATAAAGTAGTCTATAACGTGGGTCATTTGATTTAGATTGGAAATTGGAGCGGGTATCTTGAATCACTTTACTGGAATCACATGACTCCGGCAGTCGACTGTTTCAAAACAAATGATTCACAAAGGTTTCGAAGCTTCACGAAGCGGTGCTTCAAAAACGCCCATCACTGACAAAACCTTAAGTGATTTTTCAAGGTAAAACACGTACAATTACATTAATATAAGCTAACTTTAATATAAAACAAGAATTTGAACCTTTATCAAGTGTTCAGATTACGGTTCTTTGGAGATGTATGCAAATGAGCGCCTATTTAATTAGCATATTTCAACAATATTTCAGAAAACTTTTAATACAAAACAATGTTTCTGATTGTGATATGATTAATCAACTGAGTTCAGCATGTAGTAGTAGCATTTGTAGTAACTTACCTTCTGTACTGCAATAGTAGGCCTACTAATAATACTGATTAAAATTAAAAATGAAATGTATATAAACAGTCGTCTAAACTGCTTTTAGGTTATTTATGAGGCTGCAGCGCCCTCTTGTGACCAAAAACAACAGACCAAGTGCACAGAATGAATACCAACTTTTATTGATCAAGAAACTGAAGATGACAAATGCTTCACCATAAGGACGACCTTCGGACAGAAAAAGTGTCAAAATAAATCTCACACACAGGTTCTAGAGCAGTCCGTCTACGTCTCCTACAGTGATGCAGCCGCATGTGAGCAGACTAGAGCAACAGAAATGGGTTAAGTTGACATTTTGTTAAAGTTCGGCACCTGTACATCGGCATCAAAACTTTTGTACAAACATACTGCGATTCAGTCTTGCATAACGCACAGCTCGTATTCCCCTGCGCAAAAATTGCATCTCCAGTCTTTTCGTTCTAAAAGACACTGCGCATTCGAAAGTTAAACAATTAGCTTATAAAACAAAACAAAGTCATGATATATTAAAAATCCATTGAGCAACAGCTAGCTTTAACACATCTTTAATACATTACTGGTATCAAATACTTCAACAGGCTGAACATTTGCATCTCCAAACAGTTTCTTGTACAAGTTTTTACAAAAATACCCGCACCGCTCTTTACTTCACTGCCAAATGCTGAAGAGACTTCACTTCATTAACTCAATAAGAAGCCGGTGAGGGGGCCCTAAAAAACGGGACAGAACCAGAAAACAAAGAAATGACCTTCCTTTGGATGTACAAAGCGTGCTTTTCAATATCTTGTGCTCACAGAATATTCACACACACACACACACCGATCATCATCGACGATCTCCGAGACACAAATTGTCGTCAGTATCTCCGGCTTGTAGCTACGCCTTCCGAACCAATCTACGCACAAAGCTACAGCTTTCATAGGTTACCACCATTTGTGTCTTCATCGATGAGAAATGCGAAATCCCGAAGGAAAACAAGTAAAAATGACAGATGACGAACAAGGAAACACACAGATGTAAACATTTTTATCGTTTGGAAAATAAAAGAACACCTGAGGCTGTTCCATTCCAATACTCAAGTCACTTTGTGCCATTTTAGTACCAGTTATTTGCTCAATCAATCCAGTGTATTGCGTGTTCATGATGCAAACCGGTAACGGATCCTCCTAAGATTCATCTTCATCACCAGCTTTCTTCACAAAGTCTCCAGTTATTAACTTTGAGGATACAGTAACAAAAACAAACAAAAATAAAAACCATCAGTGCAAAACTCACAGTAAACAGACATTATCTGCCATCAGTTTATGAAGATCATTTTCACACACTTTCAGGAGTGTCGCTCGGACCTTTCGGGTCACAAAACTACTGCAAAATGTAATTTCAGGCTGATAAATAAAAGAAAACAATCTGGCACATCAATCTAGAGAAATTATGTGCAGCAGCAGGTATGAAAACGTGAAATACTGTAATAATTTCAAATTCATTCGTGAAACGCCTGCAGTAGATTTACACTTATTATGTCTCATGAATGGCGTATCGACACAATCCACACGTGGCGTCTTCGCCAACAAACGTACTGTACATTGTTGACATGCATGCTTAATCAAAGGTCAGTTTTCTGCAAGAAAACAAATTGGTTCCTGTTTTATGTTGACAATATGCCACTCTAAAACATGATTGGCTCCTGTAAACGGCCAATAGAAACCTCTCATTCTGGGATTTCCATCAGTTTTTGATGGACTGAAGGAATGGTTCACCAATTTGCTAAAAATATACACAGGCCATCTAAGATGAGTTTGTTCCTTCATCAGGTTTGGAGAAATGTAGCATTTCACGACTTGCTCATCAATGCATGTGAATGGGTGCTGTCAGAATGAGAGTCCAAACAGCTGATAAAAACATCACAATAGTTCACAAGTAATCCACACCACTCCAGTCCATCAGTTAATATCTTGAGAAGCCAAAAGCTGTGTGTTTGTAAGAAACAAATCCATCATTTAAGATGCATTTAACTTCAAAGCAATGCTTTCAGCTAAAATGACTCTATAATCAATAATAACGCTTCACCCAGTAAGAGTTGTCTCTCACATCAAAATCCACCCATATATCTGTTTGGACTGCTTGTAAACAGGGCTCGATCTATGCAGATTTCTCTCCTGATTCAGACAAGACTATTTTTCACTGGAGGAAGCGTTATTATGGATTATGGACTCGTATTTAGTTAAAAACGTTTCTTACAAACACACTGCTTTTGGCTTCTCAAGATGTTAACGGATGGACCGGAGTGGTGTGGATTACTTGTGGATTATTGTGATGTTTTTATCAGCTGTTTGGACTCTCATTCTGACGGCACCCATTTACCCCAGAGGATCTGTGGGTGAGCAAGTGATGCATTTCTCCAAATTTGATGAAGAAACAAACTCATCTACATCTTGGATGGCCTGAGGGTGAGTAAATCGTCAGCAAATGTTCTTTTTTGAGTGAACTGTTCCTTTAAGATGGATCCAATGGAGACAATTGCAATAAACCTTCACTTCATTCTTTTCTTTTATGAATTAATTAGGGTTCATCGCTTGTTTTTCGCTACAAGCCATTATTATTTTCCTCATCTAGAACTGAATCAACAGTCAGACACTTCATGTGACAGCTACATTTCTCTTAGTATTAGTACTTAGACCAATCTCAACCAGGTTTAACTACACAACTAGAAAAAACAAACTCTGGCAGTCATTCGTAACTAAATGCATTTCCAATGCCAGATTTCTCCCAAAACACCTCGTACAAAAGCGCCAAACAAGAGCCTGTCTTTCACCAAGCATCCATCCAGGGACGTTGTTTCTAAACTAAGATCTGAATTGGCAGTTTCCCGAACAAATCAAATGTATTTGGTTAACCACCGGTAATTCATCAGTTAACATCTTGAGAAGCCAAAAGCAGTGTGTTTGTAAGAAACAAATCATACATTAACATGTTTTTAACTTCAAACCTTTGCTTTCAGCTAAAATATGAGTCTAATAGTGCTTTATTCAGTTAAAAAGTCCATCTCCTGTTGTCCTCTCACATCAAAATCGACAGATACATTTGTTTAGAGCTGTTTTGGACTGCTTTTGCTTGTGCAGATTTCTCTCCTGATTCAGACAAGATTACTTTTTTCACTGGAGGAAGTGTTATTATGGATTATGGCCGAAAACAACAGTTTGAAGTTAAAAATGTCTTAATGATGGATTTGTTTCTTTGTTGCTTTTGGCTTCTCAAGATGTTAACTGTTGGATTAACTGACGGCACCCATTCACTGCAGAGGATCCATTGGTAAGGAAGTGATGCAAGAAACAAACTCATACATCTCAGCCTGAGGGTGAGCAAATCGTCAGCAAATGTTCATTTTTGGGTAAACTATTCCTTTCAGACGACAATAAACCAAGTTAAACATGATAATTCTTCACTTAGGGTTCATTGCAACTGGATCAGATCTCTAGAGACGAGTCTTCAACAGTGGTTTTTCACTACGATTATTATTTTCCTCATCTAGCTCACTACAACTGAAGCGACGTTGTTTGTTGCTGCTCTGTATCGACAGATACTTCATGTGACAGCTACATTTCTCTTAGTATTAGTACTTGGATTACAAACTCAGTCAGTTGTTTGTAACTAAACGCTTTTCTGACGCCAGATTTCTCCCAAAATCTGTCTTCCAAGAGCCTGTTTTTCTCTATCCTCGTTTACACTATCCAGGGACGTTGTTTCTGAACTATGATCTGAATTGGCAGTTTCCCGAACGCATTTGGTTAACCACAAATGTCCCGAATCGCTGATTCTCCATCGCTAGTCCGTAAGGTCACGTTACGAGCGGCGAGCGGTTTCTACTGCGCTACGAGGACAAGAACGTCAGTACTCCGTTGCAGGCATACAAACACATCCGTTAAAGGCAAAAATAGCATTAAAAATACCAAAACGAAAAATATGGGTCATTCAGTGACAAACACAAACACACAGCGCGTCTCTGGAAATACTGTACATCGGGGAGAAGTTCAGATCGGAGCGCAATAATTCAAGAACGCCATTGCCGTGTTTCAATGGCGACAACAGGAGTGTCAGTCGTTAGTGTTCTGGCTGAATACTGTACAGTGAACGCAGTTTGTTCAGTCTAAAATGGCAAATCCAGCGCATTTGGGATCTCGAATTCAGACGAAATGCTCTCGCTATTGCACGTTTCCTTTGGAATGCCAGATGTTTGAGAAATCCAATTCGAGAACAAGAAAAAGCGAGCAAATAAAGCCAGCGGCGTCGACTAGGAATACTATCGCTGTTAAGGCGAACCATGGGAGAAAAAGCGCAACATTTTTTCAAAAAAAAAAAAAACCAGGACATTTCCCATCTGTTTCCTGAGGCTTACGGGTGATCAAACTAGGAATTTTTTCGAAAAGGAAATCCAGGAAGTCTCGCAATCGACGTGATTCCAATTCCGGTTGCCGGTGTGTTCATGCACATGTGCGAAATGGTTTTTCAAGCGTCGGAGCGTGTGCTTATGTACAGTTTTGAGTGTTTTGGCAGACGTGGGTTTCTAAGGTGCTGATGTTTCGAGCCAACAAACGTCCCGTAAATTCGGTTCACAGCGTTCGACGGGGACGAAACGGACATGTGCGGATGAAGGCCTTTGTAAATCTCTCGTCCTTCCTTCTTTCCCTCTCCCGTCCCGGCTGTGGTTACTGGTGGACCTCGTTGGCGATGAGACTGTCCTCTCCGGACTGGAAGTCGGCCTCGTTTAGGCTGTTCCCGGCGTTGATCATTTCCTCGTCCTGCGAGGACCCCTGACCGTCGTCTTCTCCGCTGCCTGCTCCGGTTTCGTCGGAGTTTGGGTCCTGAAGGACCTGGGCGATGTACATCTGCTGCTAAAAAAACAGATGCGCAAGAATGAGTCATCGGGCATAAAAAGAGCCGTTCCTTTAAATATGTATGAGATATGTATGAGATGAGGTTTGATTTGAATCTCACAGAGATCAGATTTCACCCTAAAATCAGCAATAAAGAAATATGAAGATATAATACAAAAGAAAATATCATTTATATTTGTTCTTAAGATTATTAAATACCCTGGACCACAAAACCAATCATAAGTAGCATAGGTATATTTGAAGCAATAGCCAAAAATACACTGTATGGGTTAAAAGTTTTCTTTTATGCCAAAAATCATGAGGATATTAAGTAAAGATCATGTTCCATGAAGATATTTTGTAAATTTCATACTGTAAATAGATCAAAACTTAATTTTTGATTAGTAATATGCACTGCTAAGAACTTCATTTGAACAACTTTAAAGGTGATTTTCTTAATATTTTTATTTTATTTTTGATTCCAGATTTTCAAATAGTTGTATTTCAGTCAAATATTGTCCTATACATCAATGGAAAGCTTATTTATTCAGCTTTCAAAAAGCTGACCCTTATGACATTGTGGTCCAGGGTCACATTTGCATTGTGCAATTATTTAAATTACAATTAAGCACATTTCCACTCGAATTCAATTTAATACAATACAATTACAATTGAATTATTAAAATCAGCAATTTAATTCAGTACAAGAAATACTACCATTATGTATCGCTTGTGCTTTAAAAACATAATATAACTTAAAATGCAATTTAAATATTATTATTATCATGATTAACAATAACAACAACACATACATACAAAAAATGTTTTGTTGTATATTATATTACATTATTAAAATCAGCAATTTTGTACAACAAATACTACTATTAGGTGTCAGTTATACTATTAAAAGTATTACTAAAAAAAAAAAAAAAAATGTAATTTAAATATTATTGTTTAGTATTTAACAAAATTTTTATTAACAACAATAGTATAATACCATTATGTATACTTTCACTTGTACTATAAAAACATAATATAAATTATTTCTACATTAATTTTATTAAAATTACAGACATTTTTTCTTAAAATCAGCTGTTTAATTTAGTACAACAAATACTTTAACTTGTACTATAGAAACAAAAAGATTTAATTATAAATAATAAAATAATTATTTTTTATTTTATTTTTATTACTATTATTAATATTTTTGTTTTTATAAATTATTATAAGTTTTATTATTAAAATCAATTTAACTTTTTACAACAAATACTACCCCTACAGTAGCATTTGGATAATAAACAATGTACAAAATATAATCATAAAGTAAATTATCAGTCATTTAAATGTATTATTATTATTATTAAGTATAATAATATGAATAATAACAACAACAATTTTTCTTTTCATTAGGCTACCGAGAACTGGTGAAGAGGGGGGAAATGTGCTTACGGTTTTTGAAAACAAAAATTTGGAAATCTTGATTATTTTAAAATAGAAAGTATAAAAAAAAAAGAAGCAAAATAGAAAAACAGAAACATGACCTAAAAACTAGATTATGACTGTTTTTGGTTAAAGAAACCATGACTAACTTAAGTGAACTTTGCATTTGAGAATTCACCTGAGATTTGTTGGAGGGTGAAGATCTAGCAGGACGTCCGTTCTCCACTCCGTCGATCTCAGTGTCCTTGGTGTCGATCTGTAATGACAGAGAGGTAATGGTGAGCGTTTCCGCTATAGGTCAGGTGACAGTCTACCTGAGCTACCCGTGCCGCCCGGTGGACTGTACCGTGAGCTCATACCTGCATTACCGCAACTCGTACCTTGTAGTTGTGCGCGCTGAGATACTTGAAGTGGCCGAAGCACACGTGCGACAGGCAGACCACGATGGTGATGATGAGCACCACGAAGGTAAACATGGACGTCGGGGTCAAAAACCCTGAGAAACCAGACAAATTTTTACCCTGTTCACCTGTAGTGTAAGTAGAATATATTTCAGTGTATCACAGGTGAACGCACCTGTCCGCACGGTGGAGAAGAACAGCAGCCAGAAGAGACACAGGATGGGCGCGGCCACCACTTGATTGACGGCTCCCGAGTGGATCTTCTTGTCGAGTTTCGAGGGCAGGTAAGCGTAGTACATGTTGTACCTGTCCACCAGGTGCTTCAGGAGCATGTACATCAGCCCTGCGGATGACAGATGACACATGACCTTATTTATGCATCTGCTCATTTGTACATAACATGCACCAACCAACCTAATCTTGTAATACAAAGTGCTTATAAACCATCTGTAGACAACAAAAGAGCAGAAAGACCCGTGCAGTTTTTTTTCCCAACAAAATAAAAGCTCTATGATGTAATATTTGAAATGAAGGACATTAGGATGACCAAAAAATATTTGTATTGTAAATTTACGTTCTAAAAAAAAAAAAAAGAAAAGAAAAACTATGATTTGCATTACATTCCTGTTTCTTTAAATTTAGTTTATATTTGAATACATTCACTTTTATTTTTATTTATTTGGCAAAATTGTGCAGCTCTACAAAGCAGCACAGAAAACCTGAAACTTTTACAAATAAATAAATAAATAAATACAATTATTAACATTATTATCAGTTATTTTTTAGTATTTTTATTTTATTCTTTTTATTTTAGTTATTATTTACTTAATATTATTCTTTTTATTTCTAATTTTGTTTAATATTTTTATTTTTGTGTATACATTTTATTCATTCATTTATTTTATTCATTTATATTCCTTTCTTTTTTTGATAGTGAGTATTGTAAGTTTACTAAATAAATAAATAAATAAACAAACAAACAAATAAAGTATAATTAGCATTACATTCCTATTTCTTTAAATCATTTTATATTTACAATTTGAATATATTCATATTTTTTAGTATTATTATTTTATTCTTTTTATTTTGTGTATATGTTTTTTTTTTTTTGTATATATATTTTATTCATTCATTTATTCATGTGTTTTATTCATTTATTTTCTTTTTTTTTGGCGAAATTGTGCAGCCCTACAAAGAAGCACAGAAAACTTGAAGCTTTTTTAAAATACATAAATAAACTAACTAAATAAATAAAATTATTAATATTATTATCATCATTCACATTTTTATTGCTAAAATAACACAGATTGGAATTTCACAAAGATGGCCAAAAAATATTTGTATTGTAAATTTACGTTCTTAAAAAAACAAATAAATAAATAAATAAATAAAGCATAATTACCATTACATTTCCTATTTCTTTAAATCTTTTTATATTTACAATTTTAATATATTCACATTTTTAGTATTATTATTATTATTATATTATTTTTATTTTACTTATTATTATTATTAATATTATTATTATTATCATTTACTTAATATTATTCTTTTTTATTTCTTATTTTGTTTAATATTTTTAGTTTTGCATATATATTTTATTTATTCATTTATTTTAATCATTTTTATATTCCTTTCTTTTTTTGACAAAAATTGTGCAGTCCTACAAAGAAGCACAGAAAACTTTAAGCTTTTTTAAAATAAATAAATAAATAAATAAATATTATTATTATTCACATTTGTATTGCTAAAATAACACTGATTGGAATTTCTCTAAAAAAAATTGCAATTATGATTGTACCTATTATAGTTTTGGTTAATACTGTACTATTTAATATTTTAAATTTTATTAAAATTTAAAGTTTTATTTGTTGTGTGTTTTTGTAACTTTATTAGTTTTTATTCTTAAATAATGATATATATTATTATATGTTATAAAACATTTTATATTATATATATTATATTTTTTAGTGCAACTAGCAATAACAACCCTGATTGTAATTAGGGTCATTACAATCAATCGTACAGCCCTACACAATAGCAAACAAGAAGTGACATTAAAATTTAGAATATGATCTAAAATACTGACCGCATATACATCAACTAAATGTCTATTTTTCCATCAACTTTTAGTAGCACACGTGTGTATAGATGAGCTCAGAGTAACGAATATGAGCTAAACACCACAAAACTAGATTTGTAATCTCACAAGGTCTTTCCTGGCATCAATCTGTAGTGTGTTTTTACGTGAGTGGTAACATGTGATATCAACACGTGTGCAGACGGACGATCACGAGGTTAACCGTGTGTCAGACATTAACCGCTGTGTCCGAAATGAGCATCTCCGTCTGCGTTCACAGTGTGGGCTGAGAGACGTGAATAAAGTTTCCTCCGCAGAACAGCGATGAGTCACGCACCGGCAGCTCGACGAACGCCTGTGTGTGCGCATCTCTGAGAGACTTCTAGAAATAATGTGAGCACACAAAAGCTCAGCGACAGAAAAACAAAGAGATCACTGTTCAAATGCAGCATTTCCTCCCCGTTTGTGTGTTTTTGCAGTGAAATACGCAGACGGAGGATCTATATTTAATCTGACACACACACGCGGCGTGTAGGCAGGTGGTTCTGCTGCTTGCGCAGCTTGCGTTTTCCATTGTTGAAGCTGCATGCAGACGTGAGGCCAGCAGGAGGCGCTGTGGACACACACACTTTCGGTTGTGTCATTCACAGCATTTCTCCCAGTCTCCTTTCTTTCATCCTTGTTGTTGGACTGTCTCCCTCGCTCTGATTGGCTGACGTTCTGTGGTTTCGTGAATGGGCTGATGTGGAAGTGGGCGTGGCCTGACTCACCGAAGGGGACGATGATTGGGCAGGTGATGCTGTACGTCATAACAACGGTGAAAACGCACATCATCCAGGCGTAGGCAGCTCCGAACTGAAACTCATAGGCTTGATGCTGCACACACACACACACACACACACACACTTGTTACACAACTAAACGCGCATGGACTAGAATCACATCCAGGTGAACAGCAGGTAAAAATAACTCTTTTGTGGGTGGATGAATCACAAAACTTGTCAAAAACACAAAAAATCATTCCTTAATGAAAGGGGAAAAGACTACTTTTTTGCTTTAATATCAATTTTCAGATTTTTCCCCCATTGTGACATTATTTTCATGACAACTGAGGTCATTTCACATCACTACTATAATGCCAAATAAAATAAAATGCAATAAAAGTTAAATAATAAACAAAAAAAATTCAATTGCAACGCATTTATACATCATGGCAGCATTTGTTGGTATGCTTTTAAATGAATAAATTAATAAATATTTGAATGAATACAACACAATTAAATAATTAATTAAATAAATAGAAATAATAAATGAATGAGCAATAAGTAAATAAATAAAAATACAATTAAATGAATGAATGGATAAAATATATTTGAATACAAATAAAATAAAATAAAATAAAAAATGTATTTTGGCTAAAATGCATTTAAAATTTATGAAAATAATTTCACAGTGCAAGAAACAATTTAATGGCCCCAAAAACATTTAATTTTCTTTTATTTAACATTTTATTTTTTAATAAATTAATTAATTCTTGAATTAATACAACACAATTAATTAAATAATTAAAAAAATAAATAGAAATAATAAATTAATGAGCAATAAGTAAATAAAAAAAAATACAATTAAATAAACGACTGAATGAATGAATAGATAAAATACATTTGAATTAAAAAAAAAATTATAATGTAATATAAAATGTATTTTGGCTAAAATGCATTTAATATTCATTAAAAATAATGTCACAATGCAAAAATTTATTTTAATTAATTAATTAATTAATTTATTTAATTTATTTATTGGCCCTAAAAACATTTTATTTTCTATATTTTCTTTTCTTTTATTTAACTTTTTTTTTTTTTTAAATATATAAATATTTAAACGAATACAACACAATTAATTAAATAATTAATTAAATTAACAGAAATAATGAATGAGGAACAAGTAAATAAAAAAATACAATTAAAAAAAATTACTCAATGATTGAATAGATAAAATACATTTGAATGAATGAATGAATGAATGAATGAATGAATGAATAAATAAAATAAAATAAAATAAAATAAAATAAAATAAAATAACATAAAATATAAAATGTATTTGGGCTAATATTCACGAAAATAATGTCACAATGCAAAAACAATTTAATGGCCCTAAAACCATTTTATTTTCTTTTTGCAAAATATAATTTCTGATTCTCTCTATATATTAAGGGATGATGCATGACCCACATGTTTCTGTCAAGTTTAGTTTCTGAGCATTAATGATAAGAGGATTGTGAAGATAAGCAACCAGATCATGCATGTGTGTCTTTTCGTACCCGTTTGACATTGCGTCTCTCCGCGGCCGAGCGAGCCAAACACAGCCGGATCATGTACATGAGCAAACCTGGAATCCGCAGCAGATCCATGGCATTACCAATGAACGCTGATGCAATGACGTAATTCACAAAAAACGCTCCGTTATCAGGGAGGAAGACACACCTGAAATCACAGATATTAATCAGCACTTCAGTCTATGCACTAAATCGAAACAATAAAAACTAACAGCGGGTTTATGAACTATGAAAAACATTCAGAATTTCAGTTCATTAATATATGAATATTTAAATAAATACAATGTTACAAGAAAGCAAGAAGCACATGTAAAGCAGCAAGAATATTAAATGTGTCCATAATATTAATAATACTATTAAATGTGTCCATAATTTTAGTTTATTAATATATTAATATTTAAATAAAATGCTACAAGTGGCAAGAAAGTTTTAGCAATAAAATAAAATAAAATAAAATTTTAGAAATTCAGAAAATAATATATGAATATTCAAATAAAATTCTACAAGTGGCCAGAAAATTTAATAAATGAAAAATAATTAATGTTAATAGTTATATGAATATCTAAATAAATAAAATGCTACAACGGACAAGAACGTTTAAGCATTTCATCACAATAAATAATAATGATGATGATGATAATAATGATAATAATAATAATAATAATAATAATAATAATAATAATAATAATAATAATAAAAATTCACATTAAAATAAAATAAAATAAAATAAAATAAAATATGAACAACTAAAAAATTCAGAATTTCAGTTTATTAATATATGGATATTGAAAACATTCAGAAGTTCAATTCATAAATATAAATAAATTAATAAAATGCTGGCAAGAAAGTTTAAGCAAGTTCATTAATATATAAATATTTAAATAAATAAAATGCTGCAACTAGGACGAAATGTTAGGCATTTCAATTAAAAAATAATAATAATAATAAATAAAAAATAAATAAAATAAAATAAATAAAATACATCCAGAATTTCAGTTCATTAATATATGAATATTTACATACAATGCTACAACTGTCAAGGATGTTTAAGTATTCTAACACAAAATAAAATATAAATAATTTAGAACATTTATAAATATAAATATTCAAATTGCTGGCAAGAAAGTTTAAGCATTTTAAAATAATATAAAATTAAATTAAATATAAACATCCAGAGCTGATAAATACAATACAATAAAATAAAATAAAATAAAATAAAATAAAATAAAATAAAATAAAATAAAATAAAATAACTTACTCAAATCTGACGGTGGCTTCGGCCAGGAATTTCTTGTCGAAGAGCCAGCGGAAGAAAACGTCCAAACTAACACAGAGAAGAACATTTATTATTATGAAACTGTCGGCTGAGGTTTAACACTTGTGGTTTGTGATTTCAACAAGCTTTTATCTTGAAGAGCACTAGCAATCACCACTAGCAAAACAGCAACGTTTACCACATTAAAAAGCTAATTACAGTGAAAAAAAGCTTCTGCACCAAACACATCAGCACAAATACTGCTGATGGAGTCTCACAGAGATGTTTGGATCAGACCTCAAGTCCCATGACGGATAGAAATAAGGATTTAAATATGCAATTACACACTCAAATAAACCATCCACGTCCACAGAGTCTCTCGCCTGCATCACAGATACAGAGTAAACATCTCAGTACCTGCTGAGACCCAGAGACGGCAGAAGGAGAACCATGAAGATCAGGAAGGTGTAGCACTTGTGCATGGTGGTCCTGTTCTCGCCCGACCTGACAAACACACGAGAGCATGAGATAAAACACCTGAGATCCTTCAGAACAGAGATTTGATTTCTAATGGAGATGAATGTGTGATTGTACCTGGTCCAGTGGGCTTCAAAGAAGGCGGAGTAGTAGACGATGGTGGGCAGCAGGGCGGAGAAAGCCCACAGGAGCAGCGTGGGGAAAAACTGGGTGATGATTGGGTTCTAGACACACAGACAAACACACACTCACATCATTACACATTTACACTCATAATACATGCCTTTTTTTTTTTTTTAACTATTCTAGAAGTGGTTTTACTTTCAGAACATGTGCTCGTCCAGCCCTAATTTGTCTCAGTACATGAGGAAAATATATTAAAATAATCATGGAAACCTTGTTTGGGTGAATTTCAGGAGGAACATCAAGTCTAAGTCATAGTTCACCCCATAATCAGAATCAAACAAAGCAAATATTTTTGAAAAAATAAATAAAAAGTCCATTTCAGGACCTATTTACATCTTGCACACACAAAAGACAAGAATTAACATTCAAATATAAAAAATTAATAAAAAATACACAGCATGATGTGGACATCCTCAATTATATTAATTTAACTAAAATCAAATATATTAAATAAAAGTGAATTTAAATGTATCACCATTATTTTTATTATTGAAACTATAACATTTTGTAAATGAAAAAATATTTTAATTATTGTTATTACTGATACATAACTAATTTTAATTTTACATTCAAATTTTTGTTTTAACAATAACAATCATCATCATAACAGATTATTACAAAATAAAATTAGATGGCATTATTATACATACATTATTATTATTATTATTATTATTCTACTGTAATTATACATAATTATGTGTCATTTAATAATGAATTTATTATTATTATTATTATTATTAATAATAATAATTATTATTATTATTAGTATTATAGCATTAGTTATCATATTAAAATATTAAATGTCATCTACTTGTTATTATTATTATGTTTATTAAATTATTACATTCTTCTCATTACTATAACATAGTAATTATATAATGTATTTATTATTTTTTTACAAATTGTAAATTAAAAAAATATATATATTTTTTTAATTAAATTAAATATTATTAAACTATTATTAAAATGTTAATGTAATTAAATGTTACATGTAAATGTAATTATTTGTAAATTTAAATGTAATCTTTTTGCTGTTATTGTTAATAACAATAACAAATTTTTAATAAGTAATTAAGTTATTAAGTTATTACTATGACAACCATTATAAATAATTGATTATTATTATTAATAATAATTATATTATTAAATTAAAGTAAATGTTAAATGTAATCTATTTGTTAAATGTAATCTTTTTGTTATTACTATTACTATTATTATTATTATTATTATTATCATCATCATCAATTATATTATTAATTATTAAATTAAAATATTAAATGTAATCTAGTTGTTGTTATTATTATTAACATGTTTATTATTAAATTACATTCTACTAATTACTAACATACTGTAATTATATATAATTTATTATTATTATTATTGTATTTTTTAATTTTATTAAATTATTTTATTAAATTATTAATTCTATTAAATAAACTATTATTAAATTCAAGTAAATGTTAAATGTAATCTATTTGTTAAATGTAAACTTTTTATTACTATTGTTATTATTATTATCATCATCATCATTATTATATTATAAATAATTGATTACTATTGTTATTGATTTTATTATTATAATTAGTGTAATAATGCAAATAAACGACTAATGCTTGTTATTAAAAATGTGATTTTTTTTTGGAGTGAAATCTGACAAGGTCACGTTCTTGCCCTTCACAAAATAAGAGATGAAGTCAGTGTGAGCTGTCGAGCAGGATCTCTCGATTCACCTTCACACATCATTCACAAGTGAACTCAACAACCCTGATGTGTGATGAAGCTGAAGCTGAAGCTGAATGCAGATCTACAGGAGAAACACTGACAATCCCAGCGGAGGCTCTTCATTCGTCATCATCAGACAGCGAAAATAATTACTCACACCACGTCCTAACCGGATAAATCGCATCTCCTCCATGCTAAACCGGGGTTTTGTCCTGCTGTGACTAAGCGTCATGGCACATTTTCTAGATTTTTATTCTACGTAAGTGCAACAATCATTTCTCTTCCATCAGTATTTGTCATTTGCCAGGAAAAAGTTAAACAACCTTGAAACAAAATCAATTTATTCAACAAACAATACGATATTATGCATAAATGTAAATGTAATTATAAAGCGCTATTATGCACAAAATATAAATATTGAAAGAAATTATGCATAAATTATGTATATATAAATATTGAGAGCTTTTTTTTTGTATGTCTTCTTAACTTTGTTTTAAGGCCAAATATTTAACAGTTTATTGAGGTTTAGGACGTCAGCCTTACGTTCAGATACTCCACAGGCTTGGTGACGTTGAACTTGTCCATAGTGGAGATGATGATGGCTGGGGTGGTGAGGAAGAAGAGGAGGATGAAGAGGATGCAGTTAATGATGAAGCAGCGAAGCCACCAGGAAACTCCTCCCAAAGACAGATTCTCCCTGTGATCAAAACAACACGTCAGCAAACACACACGCTACTGACTGCTCATGGGTCATTTCTGAACATAATGAAGTCAGCAAAGTAACGGCTGACAGAAAAAGAGAAACAGCGGTTGCTGGGAATCCAATAACAGAATACTGCTTACTATGCTTACTATTACTGCACTGCCTACTATGTTTTCACATTAGTATTGTACGTGAAACAGTTTTAGGGCCTATGAAATCACTTTTTTTTTCCCCCAAATTCCAGGTCAATGTTTCAAAATACCATTTTTTTTTAATTCTGTTTTTTACTATGTAATTTTTCTGGGTTCCATTTTTTATGATTAAATTTTTCTGCATTCTGTTTTTAACAATACATTTTTTTTAATTCTTTTTTTTTTTATTTTTTTTACATTTTTTTTGCTATTTAATATTTCTAGATTCTGTTTTAATGGCTAAAATAAAATTTATTAAGCTTTGAATTCTTAGGGCCCCATGAAAAGTTTTTACATTAATATTGTATGTGAAACAGTATTAAGGACCTATGAAAGATTTATTTTTTTCCAAATTCCAGGTCATTGTTCCAATTTTTTTTTTTTTTTTTAAATTTCATTTTTCACCATGTAATTTTTTTTTTGAGTTTTACAATTACATTTTTCTGGATTCTGTTTTTAACAGTTAGATTTTTTTTTAATTGTGTTTCTCTTTTTTTTACTATTTAATATTTCTAGATTCTGTTTTAATTGCTAAATTAAATTTTATTACGTTTTGAATTTTTAGGGCCCCATGAAATCGGTTTTATAATTTTTTTTTCTTAAATTCAGTTTTATTTTTCCCAAATTTTCCAATTTTCTGTTTTAATTATTCTGGCTTCTGATTTAATGGTTTTATTACATTTTAATAAAAACAGCAGCTCTGATTAATTTTATTAAGAAAACTTTAACTAACTGAATAGATTTTACAATAATAGCGCTTTTAAATTGTTTTATCTTTTCAAAAATTCTGTTTTGATTTTTAATTTTTCTGGATTTATAATTTAATAAAAACACAAAAACAGTAGTAAATCAAATGAATGCATACAACATAAAAAATGTATTAAAAATAGTTATTAAATTTTGTGTTATAGTGTACATTCTATTTTATTACTGGGTTGACAACAATTTAAATTAATAAAAATTACATTTCTAGGATTCTTATGAAATGCATTTTATTTTTTCCTCAAATTCTGTTTCATTTTCACAAATTGTGTTTTTTTGTGTTTAAATATTTCTAAATTCCACTATAATGGTTTTAATTCAATTTTAATAATAAAAAACATTGCTGATCAATTTAATTCCTAAAACTTTAACAATTTAATAACTTAAAATATTTTACAATAATAGGGCCCCATGAAATGCTTTATCTTTTATAGAAATTATGTGATGTCTTCATTTTTCCGGATTTGTGAGTGAATATAAATGTACTATCAAAAACAATGGAAATTAAATGACCAAGCAATGAAAGGTCAAGTCAAGTGCATTGCATTGTGGGATACAGTGCTTCACACAGTTGTTCTGGTTGCATACTGCACATTTCATCCAATCTAATGGGTAATTTTCCATGCATGCAGAAAATACACCAAGACCAACAGAGAGAGAATGAGTGAGCGAATGAGTGTATTCCTCACCAGCGCACGTTTTGGGGGTCCGGCGCGTAGCTGACGCTCCAGTTATAGATATGAAGACTGTCACTAAACTGAGAAGAGCGCGGCTCCTGACGGCAATTACAGCCCTGACACTGACACGCATTAAAGTCCTTCAGGATGCTGCAGACACACACATCACCGCATCAGGAACAGATACAAAACCATAACAGGACTGCATTTGAGACGTCAGACACAGACTAAAGCTCAAGTGTCGCTCGTCTCATACTCACATTGCCGTCATGGCCTCGTTCTGGAAGGTAACGAATGCCATGCCCAGCGGTTTGGTGTTGACTTTCTCCTTCTCCTTCCTATATTCCTCTTTCAGTTTTGACTCCAGTTTGGTGTAATAACTCACGGCCTCCTCCTGCAAAACCAAACCAGACTTACGGCACGACCGCATCATGCAACATCACCTGATGGGATCAAACATCAGCAAACACGAGCCTCCTGGACCCTGACCTTTTATTACTTCCTCCCAGAAGAGCTTTCATTTCATCTGAACGATTCTCAGACTCACAAAAATGCTTTTTCAAAGACACGCTACCTGAGTTCATTAAACTGAGAACTAGTGTGGCTTAAAAATTAAAAGAAAAAATTCATTATTGATTAAAATTATATATATATATATATATATATTTATATTTATTTATATTTATTTATTTATTTTTATATATATATATATATATATAAAATAAACAAACACATGTAAATAAACCTCTTTGGTTTAATTTTTTTTTTAAATTTCATTAATAATAATAATAATAATAATAATTATTATTATTATTATTTATTAAATTATGTGTTTGTGTGTGTGTGTGTGTGTGTGTGTGTATAATATATATATATATATATATATATATAAATAAAATTAGAACCAGCCAAAAGTTCTTTATTATATCATACAATAGTAGATATTTAAACATTAATTAAACATTTTAAATACATAAATTTAAAGGGATTATTTATATTTTCTACACAATTTCCACACAATTATATTTTCAAAACAATTGTTTAGAAAATATGAATAATCCCTTAGAATTGATTTATATAAAATGGTTTATATTGTACTTTAGTAAATATTTAAACATTAATTAAATAGTCAACATTTGGTGGCTGCTTTTATTAATTAAATAAACAATTTTAAATAAGTCAGTTATTAAGTAATTATTCCTATTTTCACACAATTGTTTACTTAAAAGCAAGCAATAAATGTTGACTATATTATGCCTCAGTATATATTTAAACATGAATTAAATCATTTTATAGGTTATTTTATAAAGTGATTTAGTCATATGATTTTACACAACTGTTTACATGTAAGCAACCAATAAATGTCTGAAATTTAATTAATGTTTAAATATCTACTGAGATATAATCTAAACCATTTTAATTAAGTCACTTTTTTTTTTACACAATTATTTATATGAAAGTAACTAATAAATGCCATTTAATATCTACTGAGATGTAATAATTTTAAATAATTGAACTTATAAAGTGATTTATTCTTTTTGCATATTTATATCAAAGCAATAATTGTTGTCTATTTTACACCTCAGCAGATGTTTAAAAATTCAATAAACAACTTTAAATATTATAGAAATAGAGCAAATATAATAAATATAAAACAATTATAAATACTTTATGTATAAAGTTGTTTACAAGTAGCAATTAAAGGTAATGTATACAGCAGCCACTGTCCGAAAAGGTAGAAAGCTTGTGCACAGACAGCACAAAGGCATTGTGGGTAATGTGTTCGTACCTCTTCGCAGCCTGTAATGGCACAGCAGCACAGGTGACCGCAGGGTTTGGGGTTGATCATGGCGGGCACGTGTTCCTTAGCCATCAGATCTGTGAAAAACTTCTTACTGCGTTCAGTCTTCTTCCTGCAGGACACACACACACACACACACACACACACACACACACACGCACACATTAAAGCTCAGAGGAAACCTCAGCACGTTTAACAGATCGATAGAAAGTCTCAAAGGTCGGATTAGTGGATAGACTCATTTCTGAACCTAAAAGAGAAAATTACAGGAACAGCTTCCTGAGCCAAACCTGACCAATTTAATAAAAACTTGAATTTTACCTCTCAGCGTTGAGGGACATCAGTTTGGCCACGTTGTAACAAACACGCGCTTCCAGTACGACACAGTTCTCGTACGCCTGCCTGTGAGACACGAATGAAGAAATCAACATCTCACACTCACTTCATGATTTGTTTTGATATTATTATGATATCAGACAATCAGCTAACATTGTTACTTTGGTTAAAAGAGAAGTTTGTAAATTTCAAAACATATGTAATTTACATATTTTGGAAATGCAAGAACTACATTTTCGCAGTTTTGAAAACAGTTTCTGAGCAAATCGTGTAAACAGTGTGTAAGATAGGCTATGATTGAATTTTATTATGTGTACAAATGGTTCAAAAGTTTAGGGTCAGTAAGTTTGTTCTTTGTTTTAAAAGAAATGAATGCTTTTATTAATCAAGGATGCATTCAACTGATCATAAGTGACAGTAAGTCATTTATAATGTTGCAAAATATTTCTATTTCAAATAAATGCTGTTCTTTTGAACTTCACATTCAAAGCATCCTGAAATATAAAATGCATCAGTTTTATTTATTTTTTTTAATTTATGTATGATATAGTTAACATTTATTTTTTGCTTTTGTGTAAAAACAAATATGAACGATCATTTTAGAAATTGGCTTTTAAAAAAAAAAAAAAAAAGAAAAAAAAAGTTTAATAAGTTTAATAAGCCAACATTTATTGGCTGCTTTCATGTAAACAACTGTGTAAAAAATATGAATAATCACTACATAAAATGACTTAAAAGTTTTTGTATTATACCTCAGCAGACATTTAAACACTAATTAAATAGCCAACATTTATTGGTTACTTTTATGTAAACAATTGTGTAATAAATACGAATAATTTTATACATTTACTTATTTGACATTGCTTATTTAATTAATGCTTAAATATAAAAAAAAAACATTTTTACATGATTGCTAATGAATAAATAAAAGCAACTAGCAAATTCCTTTTTAAAATACAATTAAAAAGTTACATTTAAAAATGTAATTGACAACAACTGATTAATCAACAACAAAATAGAATCAAAATAAATCAAAGTCTAATATTACAAAAGACATTTAATAAGTCTATTTATTAGTAAGATTTTGTTTTAAAATAAAAAAAAATAAAATAAAATTAAGTTTTAATTAAGGACACGTTATAATGTTACAAAAGATTTCCATTTCTTTTGAACTTTCTATTCATCTGTGAATCCTGAAAAATAAAATGCATCACAGTTTCCACAAAAATATTGTGCAGAATAACAGTTTTTAACATTGATGATAATGTTTCTTGAACAGCAAATCTTTCTGAAGAATCATGTGACACTGAAGACTGGAGTAATGATGCTGAAAATTCAGCTTTGATCACAGGAATAAATTACATTTGAACATATTCATATAGAAAATAACTATTTTTAAATTTAAAAAAATATTTCACAATTATTACTGTTTTTTTGATCACATAAATCCAGCCTTGGTGAGCAGAAGAGGCTTTTATCAAAACATTAAAATCTTACCAACCCCTTATTTTTGAACGCCATTGTACCAACATTTCCAACATTTCCAACATTTCACCTTTAACTAAACATCTAAAAGTCTCTATACGCTCCTGTTGTTCATCATTACAGTAAACGACCAGCCTGTGATGTTTTCCTGAGATTTTAGCTGGAGGAAAAACAGCAGCTCAGTCTCAGGTAAAATGACATTAGACACTCGAGTCTATTCATAGCTCCTCCCCAGCGCCTCATCACACTCATTTTTGGCAAGCACAGACTCGGCTGATCGGCCGCATGACTCGAATTTAAAACATTCATTTAGACAATTACGGCAGATGCTTGCAGAATCGGAGCTCGCTGGCGTCCCAACGTACATGTACAAAACACATGATTTTAATATTATGATTTACAGTGGGCAGATATTTCAGTGACCCATTTAGGATGTAAATGTAAAGGGAAGCATAGATGTTTAATGCATAAAGAATGGAAAAAGAGTCTTACTCAAAGTGCTGTTTGATATGGCTTTCTTCTGCGTATTTCGAAATGCCGTTAATAAATAAAGTGCGTTTCACCTGAGGAGAGAGAGGAAAACAAGATATTTGGGTTATTTACACATGCACAGACGCTGGAGGACGATGCAGTGCGGATCGAGGTTAAACGCTCGGCTCGGAAATGTAGGTCAGCGCTATAGACTGACTTCATGAATATTTCATAAGCATTACAGCATGCGTCGCTGCAGCTGCGAGGAGCTGCACGCGTCACAAGACGTCTCCAGATGGCTTTTGCTGTTATTACTGTATGCAAAATAAATTATTTTTTTTTATATACATCTCTTGCGTACCAGATCATCTTCTTTGTAGTGCATCTTGGACGTGTGGCGCCTCATGCTGTAGACGGTGAGGAGCAGATACATGAAGGCAAATGACGTGTGCAGCCATAAGAGGTTATTCCTGAATCACAGAGACAAAGAGAAATGTCCACTTTACCCAGAATACTCTAAATACATCATGAACTGTTCAGTTAAAGCATAAGGTTAGGTTTGCAATAAATGAGCAATGAATAAAAGGTCTCACCCGGAATTCAAGTTGGCGATTGTTGTGCGTCCGAAGCTGTATGCGTTGTTGTCTGAGGAAAGAAATAAAAACAACAACTTCATTTGTGCTTTTGACAGCGAACAAAAGGGTCATTCTCAAGAAACGCCGTCATTTTGTGCGCTGAAAGCAGTCACAGAATGCAAAAGAGTGACATTTTTTAAAATAAAATGTAATATATAAAAAGCAACTAAAAACAAATTTATATTGATATTTTTATAAATGCATTAAAAAGTAAAAAAAAAAAAAGCAAAAAAAGCAAAAAAAAAAAAAAAACAAACAACAAATTATGCAGTTTAAATATAAAATAAAACAAAATTAATACATTAAAATCAATAAAATTAAAATAGGAAAAATTAAAAATGAAATAAAATAAAGAAATTATAATCTAAATAAAATACAGTAACAAAAACAACAACTTCATTTGTGCTTTTGAAAGCTAACAAAAGGGTCATTCTCAAGAAACGCTGTAATTAAGACAGAATGCAAGAGTGACATTTTTAAATAAAATGTTATATATAAAAAGCAAATAAAAACAGACAAATAATTAATATTAAATATTAATTAAATTAATTAAATATAAAGATAAATAAATGCATTATAAGTAAAAAAACAACTAAACAAATAATGCAAAGTTAAAATATAAAAACAAAATTAATACATTAAAATCAATAAAATGAAAACAGAAAACCAAACTAAAAAACAATAAAAAATAAAATAGTCACAAATTAAACATAAAATAAAATAAATAGAAACAACTTATATATATATATATATATATATATATATATATATTAAAGCTAATAAAAACAGACAAATAATAAATATTAATGAATTCAATTAATAAAATAAAAAGATAAATAAATGCATTAAATCCAAAATACAACTAAACAAATAACGCAGTTAAAATATAACATCAAACAAAATGAATACATTAAAATCAATAAAATTAAAATATAAATTCAAACTAAACTAAACTAGATTCAATCTGAAATTATGAAGAGACTGAAATCTGGACTAGAGTCAACAGAATCAAATAAAAGATCTCTTAAACACAAAAATAAAGTGAGAGTGAATAATATTTCAAATGATATTTATACTGAAATACAAAAGAATTGTAAATAAAACTAAAACAAAACTACTTAAGTAAAAATATATATATATATATATATATATATATACACACATACATACATACATATATATATATATATATATATATATATATATATATATATATATATATATATATATATATAAAATTGCTTCATTTTTCTGTTTTCATTTTAATTTTAAAGACTTTCCTTTCTGAAGGTCTGAAACATATTGTACGCAACAACTGAAAATATGAAATTTCATCTTTTGATGTGATGTGTTGCAAACTGAGGAAGTGGACATTTTCTATTGCTACTTTTCACTTTCATGCCAAAATGACTCAAAAAAACAACATCAACTGTAATCGGTCTCTTTACATGCCTCTCATACGACCTCTTCCAGGCCAAACATTAGCATCAAGCACGTTTCTAACCGAACTCTCTGTCCTCTTTGACTCTGTCCACATTGTTCCCGTCTCTAAGGACTCCTGCAAAGCGTCCCCTCATCCGTTTGAACTCTTCCCATTAGTTTTTGTGTCTTTAGGCCGCTCTCTCCGTCCCTCTTTCCCTGGAACAGGCATCCAATTACCCGACGAGCAGATAGAAGTTCAATCTCATTACTGGAGCGCAGTGCTGTGGATTAACCCTCTCTGATAATAATCTACAGAACGCCGCGCGAGAGGGCAAAGAGACGGGACGCGGACCGCGCTAATGTTAGCACAGCGTCGGATGATGGAGAGTTCTGTGCTCACAAATATAACTGGACGATAATGGGAGTCGTATATCTTTTAACTTTATCTTCGGCCGATAAATGTCAGCAAGAATCAACAGCTCTCTGTGGCTGATATAAGAACTGATTGTTTTACTGGTGTAGAGAATGTGAGAACACACAAAAGGCCTGCAAGTTCAATACAGATGCTTTTAGCCTGTTTCTCCACTTACTTGACCCTGTAAAGTCTGACGTGGAAAAACTGTAAAAAAATAATAGTACAAAAACAATAAAAATTGCATGTATTGTGTGTGCAGGAAGTTTGTGAGTTAAAGAATTTAACTTAGCTAATTGATTAAAATCATAAAAATGCAAAATTATGTTAAATATTTTTTTTAAAAAATACATAAAACAAAATAAATGCTTACAATAAAATCAATGCAAAATTAAAATAAATAACAGCAAAATAAAACACTTACTAAAATGTATAAAATTATAAGATGTATAACAAAAATACATTTTAAATTGATAACATTTAGAATAAAATGCTTACTAAACGTTATAAGCATAAAAAGCACAATTAAAACAAATAACATTAAAAAAATAATAAAATAAAAAATAAAATTTTAATATTTTTCAATAATAAATAAAAACAGCTTTTAAAGAATTAATAGCCAAGTATTACAATCAAACTAAAATGCTTGCTAGAACTGTATAAAAGGACAATTAAAATAATTGTTAAGTATTTTAAAGTATCAAAAAAAACACTTGGTGTTTACAATATATATATATATATATATATATATATATATATATATATATATATATATATATATATATATATATATATATATATATATATATATATCTCAATTAAAGCCACACTGCTTCAGTCCAGTAAGTGTTCATCTGGAAATATTACTACAGTTAAATGGACATTTACTTGGTAAAAATCAGTCAAGATTTGACAGCAATGTGAAGCATCAGCTGAAATATCAACTTTGTATCAACCAGCACCTATAATCACACATCTGACCTCTGACCTCCAAAGTCCAGGACTCACCCAGCAGGTTGCCTGAGAAGTTGACCGGCAGAACGATGCCCACCGACAGCACACCCACAACAACCAGCAGACCGATGATGTGCCGCTGGAAGGACAGGTAATGAACGGCATCTTCACCACACTTCTCCCGGATCTCCTCATCCCTGCAAAAACGAGAAGATATAGAGAGAATGCTTGACTACAGAGTATGGACTACATATACTACAGACAATAAAGAATGGAATATGAAATATAAAGGATGATTAATTGAACTGGAAGTACATAGTATGGATGGCAGAGTGCACACTATGTAATACATAGTACAGGTATGGGGTAAATAATATAATGTGTCAAATATTTAGTATGAAGTATAAAGTATGGAGTAAGGTTTCCCAAACTGGGGTTTGTCCAGGAACTGTAGGAGGTTTGAGTTGAAGAAAAGTTAATCGTTAAAAAAAATAATAAAAATGTAAAATTAAAATAAATAATTTAAAAAGAAGTCAAACTAAAATAAATAAAAAATAAAACTCTAAAACATAATAAAAATCATAAAATGTCCAACAAAAATAAATAATAAAAAAAACTGCTAAATATAATTAAAATCATAAAAATGTACAATTTTAAAATTAAATACTATTAATTTAATAAAACCAAAAAAATTACAATTAAGAAAAATTATTTTAAAATTAAAAAACAAAATAAAACACATACTATAGGAATATATTGATTAAACCATAAAATATACAGTTAAAATTATTTAAAATAATAGAAATAAAATTCTAAATGAGTACAATCAAAATAAAGAAATTTAAAATATCTAAAATGTATTTCATGAAATATTAAAAATATACAACTGAAATAAAACATTTAAAAAAAAAAAAAAAAAAAACTCCCCAAAAATTCAAAAAAGAAATATTCAGTTTACCGTTACGTCAAGCAACTGACATTAGAGAACAGTCAATATGTGAATGTGTTGTAAAATTATTCAAATACTAACTTAATATCTCATGGGTCATTTAAGGTAATACTTTAGGTCAAAGGGGCTCGGGAAACTCTGTTGCACAGATCATGCAGTACAGGTCTAGGACTGCCTGTTCTGTTTTGCTGTGCATTATTAACAACTTCACATTAGAGCCAAAGAGCCACTTACTTTATTCTGAATATGGCCGTCAACCAGGAACAAAAGCCCTGCAATGAAAGCACATCAAACAATGAATGTGTGATGATCCATCTCTCTCTCACACACACACACACACTCACACCAACAGACTATTACTGCATATATTAATACTTCTTGGGGGTTTTATGGCCTCAACACATCCGGCCAGGCCTATAAAAGGCTCTCGGGGAGAGTATGTGAGGATGATGGCTGATTTCTCTGGCAGGATTAGAGGTGAACACAGGTAAAGACAGACAGAAAATGCTGAAGTCCTGCACTGATCTCTTAAGAGGCTGGAAAACAGGCTTAAGACGGCGTCCCAAGGGCCAGTTTTGGTGAGTGATGTCACCTGCTAAATTTTCCTGAGGAAATCTCATCCTACACTGGTTTCTCTGATATTTCATCTGTGAGCGAGGCTAAAATTCACACAATTCCCTTTAAATTAGTGGTTATTTGATATTGAGCCCATTTTTGTTTAAACTATTGGGACTTGCCAAACAGTTTACGCCAAGACCAACATATTGACAGATATTTGCCATTGTTTAAAATGATCGCATCAGCCAATCAGTTTGTCCTTTTTGGGCAATGTGTCAGATTACACCAAGGCCAATATATCGACTGATATTTGCTCAGTTTTTCTGTTTGGCCAATGTTGCCGTGGTCGATACATATCGGCCGATATCTCAACTGATATTTGACATTTTTCAGCTGTCTGCATTGGTCAATCTGTTTTTCCTGTTTGGCTGATGTGTCATTATTGCCATAGCTGATATATATGCCCATTATATCAACCAATATTTGACATTTTTCAGTTATCTGCATTGGCCAATCAGCTTTTCTATTTGGCTGATGTTTCAATATCACCATAGCCGATTTATTGGCCGATATCTCAACCGATATTTGACATTTTTTGGCTATCTGCATTGGCCAATCAGTTTTTCTGTTTGGCTGATGTTTCAATATCACTATAGCCGATATATCGGCCGATATATCAACCGATATTTGACATTTTTCAACTATCTGCATTGGTCAATCATTTTTTCCTGTTTGGCTGATTTGTCAGTATTCCCATGGCCGATATATCGGTTGATATCTCAACCGATATTTGACATCTTTCAGTTATCTCCACTGGCCAATCTGTTTTTCTGTTTGGTCGATGTGTCTATATTGCCATGGCCCATATAATGGCCGACATGACATAACCGATATTTGACATTTTTTTAACTATCTGCATTGGCAAATCAGTTTTTCTATTTGGCAGATGTGTTGGAATTGGGACTTTTATTTTGCCAGCACTGAGAGCACCAGCACTTAAGTGCATGGAGCACACATTCTTTTTTTTTCTTATTTATTTTGCAAAATAATTTCTTTATTTTTCAAAAATATATTGGGATTACACAATGATTTTTTTTTTACAGCAGAGATGCCCAAACAACAGCCTATTATAACTTAACTTACAGTGAAATGTCAAAAAATGTAAGTTGAATGAATTTGATTTAAAAAAAAAATTTAAATTGTTAATTAAAAATGTTATTTACATTTTTGTTTAACCGTTTTTAACTTAATACTTTTTGATATACAGTATTATAGCTGGATATGATGCAACATTTACTTTTGGCCTACTCCCCTCAATCAAATTTTGGTTTTGGTTTTCATATTAAAAATTTGGGCACCTCTGTTTTTTTTAAAAGCATTCAAATTTTCTTCTTCACATTTACTTTCAAATTACTATGTGAATGTATAAATATTATGTCAAATCAATATAAATTTAATTTAATTTCAGTTGTGTTTTTACCATATTGTGACATCATATATCAGCTTTAAATAGGCCATTAAAAAAAAATCTATTTTAGTCAACCACTACTCTAAATCACTTCAAGAGATCCTGAGGTTTCAGTTTGAGGGAGTTTATCTGGAGGTTCTATTGAGTCAGTTTCTCTCCTGAAGGCTTCTGGGGACTTTCAAGGACGCCGTCTGAAACGAGTGCAGAAATGCTGGTTCATCATGACTGTGATTTAAACTGAAATGATGGAGGGAGGAAGTTCTCGCCCTCTATAAAGGCCGTTCGGTTCTTTCCAAGCATATATAACGTTGACGTGAGGTCAGCGTTGCATGGAAAAATCAATGGAGCCCTCAGGGAGGGAGAGGAGCTGGGAGACACGATTTGGGAAATGGGCAATAAAGACATTGAGTGTGAGCCAAAGTCAAATCGCCAACTTTTTTTGCAAATAAATGACTTTACGAAATAAATGACTTAAAAGTTCCTTCAAAAGAACAGCATTTATTATAAATGTCTTTACTGTTACTTTTGAACAATATAATGGGTCCTTGCTGAATAAAAGTATTAATTAATGGATGTGTGGATGCAGATGGGAGGGGGCGGGGCCAAATGAGTGATTGACAGGGGTCTTACATTATCTCGCTGTTCGAAATCCACCGAGCTGGAGACGGAGGTGAGACGTTCATAACGGTCCGGCGTTTCAGAATGAAGAGCTGAAGCCACACTGAACACAAACACACACAAGAGACAGAAAGCAGAAGAAAAAGAGAAAGAATAATATGAGAAACACTGATTATTTTGAAGGCCAAGCAGAAGCCGGACGCTCAGAATGCTGAACGTTCAGGTCCACTCAGGCAAATGTAGGTCAGTCTCATCTCGGGGTAGATGGGATATTAAGTATTTACATGCCTGAGGAACAGAGAATACATCTGCAATGCTCATTTCCTTCCATACGCTGACAGATTTTAATACACAGTTAAGATGAAGTCTAATCTACTCCCAAAACAAATACAGATCTAAATCATCCTGACAGGAAGATGCTTGATCCTTCCTGCCTCCTCAGACTCAGTTTTGAGTGTTTAGAGGCTTAAACATTTAAAAAATAAATAAAAAAAAAAAAAAATTAATTAAAATAAAAAATTTAAAAATAAAGTCTGGTACAATAAGGTTGATATATATTATGTCCTGTTTTTTTTTTAATTATATAAATTCTTATATACACACACCAATACAAAAATAAAATAAAAATAAAATAAAATAAAATAAAATAAAAATAAAATAAAACATTTTATTTTATATAGAATATGTATAATAAAGTACAATAGTTCTTATTTTATTAAAAAAAATGAACAAAATTAAAAAGTAAAATAAGAAAGTCTGGTGCAATTAGGCTGATATATATAATTTCTCACATATTTCCTGTTTTTTCTTTTAATGATATAAATTCTTCTATACAAAGACAAAAATAAAATAAACATATTAATATAATTACTCACTACGAACACATTTTAGCAACCAAAGTCATTTATGAATTTAAAATAAAATAAATACAAAAATAAATAAAACAAAATAAAATAACAAAATAAAATAAATAAAATCTCAATTTTATTTTATGTATAAAATGTATAATAAAATAAAATTTGTATTCTATTAAAACATTTATAAAATTAAAATAAAAGGTAAAATTACAATAAGAAAGTCTGGTACAATTAGGCTGATATATATGTATAATTTCTCACATATTTCCTGTTTTATTTTAATAATTACATAAATTCTTATATACACACTAAGACAAAAAAAAAAATCTTATTCATATAATTACACATTACAAACATTTTAGCAACCAAAGTCATTTATGAATTTAAAATAAAATAAAATAAATACAAAAATAAATAAATAAATAAATAAAACGCAATAAAATAACAAAATAAAATAAAATAAAATCTCAATTTTATTTTATGTAAATAAAGTTAAAGTGTACAATTAGGCTAATTTTGGCCGTACTTGTTGAGGACAAGATCTCTCACGTTACTAGTTCCTAGTTTGAAACCAGCAGGTTTAAAAGGCCGGATCCTCTTTTTCTGTGTCGGAAACGGTTCCAGAACGGCTCTGACACAGTTTGAAAAAGGATCCTGTCAAACAACTGTATCACTGTGGTTTCTCTGCAGCAGGTCTGGATGACTGACAGTCTCATTAGACTAACAGCAGAAGAAGATCCGTGAGGGACGCAGGAATCGTCCTTTCTGAAACACGTGCTCCGCTGTGTCTCAAATGCAGCGATAAGAACAGAGGTTCAAAAGGTAACCGGGCCAGAATGCACATTTAACAAATTAGTAAAAATAAATCCCTGAATTAAGCGTTTCCTGACCTCAGCACTAAGTAACGGTGTTTTGGTAACACACTGAACTGAATCCAAGCTTTATTTCTACACTTGCTTTCATTTGTCAAACACACCACCTGTCAGTCAAATCAATCAATCAATGAGACAGCGGTGCTCGCGTGGCAAAAAACTCTGCTGATGCCTTGAACAAACTCGACTGGTTTAAAGTGAAAGCTAAATGAAATGCTATACAGTTTGCAATTCATACTGTATATAAAGGGATAATTCACCCAAAAATGAAATTCTGTCATTATTTACTCTGCGTCAGTACTTCAGCACAAAAGCAGATGTTTAGCAGTATGTTCATGCTCATACAAAGAAGGTGAAAGAACTTTTATATTCCAAGTCTGAACTACTTCAATAATGCTTTATAGCATAGGTTTAATTTAAATTAAATTATTATTATTTTTTTTGTTTTTTGTCCTTTTTGGGCAGTAAAGAAATAAAATAAAATAAAAATAAATAAATAAATAAATAAATAAATAAATAAATAAATAAATATACATAAAATAAAATTAGATCAAATAAAATTAAATCAAATCTGTGAAGATCTGTCACTCAATATATTTTAAAGATAAATAAAATAAAATATAATATATAAAAAATACAAAATATAAAAAAATAAATAAAGCAAAAAAATTAAAACTAACAAAAATAATATAATAAAATATTAAATAAAATGAAAACACACACACACTTAATTTAATTTAATTTAATTTTTTATTATAAATATGATCAATTATATAATATTACATATAAAATACAATTTTATGCACTAGCACCGTACCAGTGCAAACATTTGGTAATGATCCAACCCTAGAGTGGATAAAATAAAATAAAAATCTGTGAATGTCTGTATCTCTCAATGTTTTAAAGATAACATATGCAATTAAAATGTAATATATCCAAATAAAATAAATAAAAAATAATAATAAAAAAATAATTAAAAAAATAATAACAATAAAACATTAAGTAAAATTAATATTTTATTTATATATATATATATATATATATATATATATATATATATATATATATATATATATATATATAAAATATTATATTAAAATAATATAATAATAATATTCACTATATGAAAATAATATAAAATAGATACACTTAGCAGCCTGATAACTTGTTTGTTGGTTGACTAGAAGTCGCCATTTGTGACTCGTGATGAATAAAATTATGACAGAATTTAATTTTTTTTGGTGAGATAGTCCTTTAAATTCATTTGAAATGGACTAATTTGTTGTTTTAGACCATTAGGGCAACAGTGGGAGAACAAGAACACCGTCATCTACGGAGATCATATCCACCTACGGTCACCAACTCGCTCTACATGAGAAGATACACTTGACTGTCCACATTCACAAGGGCAGGACGACTCACAATACTGAGGGGCTCTCATTTGGATCCACTTTTGGGGTCACAACGGGTCAGAAAGACACGTTTAAGCTCTTTTACCTGCGTACGGGCTCATAGTTACCACGTTCCTTCCTCCTACTGTAGTCAAATAACAAACGTCACAAAAAGAAACATGAAGGGCAGGCGGTTATTGACACTCATGTGTGAGAGGCCCTTCGGAAAGCCAAATTTACACGTGTGAGTAAAACATCACACACAAACACCAGAGGAAAATTAATATGTAGTAAGCAATGAGAGAAAACACTCAGGACAGCAAATCACACACATCTTTAAAACAACATCCCGTGGTGTGTTAGAAAAGGTCAAAGGTGAGGAATCCCCACAATTACAAACCATTACACACACAAGTTTATCAAAACAAGTGAGCAGTTAGTTAGTTCTTCAGTGAGCAGAGTAAAGCGAAGGGAACAATAACTGAACATACTACTCCCGCTCCTCCAGACCGCTGAATCTTCTCTTCTGTCTTGGGAAGGAAAGAAAAAAACAAAAGAGGAAGGAAAAAACAAGCTTGAATTTATTCAGATCAATAAATCTCTGAAGGCTGCAGCTGTCAGAGCTTCAGCTGTGGAAAGAACGGCGTTAGGTGACAAGTTGAGATACATGATATATCTGTGAACATATCAGTATCTCCCAATATATTTTAAAGGTGACATTACAATACTTTATTGTAAAGAAATAAAATAAAAATTAAAACAAATTAAAATCTAAAATTTTAAATAATATATATATATATATATATATATATAAATAAATTAAAGTAAAATAAGTAGTAGATAAATATTAAAAATATTAATAAATAAAATATTAAATAAATAAAAACATAAAATAATATAAAATACAAATACAAAAAATAAACTAAAATAACATTTTAAATAAGATTTAAACAATAATAATAATAATAATAAATGAAAATATAAAATAATAATGAAATAAAATATTTAAAAAATAAAAATTTAAATATATAATAAAAATAAAATTTTAAATAACATTTTAGGCACTAATACAATACCAGTGCAAATATTTGGTAATGATCCGATCTTAGAGTGAAAATAAAATAAAAATATAAAAATTAAAACAAAATAAAATATACCATTTTAAATTAGACATATAAAAAATAAAGTAAAATGAAAAAGTAAATAGAATATAAAATATCAAATAAAACATAAAAATTTTAACAAATAAAGTTAACAAAAAAAAAAAAAAAACACATGAAAAAAAAGAAAGAAAAATGTATAAAAACTAAAAACTAAAAGAACTTAAAAATATATAAAATATTAAAATAAAAAAACAAAATATTTGAAATAGGATTAAAAAAAATCTAATATATAATAAAAAATGTAAACAAAAATAACATTAAATAAAATTTTAAAATAAAGTCTGCACCATCGAAAGCTGCTGCGCACACCCTCCACATTTCTGTGATGTTTAAATGAATCTAGGATACTCATTTAATGCCAACAGTTGCTTAAAGCGGCTCAATTACACCACATTACAGCTGTGCTTTCACTTCAGCATTGGCATGTCAATCTGTTTGCTATGAACTGTACAGTCACAAGAGCATAAACTAGAGTCTCATGTTTAATGCACTGTCCATGTGGGAAACACAGAATCAGCGATTTGACGGGTCTTTCCTCTGGAGTGTGTCGCTGTAATTACAGACGGACGCTGTGTAGTCAGCAGCAAGCAGCAGTCCGGAAACACATCTACAAACCACATCAATATACAAAACTCAAAGGCATTTTTAAACTGCCTTTGGTCATAGATGATTAAGAGATTAAGATGTAGTTAAGAGATTGAGTGAGAGGACGGACGAAGGTACACAGTGAAAGACAGCAAGAAGGGAGCTGGACAATCAAATTGCCTTACGAATCCAGTAGGAAGCCTGTCAAAGCTTACTTTTTTACTGTTTCTACTCTACTACAGGAAGAAATCAATCAATACAACGGCCTTCAAAGCCCTCAAATTAAAAATCAAGGTAGTACCAGTGTAGTCTTTGGTTAAGTGAACACCAGATTAAACTGCAGCTATTACAAGCACAGTCTTTAAAATAAATATATATTAGGCACTTATGTAACCAAGTTAAAAAAAGACGATGCCAGCGGCTCGGTCTATTTCCAGCAACTTTAATAAGCAGCAGATAAAACATGATCGATTCAATGGGAAATGATATGTGGGAACATTTCTGGCTCCATTCCGCACCAGCGAGGAAAGGGGGGGAAAAAAAAAAAGCACTAAATAAAGAAAAACAAGATGAGGAAAAGCAGAATGAAAATAGAAACACAGCGGTGATGTGCACCGACAGCAGCAGAAACACAGCAGATATGCTCAGTGATAATGAAACACACTGTCTTATGAAGCAGATGGCTTGTGTGAGCAGCCTTTATTTCACTTCCTTTCCTGCCAAAGAAACGTCAGTGGATCATGAAGGTTTTTGGGTGCGTTTAGTTGCACCTGGATATTCAAGCTGTGAGGCTGAACGAAAAGCACACGTGGGGTGTACAGATGGAGTAAGACCATTTCTGTGATTTATAAGGGTCCAAAACTACTAGCATCATCAAGAGACACTCCTGAAAGAACATCACTTAGAGGATAGTGATTCATCAATTCATCGGGCACACGCGAGTCAATTAAATGTTTGGCCACGGCCTGTTTCTTCTAAAGGACGTAACTTCTGAAAGCAATGCTCAAACTTAATGAAACTTGGTACCGATGAACATCAGGTCAATTTGAGGACATGCACCAATTTATATCCAATTCCATCCATAGGGGGCGCTATTACTAGGAAAACCTTATGAATCTCATCTTTGATCAAGGAAGTTCAGTTTCTTGGACAACATTGTTCTACCAAACTGTGAACATTTTCTTGACTATTCCTATTTATTTAGAAGCTCAAGATTGCAAACTTTGGCTATAATTTGAGGTTGTCTTTTCTAACACTGTGTTTGTCTTTAATTTGGCAAAAATGGAAAGGTCTAAAACCAAGGAGGTTACGTTTTTGTAAGACTACCATATCACAAAGACTCTAATCTCAATCTCATCAGTAACCAGAGGTAGTGGTTTTTCTGTTGACTCAAATGTGCTCTTAAGGCCTGTGGTTAGCAGAAAGTGATGGTAAATCTCAGTGATTCGACTCAAACAGCAGGTTTGCGCCCATTATTGGCCACTTCTGGCCACCACAGGTGGTACTCTATGAGAAGACTCTATTGATTGGATGAGTTGATGTCCATTGATGTTGGTCATTTCAGTTCACAGTATGAAACAGGGATTCTGTGATTTTCTCCACATCTGCCAAACCATGTCATTTTTCAGGCTGTGTACATGGGATTCAAATAACGCCAGGATGGAAATGCCCTCTTTTGCTTGCCCTTTTCCCAAGTAAACCACCATACACACATTTTCTGCAAAGAATCTAAAGAAGAACTAAAGACTACACGGCAATGAGAAATCATTCGGTTTGACATCCAAATGACTCCTATAAATCAGACAGGTCTGATAGCGGCATGTCCTTACCTGTCAGCATCGGTCACCAGGGCAAGACGGCCATAATCCCACGCCACTTTCCGCAAGATGGAGAAGACAAAAAGAAGAACCTGAGAGATGGAGATGCAGAGACAATCAGCCATGTGATAAACTTAATTAAATTCAAACTAATGTGTCCAAGGCCAAATGTTTACAAGCATATTGTGAAACAAATCATTACTGTGACAAGAAATTGTCAATGCAGTAATAAAAAAAAAACCCATCATAGCACTGAGGTGCCTAGACTTCTGAAAGAACATGATTTATGGGATTTTAGAATGTTTGGCCATGGCCTACCTCTACTAATGGATGTATCTTCTGAACACAGTGTTCAAACTTAATTAATTTTGGTACATAAGAACAACAGAACAATTTGAGGGAACGGACCAATTTTCATCCAATTGTGTCCATAGAGGATGCAATAACTAGGAAATCCTTATAAATCTGCCGTTTTGATCAAGGAAGTTCAGCACTTGGAGAACAATGATTCTGTCCTACCCAACTGTGGTTACTTTTTTCCGGTTTTGACATCTACTTAGATCAGTCATGAGATCAAAGAAGAGAAAAATGCTAATAATAAATCTGAGGATAAATCAAGGCTTGATTTGAGACTTTCAATCATGTTTATATTGACCTGAGCAGGGATAAAGAGCTTATTTGCAGTTTACACTGATGTGTAGCTTGCAACTGAAGACATCAGCGAGAAATGTAGGTCAAGAGGGCAGCCAAGGTGCTGAGTTAGTCAGGATGACCGAGTTAGCAGGTTAAACATCCGCTGTTACGTGGCTCTGACAGACAGTCACTTCAGCGCTGTCTGCTCACATACATTTAAAATGCAAGGTCACTTGGTTTTTTCCATCTGAAGAGATCATGTAAATATAACTCGGAGCAGACAACCAGAAAACTGGGTCAATCCATTGATACTAAGGTCAACATTCTTAAGTAAAGCACAGCACTGCAATGACATAATCAAATGTGAAGTTAGATCTGTCTAAATGATTTTAAAAATATGGCATGATTAATAGATTGGGTGTAAAAAGACTGCATATAGACAGGGAAAGGCTGAGTTTGTCATCGCTTTTTAAGATCATCATGAAATGCCAATTTTACAGCTAATATTAAAATATTATTTACAGTTCACTTACCAGGAAGCACATAAAGTCCAGCGCAAGGACGGTGGGAACCCCTCCGAAGGGCAGGCCCTGCAACACGGTACTGCGGATCCGGGCCGAGTAGCAGTATTCTTTGGAAGCATTGTTGTAACAGTTGGCCTGACTCGTACAGGTCGGGTTCCCAAAACTCCACATCATCTTGACAAGATGTTTCACCTCAATCACTGCAACATCCTGATGAAGAACCTGAGAAGAACACAAAACAGACAAGATTAAATTATACTCTAACTACACAAAGATCTAACATTCAAGAGTTAGTTTTTTTTTAAAGTTTTTTTTAATTTTATTTATACTTAAACATTTTAATTATCTTAATTATCGTTATTGGCCAGTAATTATCAAAAACAGCTTTTATTTTGACAACAATGGGATAAGACTCTTATGTATTTATTTATTTGAATAATATTTTAATAATAGTAATAATAATAGTAACAATAATAATAATAATAATAATAATAATAATAATAATAATAATAATAAATAATAACAACCCTAACCCAGCTGCTATTTGTCATTTTTCAATTATCGGTATCGACCAATAAGTGTCAAAAACAGCTTTTATTTTGAAAGCAATGAGACAACTCTAATTTTTTAAAATAAAAAAAAGGTAATATTTTAAATTATAATATTACTTATTGGTTGGGCGATATATTACCATATATCGGTTAATATTTGCCATTTTTCAATTATTGTATCGGCCGATAAGCATCAAAAACAGCTTTTATTTTGACAGCAATAAGACAAACCTTTTTCTTTTTTTAAGGGAGAAAAAAAAAAAAATATCGAAAATAATTACATGTAAATAATAATAGTACTTCTTGGTTGACCAATATATTACCACATATCGGCTGATATTTGCCATTTTTCAATTGTTGGGATCGCCCGATAAGTGTCAAAAACAGCTTTTATTTTGACAGCAATGGGACAACAACATTTTGTTTTTTTTATATAAGTACTGTTAGAAGTATAAAAATATTTATACTTCTAACAGTACTTATATATCAGCCAATATTTGCAATTTTTTCAGTTATCGGTATTGGTCGAAGTGTCAAAAACAGCTTTTATTTTGACAGCAATGGGACAAGACTACAAAGTATTTTTAAAGGAAAAATTTAAATATTTATACTTAAATAATAATAGTAGTTACTGGTTGGCTGATGAATTACCATATATTGACCGATTTTTCAGTTATCAGTATCGGCTGATAAGTGTCAATAAAAGCTTTTATTTTGACAGTGCTACGAGTGCAGATGTGTACAGAATCAAAAGGTTGCTTATTTTTTTAACCAAGTTCATTGTCATTTTTTCATATTGATTCATTTTTTCAATTTATGATTTTATGATCATTACATAGATTTTACACATATCTTACATTTCACATTTAGTGTGTAATCGGTCACTACGCTTTAAGATATTGGTATTGTCCATCTAAAAAAAAATCCATATTGTTTGACCACTAATAATAATAATAATAATAAAAATCATTATTTAATTTATTATTATTACTGTGGTAAAGCTGTACAAATGCTCAGTCTCTGGCTTTTCTCCAACATTTCCCTCAGTGTTTAGAGTACTCAAACGGACAGTCATCATCCTCTCATCGGCACTGAGACAACAAGCAGATATGAACGCAGTCAGCATCATCTGACAGTCTCCTCGCCCTCATACTGTGCGCTTATATAAT
The DNA here is from genome assembly GCA_012976165.1 of Labeo catla. Taxonomy (NCBI): domain Eukaryota; kingdom Metazoa; phylum Chordata; class Actinopteri; order Cypriniformes; family Cyprinidae; genus Labeo; species Labeo catla. The sequence continues at coordinate 406,237 of VONZ01000207.1, read as the reverse complement.
ACAGATCGTTCTGACGCAATGGAACACTAGACGCTCGTTTGATGAGCGTCCAACTCCTCTCCTCCGTCTGAATCACCCACTCGTCCCAGCGCTCACCTGCTCTCACACGCTCCGCCGGCAACAGCCATTCCCCCTGCGGCCCAGCGCCGCCAACACCTTGGCAGGAATCATGGGAAATCTAAACAGCCCACACAGATCCGTGGCACTAAAAACAGGACGGATCATTTCAGCTACATCTAAAAACTGATTTCAGGCAAGCACAGGGGAGTCGAGCGTTTGTGCCCCACCGGTGACAGACATTTGCGTGGGAGTTTTGTGACTGAGGGGAAACGGATGTCAAACTGCTAATGATCTGAGGTTGTAGGTTCGAGCGCATGTAGATGCTTTCAATGCAATGAGATGAATGTTTTATCTACAGTAACTAGTCACAGCATCAGACGACAATTTGCTGCAATCACTAGTTCAAACGTGGTTGGACAGCATCTACACGACTTCTGAGAGTTAGCATATAAATGTACGTCATGTTTACATCAAAAAGCGTTTTTGAGAAAGAAGTCGCTGCTGAAACTGTGGCATCAAAATTACCGAAAAAAAGATTTTCAGTAAATAATACTGCAAATTGAACATACAAAAGTTAAATGGACTTATGTTTTTGTGTTTTTCTAATGCACTACCTTTTTTATACGGAGCTGAACTAAATTAAATTAAATTAGATATACTTTGTCCTGCTAAGGAAAATTTGCTTTGGACTCTATCAGCCAGCACAATCATAACAAACGCACAAAACGAGGAATTAAAATAAACTGGAATTACATAAAATACAACATATATTATAATACTATACTATAAAATATATAATTGAATAATTTTTCAATAAATACATCATACTATACAAAATATACTAATACAAATTTGAATTAAAATACAACACATACTATAATACTATGCACTAAAATTTATAGTAAAATAAAATAAAAATAAAAAATTAGTTTAATTAAATTAAAATACAACATACTATTGTTACATAACAATAATAATAATAATAATAATAAATTAAAATTAAATTAAATAAAACACTATAATATTGTACTAAATACATAAATGTAATTTTTAAATTAAATTTATTTAAAATTAAATAAATGAACTGCAATATACTATAAAATACAAATAATAATAATAATAATAATAATAATTAATATTAATAATAATAAATTTTAAATAAAAAAAACACATATAATACTATATAAAACAAAATAGAAGAAGATAAAAAAAAAATCATTCTTAAAAATAAATAAAAAACAATAATTAAATAATTAATTATTATTATTATTATTATTATTATTATTATTATATAAATTAAAGTAGGCAAAATTGTTTTTCAAAAAAATAGCAATTTAACCCACTACATGTAATTCTATGTCACTTTTATTCATTTACTTTAATGGAACAGTTAATCATATTCATAGATCAATTTCATTCATTTCAAAGGTTTTTCCAGGTAAGAATACTTTATTAAGTTTTAGCTATCCAGACTGTAGATTCGGGGAAAAAAAGTGCCAATATTTTGGATTGTTGACTTTTGCCTTTTATCTAAGGTGATTTTGAAAGTTTTATTTTTTTAAACACGTTTCTTATTTATTTGGTTCCACAGTGTTTGCAGATTTTTACTTTATTTAAACGTGTAATTTATTTATTTTTTTTTTATTTTACATTTTTTATTTTTACATCAAAGTTAATGCTGTGCCTCTGAGCTTTCTTATTCATTTTGCTAATAATTGTTCTATGTTTCTTAATTATTTGGTTCGGCAGTGTTTGCTGATTTTGTGCAAGTTATTTGTTGTTTTATATTAGGCCTATCCACCTTATTCCTCAACGCATGAAATAAGTCTATGGGCGAGATTTTGGGGTTTGAGTAAATGATTATAACAAGTTTTCTTTTTTGGGTGAACCATTTCATTAAGTGAGATTACGGCTAGCAGATGGAGCCATGCAATGGAAAGTGTATTTAAACTGTGTCCAGTTTGGAGAAGAAACACAGATAATACATGAGCACTAATCCTGAAACCCTGGCTTCAGTGGTGTGGTCCTTCTGTATGTGAAACAGATTGTGCTACATCACAGTGTCGCTGCCAGTAACGGCTGAGGATGACTGGATCATCGCTGAAGAGACATGATCCAACCCCTGGCACTGTCCGAACACAGCACACGAGCGGCTAACTGAGATCTGCCAGCTGAGACTCAGTGACACTCAGGCTTAGTGGGGAGAGAGAGAGAAAGAGAGAGAGAGGATAAGAAGGTGAGGTCGGGCTGCAGTGGCACTGCGGTAGATTGTTCTGCTACACTGGCCTCAACACTCCCTCAGTCACACGAGCCCTTCCGAACACCTAGTGTGCTGCCTACATAGACAGCATCACAAACACACTACTGCAGTACTCTTATTGCTGTTTCAAGGAAAAATTATGATAAACAACTATATACTTTATTATTATACTATATTTTGGTTTAAATAACACTGTGTGTACTGTTATTTATACGTTGATCTATTTTAGCAGACAAATCTAAATGTATAAAATTTGTAAATAATCTAAATTATTTCAATTTCTTTGTACATAAATTGTATTATTTTAATATCTTAATACAAAATATTAATAAAAAAATAAAAAAAAATAAAACAGAAAAATGAAAAAAATATATATAAAATAAAAATTTCAATACAAAATAAAATCTAAAATACAAATAATAATAATATTAATAATAATAAATACAAAATTAAAAAAAAAATAATAAAAAATATTTCTACATGATCTGTAAATATAAAATAAAAAATAAAAAAAAATGCATAAAAAGCAAAAAAAAAAACTATAAAAATAAATAAAACATAAAAAATATAAATATAAATATTAATATAATTATTAAAAATATATAAATATAAATAAATAATAATAAATAAATAAATAAATAATATAAATAAATAAATAAATTATATTTATTTTTATAAATATAAAAAATAATTATATTTATAATTATAAATAAAAAGACAAATGCAAATAAATATAATAAAAACAAATATAAAATACATAAAAAAATAATTCTAAAAATATTAATAAACAAGTCTTAATAAAAAAAAGTAAAAAAATAATAAATAAAAATGAAAGATAAAATACAAAAATAAAAATAAATATAATTAAAAAAAATACTAAAAATATATAATATACAATAGCAAATTCATATAAATTACAAATAAATATATAATAAATATAAAACGTAACATATAAATACTCACTGGCTGTCTGACTAAAAAAATTTTAAAGACTCATATGTGTAAGTGTGTTCTCGTCTCATTGTAATGCACTTGTCGAATGTTCTTGGTCAAAATGTCCATCTTACTAAGAAATGCAAACAGCTTGTTTTGCAGTGAAACTGCACCTAATGAACCTGCCACTTAATATTAAACAACAATATTGATAAGAATAAGATATTTAACAATATAATTAGTAGGCCTACATAATGCCAAGTTTATAGTATAAACTTAGTGCACAGTTAGAGCAAAGGAAAATGCAGAGCTTTTTTCTACAACAACAATAAGTGATAATTTTTTAATTATCACTTTTTTGTTTGTTTGTTTGTTTATGATGTATGAGCTAAATGCTTGTGGAAGAAGTGTATCTTAAGCCTAAATTTTTGGCATTGTGACAAAAAAAAACAAAACAAAAAAAAAAACGCAAATTGTGCTGTAAAAAGCAGTTTCACTCTTCTGTCTCTGGTCTGAAGCACAACACCGACGTCTCATATGGAGTTTTAACACCACTATAGTGAAGAAACAGACAACTTGTCAAGGTAGGAGAGTGCTCAGGTCATCTAAAAATGCAAGAGAACATCTTGACAGAAAGTCAAAGCAGCCCGTCACACCGGTCCAACAAAGTCCTGAACGTCTGGGGAAAACAAAAACATTCAATAGACTCATAGCTCATCGCCGTTCCAGCAAGACGCGGTCATTAATATTCTCCATTCATCAATGGAAAACAAACGGAGCAAAACTGTGAGTGAAACTAACGCTTTCCTCAATCCAGATGGCAGAGTAATTATTTCCATTCAATTCCATTCATTCAAAGCATAACAAATCATAATCCATATGCACCACAGATCAACAGGATTCCAGAAATAAAAACAACATTCAAGATTAAAATGATTATTAAGGTATTGAAAGACAGAAGATCTGAGGTTCTTAAACGTCAGAAGTCTTTAACTACACGATTACATAAGTGTTGAGAGACCGGTTGTTTAAGTACAACTCATCAAATATTCTCAGGTCAAGCCAAATATGAATGGAAATTATGACGATCAGTGAGTGTGTCAGCTGGTATTCAACAACATTTCTAAATGATTCATTCGACTGATTCAGACTCATCATTTAGTTCTAGGCTGATTTGTCATTACAAAGAACTGAATGAATAAAAACTACACTGAGTGTTTGCTGTTGCATTTAATATAAAGACTGTTTTTGTATTATAACAGCTAACAGATTTAAATGTGAAAACCATTCAGTTACATAAAAATTAAATAAAACAAAATTAAATAAAAAATAATAATTAAATAATAATTAAAATCAATAATTAAATTGAATTAAAATTAAAATAAATATTAATATAAAGATGTGCTATTTATAGTCGTTGTCTTGACTAACAGATGCAAATGTTTAAAAAAACAAAAACAAAAACAAAAAAACACATTTAGTACTGATAAAAAAAAATAATAATAATATTAAGAAAAATAAAATTAATTTTAAAAATAAAACAAATAACAAAATAATAGGAAATAAAATAAAATATAAAAAAAACCCCACACATTTAGTTTTGATAAAATAATAATAATAATAATAATAATAATAATAATAATAATAATAATAAAACAAATAAAATAAAATAAAATATAATATAAATGTGCAGTCTATTTATAGTGTACAAAATAACAAATAAAATGTAAAATAATAAAATAAAATAAAATAATAATAAAAAAAAGATCTGCTGTCTATTTATAGTTTTGTCTAGGTGTAAAAAAAGAAACATTTAGTTCTTACAAATTAAAAAGTAAAACGTAAAATAATAATAAAATAACAAACAAACAAATAAATAAATTAGTAAGATGTGCTATTTACAGTCTTTGTCTTCACTAACAGATCCAAATGTAAAAAAGAAACATTTGGTTCTAATAAAATAAAAAATATATAATAAAATAAAATAAAATAAAAGATATACTGTCTATTTATAGTTTTTGTCTAGGTGTTAAAAAAGAAACATTTACTTCCTAAAAAAAAAAAAAATGTAATTAAATAATTAAATAAATAAATAAATAGTAAGATGTGCTATTTATAGTCTTTGTCTTTACTAACAGATCCAAATGTTAAAAGTTGTTTCAAAATAAAAAGTAAAATAATAACAAATAAATAAATAAATAAATAATAAGATGTGCTATTTATAGTCTGTCTTCACTAATAGATCCAAATGTAAAAGAAACATTTAGCTCTAATTAAATAAAAATAAAATACGACAATAATAATAAAAAATATAAATATACAAATAAAACAATAAAATAAAATAATTCTGAAGAAAAAAAAAAAATCTGGTTCCTAACTCCAGCATTTAAAAAAAAAATGGTTTCATTAAAACTGTAAAAGCAAGATCAGCCAATAAGAGATGTCACTGTTGCCATGGAAACAGGAAGAGGTCTCTTTTGAGTTTTGTAGGCAGAGGCTAGATTTACTCTATTATCCCAGACTTCATCATCTTCACCTTGTTCAATCTTTTTGCTGGGAAATCATATGTTATAACATGATGATTCATCCTTGAACCGATCAGTTTGGTTCAAAGCTTTCAAAACTTGATTGAAAATAACAGTTCACTCCAAACTAAAGGCTCACACTGACGTTCCTTCTCTCTCAGAGCACAAAGGGAAGAAATCTGAAGGCTTTTCATGCAATTACAATGACTGAAGCGCTTCAAGCTCAAAAAGCATGAAAAACTTCAAATTTCTCCTTTTATGTTCAGTGGAAAGACATAGGAGAGTAAATGATGACTCCTCTGAAAAGCCTATAAAGAAATGGACCAAAAAAAATCTGATCATGAATTGACTGCATGTTTGTCGGATCAGGTTTTCACAGGGAATTCCGAAATCTGTGCATCTTTATACTGTTAACAATACACTGTCAAAAGGATGATTTTTGGCATCCAGCATGGACTT